>CM068983.1:2129074-2307505 GCA_035357415.1 Ophraella communa | reverse complement strand
GGCAGCACAGCACAGCACAGCACTGGCACTGGCCTGGCCTGGCACAGCACAGCACAGCACTGGCCTGGCACTGGCACAGCACAGCACAGCCTGGCCTGGCACAGCACAGCACTGGCCTGGCACTGGCCTGGCACAGCACAGCACAGCACAGCACAGCACAGCCTGGCCTGGCCTGGCCTGGCCTGGCACTGGCCTGGCCTGGCCTGGCCTGGCCTGGCCTGGCCTGGCCAGCCTGGCCTGGCCTGGCCTGGCCTGGCACCTGGCACAGGCCTGGCACTGGCCTGGCCTGGCCTGGCCTGGCCTGGCCTGGCCTGGCCTGGCCTGGCCTGGCCTGGCCTGGCCTGGCCTGGCCTGGCCTGGCCTGGCACAGCCTGGCCTGGCCTGGCACAGCACAGCACTGGCCTGGCCTGGCCTGGCCTGGCCTGGCCTGGCCTGGCCTGACACAACTGGCTTCCAACCTGACACAACCCTGGCCTGGCCTGGCACAACCTGAGCCTGGCCTGGCACAACCCTGGCCTGGCCTGGCCTGGCCTGGCCTGGCCTGGCACAGCACAGCACAGCACAGCCTGGCCTGGCACAGCACAGCTGGCCTGGCTGGCCTGGCCTGGCACAAGCACAGCCTGGCCTGGCACAGCCTGGCTTCTGGCACGGCACAGCACAGCACAGCACAGCACAGCTGTGGCACAGCCTGGCCTGGCCTGGCCTGGCCTGGCACAGCCTGGCCTGGCACAGCACAGCACAGCACAGCACAGCACAGCACAGCTGGCCTGGCACAACCTGGCACAAGCACAGCACAGCACAGCACAGCTGGCACAGCACAACTGGCTGGCCTGGCCTGGCCTGGCCTGGCCTGGCCTGGCCTGGCCTGGCCTGGCCTGGCCTGGCCTGGCCTGGCCTGGCCTGGCCTGGCCTGGCCTGGCCTGGCTGGCCTGGCCAGCCTGGCACAGCACAGCACAGCACAGCCTGGCACTGAGCACAGCACAGCACAGCACAGCACAGCACAGCACGGCACAGCACAGCACAGCACAGCACAGCACAGCCTGGCCTGGCACAGCCTGGCCTGGCCTGGCACAGCACAGCACAAGCACAGCACAGCACAGCACAGCACAGCACAGCACAGCACAGCACTGGCACAGCACAGCACAGCACTGGCACAGCACAGCACAGCCTGGCACAGCACAGCACCAGGCACAGCACAGCACAGCCTGGCCTGGCACAGCACAAGCACAGCACAGCACAGCACAGCACAGCACAGCACAGCACAGCACAGCACAACTGGCCTGGCACAGCACCCAGCACAGCACAGCACAGCACAGCACAGCACAGCACCAGCACAGCCTGGCACAGCACAGCACAGGCCAGCACAGCCTGGCACAGCACAGCACAGCACAGCACTGGCCTGGCCTGGCCTGACACAGCACAGCCTGGCACAGCACAGCACAGCCTGGCACAGCCTGGCCTGGCACAGCACAGCCTGGCCTGGCCTGGCACAGCACAGCACAGCACAGCACAGCACAGCACAGCACAGCCTGGCACAGCACAGCACAGCCTGGCACAGCACAGCACAGCACAGCACAGCACAGCACTGGCCTGGCAGCACAGCACAGCTGGCCTGGCACAGCACAGCACAGCACAGCACAGCACAGCACAGCACAGCACAGCACAGCACAGCACAGCACAGCACAGCACAGCCTGGCCTGGCACAGCACAGCACAGCACAGCACAGCACAGCACAGCACAGCACAGCACAGCACAGCACAGCACAGCACAGCACAGCACAGCACAGCACAGCACAGCACAGCACAGCACAGCACAGCACAGCACAGCACAGCACAGCACAGCACAGCCTGGCACAGCACAGCACAGCACAGCACAGCACAGCACAGCACAAGCACAGCACAGCACAGCACCAGCACAGCACAGCACAGCACAGCGCACAGCACACAGCACAGCACAGCACAGCACAGCACAGCACAGCACAGCACAGCACAGCACAGCACAGCACAGCACAGCACAGCACAGCCTGGCACAGCACAGCACCAGCACAGCACAGCACAGCACAGCACAGCACAGCACAGCACAGCACAGCACAGCACAGCACAGCACAGCACAGCACAGCACAGCCTGGCCTGGCACAGCACAGCACAGCACAGCACAGCACAGCACAGCACAGCACAGCACAGCACAGCACTGGCCTGGCCTGGCACAGCACAGCACAGCACAGCACAGCACAGCACAGCACAGCACAGCACAGCACAGCACCAGCACAGCACAGCACAGCACAGCACAGCACAGCACAGCACAGCCTGGCACAGCACAGCACAGCACAGCACCAGCACAGCACAGCACAGCACAGCACAGCACAGCACAGCACAGCACAGCACAGCACAGCACAGCACAGCACAGCACAGCACCAGCACAGCACAGCACAGCACAGCACAGCACAGCACAGCACAGCACAGCACAGCACAGCACAGCACAGCACAGCACAGCACAGCACAGCACAGCACAGCACAGCACAGCACAGCACAGCACAGCACAGCACAGCACAGCACAGCACAGCACAGCACAGCACAGCACAGCACAGCACAGCACAGCACAGCACAGCACAGCACAGCACAGCACAGCACTGGCACAGCACAGCACAGCACAACTGGCACAGCACAGCACAGCACAGCACAGCACAGCACAGCACAGCACAGCACAGCACAGCACAGCACAGCACAACGCACAGCACAGCACAGCACAGCACAGCTGGCCTGGCACAGCACAGCACAGCACAGCACAGCACAGCACAGCACAGCACAGCACAGCACAGCACAGCACAGCACAGCACAGCACAGCACAGCACAGCACAGCACAGCACAGCACAGCACAGCACAGCACAGCACAGCACAGCACAGCACAGCACAGCAGCACAGCACAGCACAGCACAGCACAGCACAGCACAGCACAGCACAGCACAGCACAGCACAGCACAGCACAGCACAGCACAGCACAGCACAGCACAGCACAGCACAGCACAGCACAGCACAGCACAGCACAGCACAGCACAGCACAGCACAGCACAGCACAGCACAGCACAGCACAGCACAGCACAGCACAGCACAGCACAGCACAGCACAGCCTGGCACAGCACAGCACAGCACAGCACAGCACAGCACAGCACAGCACAGCACAGCACAGCACAGCACAGCACAGCACAGCACAGCACAGCACAGCACAGCACAGCACAGCACAGCACAGCACCAGCACAGCCTGGCCTGGCACAGCACAGCACAGCACAGCACAGCACAGCACAGCACAGCACAGCCTGGCACAGCACAGCACAGCACAGCACAGCACAGCACAGCACAGCACAGCACAGCACAGCACAGCACAGCACAGCACAGCACAGCACAGCACAGCACAGCACAGCACAGCACAGCACAGCACAGCACAGCACAGCACAGCACAGCACAGCACAGCACAGCACAGCACAGCCTGGCACAGCACAGCACAGCACAGCACAGCACAGCACAGCACAGCACAGCACAGCACAGCACAGCCTGGCACAGCACTGGCACAGCACTGGCACAGCCTGGCACAGCCTGGCACAGCACAGCCTGGCACAGCACAGCTGGCCTGGCACAGCACAGCACAGCCTGGCCAGCACAGCACTGGCCTGGCACAGCACAGCACAGCACAGCACAGCACAGCCTGGCACAGCACAGCACAGCACAGCACAGCACAGCACAGCACAGCACAGCACAGCACAGCCTGGCCTGGCACAGCACAGCACAGCACAGCACAGCCTGGCACTGGCACAGCACAGCACAGCACAGCACAGCCTGGCACAGCACAGCCTGGCCTGGCACAGCACAGCACAGCACAGCACAGCACAGCACAGCACAGCACAGCACAGCACAGCACAGCACAGCACAGCCTGGCACAGCACAGCACCAGCACAGCACAGCACAGCCTGGCACAGCACAGCACAGCACAGCCTGGCACAGCACAGCACAGCACAGCACAGCACAGCACAGCACAGCCTGGCCTGGCACAGCACAGCACGCACAGCACAGCACAGCACAGCACAGCACAGCACTGGCCTGGCACAGCACAGCACAGCACAGCACAGCACAGCACAGCACAGCACAGCACAGCACAGCACAGCACAGCACAGCACAGCACAGCACAGCACAGCACAGCACAGCACAGCACAGCACAGCACAGCACAGCACAGCACAGCACAGCACAGCACAGCACTGGCACAGCACAGCACAGCACAGCACAGCACAGCACAGCACAGCACAGCACAGCACAGCACAGCACAGCACAGCACAGCACAGCACAGCACAGCACAGCACAGCACAGCACAGCACAGCACAGCACAGCACAGCACAGCACAGCACAGCACAGCACAGCACAGCACAGCACAGCACAGCACAGCACAGCCTGGCACAGCACAGCACAGCACAGCACAGCACAGCACAGCACAGCACAGCACAGCACAGCACAGCACAGCACAGCACAGCACAGCACAGCACAGCACAGCACAGCACAGCACAGCACAGCACAGCACAGCACAGCACAGCACAGCACAGCACAGCACAGCACAGCACAGCACAGCACAGCACAGCACAGCACAGCACAGCACAGCACAGCACAGCACAGCACAGCACAGCACAGCACAGCACAGCACAGCACAGCACAGCACAGCACAGCACAGCCTGGCACAGCACAGCCTGGCACAGCACAGCACAGCACAGGCCTGGCCTGGCACAGCACAGCACAGCACAGCACAGCACAGCACAGCACAGCCTGGCCTGGCACAGCACAGCACTGGCACAGCACAGCACAGCACAGCACAGCCTGGCACAGCCTGGCACAGCACAGCACAGCACAGCACAGCCTGGCACAGCACAGCACAGCACAGCACAGCACAGCTGGCCTGGCACAGCACAGCACAGCACCAGCACAGCACAGCACAGCACAGCACAGCCTGGCACAGCCTGGCACAGCACAGCACAGCACAGCACAGCACAGCACAGCACCAGCACAGCACAGCACAGCACAGCACAGCACAGCACAGCACAGCACAGCACAGCACAGCACAGCACAGCACAGCACAGCACAGCACAGCACAGCACAGCACGGCCTGGCACAGCACACGCACAGCACAGCACAGCACAGCACAGCACAGCACAGCACAGCACAGCACAGCACAGCACAGCACAGCACAGCCTGGCACAGCACAGCACAGCACAGCACAGCACAGCACAGCACAGCCTGGCACAGCACAGCACAGCACAGCACAGCACAGCACAGCACAGCACAGCACAGCACAGCACAGCACAGCACAGCACAGCACAGCACAGCACAGCACAGCACAGCACAGCACAGCACAGCACAGCACAGCACAGCACAGCACAGCACAGCACAGCACAGCACAGCACAGCACAGCACAGCACAGCACAGCACAGCACAGCACAGCACAGCACAGCACAGCACAGCACAGCACAGCACAGCACAGCACCAGCACAGCACAGCACAGCACAGCTGGCCTGGCCTGGCACAGCACAGCACAGCAGGCACAGCACAGCACAGCACAGCACAGCACTGGCACTGGCCTGGCACAGCACAGCACAGCACAGCACAGCACAGCACAGCACAGCACAGCACAGCACAGCACAGCACAGCACAGCACAGCACAGCACAGCACAGCACAGCACAGCACAGCACAGCACAGCACAGCACAGCACAGCACAGCACAGCACAGCACAGCACAGCACAGCACAGCACAGCACAGCACAGCACAGCACTGGCACAGCACAGCACAGCACAGCACAGCACAGCACAGCACAGCACAGCACAGCACAGCACAGCACAGCAGCACAGCACAGCACAGCACAGCACAGCACAGCACAGCACAGCCTGGCACAGCACAGCACAGCACAGCACAGCACAGCACAGCACAGCACAGCACAGCACAGCACAGCACAGCACAGCACAGCACGCACAGCACAGCACAGCACTGGCACAGCACAGCACAGCACAGCACAGCCTGACAGCACTGGCACTGGCCTGGCACAGCACAGCACAGCACAGCCTGGCACAGCACAGCACAGCACAGCACAGCACAGCACAGCCTGGCCTGGCACAGCACAGCACAGCACAGCACAGCACAGCCTGGCCTGGCACAGCACAGCACAGCACAGCACAGCCTGGCCTGGCACAGCACAGCACAGCACAGCACAGCACAGCCTGGCACAGCACAGCACAGCACAGCCTGGCACAGCACAGCACAGCACAGCACAGCACAGCACAGCACAGCACAGCACAGCACAGCACAGCCTGGCACAGCACAGCCTGGCCTGGCCTGGCACAGCACAGCACAGCACAGCACAGCACTGGCCTGGCACAGCACAGCACAGCACAGCACAGCACAGCACAGCACAGCACAGCACAGCACAGCACAGCACAGCACAGCACAGCACAGCACAGCACAGCACAGCACAGCACAGCCTGGCCAGCACAGCACAGCACAGCACAGCACAGCACAGCACAGCACAGCACAGCACAGCACAGCACAGCACAGCACAGCACAGCACAGGCCTGGCCTGGCACAGCACAGCACAGCACAGCACAGCACAGCACAGCACAGCACAGCACAGCACAGCACAGCACAGCACAGCACAGCACAGCACAGCACAGCACAGCACAGCACAGCACAGCACAGCACAGCACAGCACAGCACAGCACAGCACAGCACAGCACAGCACAGCACAGCACAGCACAGCACAGCACAGCACAGCACAGCCTGGCACAGCACAGCACAGCACAGCACAGCACAGCACAGCACAGCACAGCACAGCACAGCACAGCACAGCACAGCACAGCACAGCACAGCACAGCACAGCACAGCACAGCACAGCACAGCACAGCACAGCACAGCACAGCACAGCACAGCACAGCACAGCACAGCACAGCACAGCACAGCACAGCACAGCACAGCACAGCACAGCACAGCACAGCACAGCACAGCACAGCACAGCACAGCACAGCACAGCACAGCACTGGCACAGCACAGCACAGCACAGCACAGCACAGCACAGCACAGCACAGCACAGCACAGCACAGCACAGCACAGCACAGCACAGCACAGCACAGCACAGCGCACAGCACAGCACAGCACAGCACAGCACAGCACAGCACAGCACAGCACAGCACAGCACAGCACAGCACAGCACAGCACAGCACAGCACAGCACAGCACAGCACAGCACAGCACAGCACAGCACAGCACAGCACAGCACAGCACAGCACAGCACAGCACAGCACAGCACGCACAGCCTGGCACAGCACAGCACAGCACAGCACAGCACAGCACAGCACAGCACAGCACAGCCTGGCACAGCACAGCACAGCACAGCACAGCACAGCACAGCCTGGCCTGGCACTGGCCTGGCACAGCACAGCACAGCACAGCACAGCACAGCACAGCACAGCACAGCCTGGCACAGCACAGCACAGCACAGCACAGCACAGCACAGCACAGCACAGCACAGCACAGCACAGCACAGCACAGCACAGCACAGCCTGGCACAGCACAGCACTGGCCTGGCACAGCACAGCACAGCACAGCACAGCCTGGCACAGCCTGGCCTGGCACAGCACAGCACAGCACAGCACAGCACTGGCCTGGCACAGCACAGCACAGCACAGCACAGCACAGCCTGGCCTACAGCACAGCACAGCACAGCACAGCACAGCACAGCACAGCACAGCACAGCACAGCACAGCACAGCACAGCACAGCACAGCACAGCACAGCACAGCCTGGCCTGGCACAGCACAGCACAGCACAGCACAGCACAGCACAGCACAGCACAGCACAGCACAGCCTGGCACAGCACAGCACAGCACAGCACAGCACAGCACAGCACCGGCCTGGCACAGCACAGCACAGCACAGCACAGCACAGCACAGCACAGCCTGGCCTGGCACAGCACAGCACAGCACAGCACAACTGGCACAGCACAGCACAGCCTGGCACAGCACAGCACAGCACAGCACAGCACAGCACAGCACAGCACAGCACAGCACAGCACAGCACAGCACAGCACAGCACAGCACAGCACAGCACAGCACAGCACAGCACAGCACAGCACAGCACAGCACAGCACAGCACAGCACAGCACAGCACAGCACAGCACAGCACAGCACAGCACAGCACCAGCACAGCACAGCACAGCACAGGCCTGGCACAGCACAGCACAGCACAGCACAGCACAGCACAGCACAGCACAGCACAGCACAGCACAGCACAGCACAGCACAGCACAGCACAGCACAGCACAGCACAGCACAGCACAGCACAGCACAGCACAGCACAGCACAGCACAGCACAGCACAGCACAGCACAGCACAGCACAGCACAGCACAGCACAGCACAGCACAGCACAGCACAGCACAGCACAGCACAGCACAGCACAGCACAGCACAGCACAGCACAGCACAGCACAGCACAGCACAGCACAGCACAGCACAGCACAGCACAGCACAGCACTGGCACAGCACAGCACAGCACAGCACAGCACAGCACAGCACAGCACAGCACAGCACAGCACAGCACAGCACAGCACAGCACAGCACAGCACAGCACAGCCTGGCACAGCACAGCACAGCACAGCACAACCTGGCACAGCACAGCACAGCACAGCACAGCACAGCACAGCACAGCACAGCCTGGCCTGGCCTGGCACAGCACAGCACAGCACAGCACAGCACAGCACAGCACAGCACAGCCTGGCACAGCACAGCACTGGCCTGGCCTGGCCTGGCCTGGCCTGGCACAGCACAGCACAGCACAGCTGGCACAGCACAGCACAGCACTGGCCTGGCACAGCACAGCACAGCACAGCTGGCACAGCACAGCACAGCCTGGCCAGCACAGCACAGCACAGCACAGCACAGCACAGCACAGCACAGCACAGCACAGCACAGCACAGCACAGCACAGCACAGCACAGCACAGCACAGCACAGCCTGGCCTGGCACAGCACAGCCTGGCACAGCACAGCACAGCACAGCACAGCACAGCACAGCACAGCACAGCACAGCACAGCACAGCACAGCACAGCACAGCACAGCACAGCACAGCACAGCACAGCACAGCACAGCACAGCACAGCACAGCACAGCACAGCACAGCACAGCACAGCACAGCACAGCACAGCACAGCACAGCACAGCACAGCACAGCACAGCACAGCACAGCACAGCACAGCACAGCACAGCACAGCACAGCACAGCACAGCACAGCACAGCACAGCACAGCACAGCACAGCACAGCACAGCACAGCACAGCCTGGCCTGGCCTGGCCTGGCCTGGCCTGGCACAGCACAGCACAGCACAGCACTGCACAGCACAGCCTGGCCTGGCACAGCACAGCACAGCACAGCACAGCACAGCACAGCACAGCACAGCACAGCACAGCACAGCACAGCACAGCACAGCACAGCACAGCACAGCACAGCACAGCACAGCACAGCACAGCACAGCACAGCACAGCACAGCACAGCACAGCACAGCACAGCACAGCACAGCACAGCACAGCACAGCACAGCACAGCACAGCACAGCCTGGCACAGCACAGCACAGCACAGCACAGCACAGCACAGCACAGCACAGCACAGCACAGCACAGCACAGCACAGCACAGCACAGCACAGCACAGCACAGCACAGCACAGCACAGCACAGCACAGCACAGCACAGCACTGACACAGCACAGCACAGCACAGCACAGCACAGCCTGGCACAGCACAGCACAGCACAGCCTGGCACTGGCACAGCACAGCACAGCACAGCACAGCACAGCTGGCCTGGCACAGCACAGCACAGCACAGCACAGCACAGCTGGCCTGGCCTGGCCTGGCACAGCACAGCACAGCACAGCACAGCACAGCCTGGCCTGGCACAGCACAGCACAGCACAGCACAGCACAGCTGGCCAGCACAGCACAGCACAGCACAGCACAGCACAGCACCAGCACAGCACAGCCTGGCACAGCACAGCACAGCACAGCACAGCACAGCACAGCACAGCACAGCACAGCACAGCACAGCACAGCACAGCACAGCACAGCACAGCACAGCACAGCACAGCACAGCACAGCACAGCACAGCACAGCACAGCACAGCACAGCACAGCACAGCACAGCACAGCACAGCACAGCACAGCACAGCACAGCACAGCACAGCACAGCACAGCACAGCACAGCACAGCCTGGCCTGGCACAGCACAGCACAGCACAGCACAGCACAGCACAGCACAGCACAGCACAGCACAGCCTGGCACAGCACAGCACAGCACAGCACAGCACAGCACAGCCTGGCACAGCACAGCACAGCACAGCACAGCACAGCACAGCACAGCACAGCACTGGCCTGGCACAGCACAGCACAGCACAGCACAGCACAGCACTGGCACAGCACAGCACAGCACAGCACCTGGCACCTGGCCTGCACCAGCACAGCACAGCACAGCACAGCACAGCACAGCACAGCACAGCACAGCACAGCACAGCACAGCACAGCCTGGCACACAGCACACAGCACAGCACAGCACAGCACAGCACAGCACAGCACAGCACAGCACAGCCTGGCACAGCACAGCACAGCACAGCACAGCACAGCACAGCACAGCACAGCACAGCACAGCACAGCACAGCACAGCACAGCACTGGCACAGCACAGCACAGCACAGCACAGCACAGCACAGCACAGCACAGCACAGCACAGCACAGCACAGCACAGCACAGCACAGCACAGCACAGCACAGCCTGGCACAGCACAGCACAGCACAGCACAGCACAGCACAGCACAGCACAGCACAGCACAGCACAGCACAGCACAGCACAGCACAGCACAGCACAGCACAGCACAGCACAGCACAGCACAGCCTGGCACAGCACAGCACAGCACAGCACAGCACAGCACAGCACAGCCTGGCACAGCACAGCACAGCACAGCACAGCACAGCACAGCACAGCACAGCCTGGCCTGGCACACACAGCACAGCACAGCACAGCACAGCACAGCACAGCACAGCACTGGCCTGGCACAGCACAGCACAGCACAGCCTGGCCTGGCCTGGCACAGCACAGCACAGCACAGCACAGCCTGGCCTGGCCTGGCACAGCACAGCACAGCCTGACAGCACAGCACAGCCTGGCCTGGCACAGCACAGCACTGGCCTGGCACAGCACAGCACAGCACAGCACAGCACAGCCTGGCACAGCCTGGCACAGCACAGCACAGCACAGCACTGGCACAGCCTGGCACTGGCTGGCCTGGCCTGGCCTGGCCTGGCACCTGGCCTGGCCTGGCACAGCCTGGCCTGGCCTGGCACAGCACAGCACAGCACAGCTGGCCTGGCACAGCCTGGCCTGGCCTGGCACAGCACAGCACAGCACAGCACAGCACTGGCCTGGCACAGCACAGCACAGCCTGGCACTGGCCTGGCCTGGCACAGCACAGCACAGCCTGGCACAGCACTGGCACAGCACAGCACAGCACAGCACAGCACAGCACAGCACAGCACAGCACAGCACAGCACAGCACAGCACAGCCTGGCACAGCACAGCACAGCACAGCACAGCACAGCACAGCACAGCACAGCACAGCACAGCCTGGCACAGCACAGCACAGCACAGCACAGCACAGCACAGCACAGCACAGCACAGCACAGCACAGCACAGCACAGCACAGCACAGCACAGCACAGCACAGCACAGCACAGCACAGCACAGCACAGCACAGCACCAGCACAGCACAGCACAGCACAGCACAGCACAGCACAGCACAGCACAGCACAGCACAGCACAGCACAGCACTGGCCTGGCACAGCACAGCACAGCACAGCACAGCACAGCACAGCACAGCACAGCACAGCACAGCACAGCACAGCACAGCACAGCACAGCACAGCACAGCACAGCACAGCACAGCACAGCACAGCACAGCACAGCACAGCACAGCACAGCACAGCACAGCACAGCACAGCACAGCACAGCACAGCACAGCACAGCACAGCACAGCACAGCACAGCACAGCCTGGCACAGCACAGCACAGCACAGCACAGCACAGCACAGCACAGCACAGCACAGCACAAGCCTGGCACAGCACAGCACAGCACAGCACAGCACAGCACAGCACAGCACAGCACAGCACAGCACAGCACAGCACAGCACAGCACAGCACAGCACAGCACAGCACAGCACAGCACAGCACAGCACAGCACAGCACTGGCCTGGCACAGCACAGCCTGGCACAGCACAGCACAGCACAGCACTGGCACAGCACAGCCTGGCCTGGCCTGGCACTGGCTGGCCTGGCCTGGCACTGGCACAGCCTGGCCTGGCACAGCACAGCACAGCACTGGCCTGGCACAGCACAGCACAGCACAGCACAGCACAGCCTGGCACAGCACAGCACAGCACAGCCTGGCACAGCACAGCACAGCACAGCACAGCACAGCACAGCACAGCACAGCACAGCACAGCACAGCACTGGCACAGCACAGCACAGCTGGCCTGGCACAGCACAGCACAGCACAGCACAGCACAGCACAGCACAGCACAGCACACAGCACAGCACTGGCACAGCACAGCACAGCACAGCACAGCACAGCACAGCACAGCACAGCACAGCACAGCACAGCACAGCACAGCACAGCACAGCCTGGCACAGCACAGCACAGCACAGCACAGCACAGCACAGCACAGCACAGCACAGCACAGCACAGCACAGCACAGCACAGCACAGCACAGCACAGCTGGCACAGCACAGCCTGGCACAGCACAGCACAGCACAGCACAGCACAGCACAGCACAGCACAGCACAGCACAGCACAGCACAGCACAGCACAGCACAGCACAGCACAGCACAGCACAGCACAGCACAGCACAGCACAGCACAGCACAGCACAGCACAGCACAGCACAGCACAGCACAGCACAGCACAGCACGGCCTGGCTGGCCTGGCACAGCACAGCACAGCACAGCACAGCACAGCACAGCACAGCACAGCACAGCACAGCACAGCACAGCACAGCACAGCACAGCACAGCACAGCACAGCACAGCTGGCACAGCACTGGCACAGCACAGCACCAGCACAGCACAGCACAGCACAGCACAGCACAGCACAGCACAGCACAGCACAGCACAGCACAGCACAGCACAGCACAGCACAGCACAGCACAGCACAGCACAGCACAGCACAGCACAGCACAGCACAGCACAGCACAGCACAGCACAGCACAGCACAGCACAGCACAGCACAGCACAGCACAGCACAGCACAGCACGGCACAGCACAGCACAGCACAGCACAGCACAGCGCACAGCACAGCACAGCACAGCACAGCACAGCACAGCACAGCACAGCACTGGCCTGGCACAGCACAGCACAGCACAGCACAGCACAGCACAGCACAGCACAGCACAGCACAGCACAGCACAGCACAGCACAGCACAGCACAGCACAGCACAGCACAGCACAGCACAGCACAGCACAGCACAGCACAGCACAGCACAGCACCAGCACAGCACAGCACAGCACAGCACAGCACAGCACAGCACAGCACAGCACAGCACAGCACAGCACAGCACAGCACAGCACAGCACAGCACAGCACAGCACAGCACAGCACAGCACAGCACAGCACAGCACAGCACAGCACAGCACAGCACAGCACAGCACAGCACAGCACAGCACAGCACAGCACAGCACAGCACAGCACTGGCACTGGCCTGACACAGCACAGCACAGCACAGCACAGCACAGCACAGCCTGGCACAGCACAGCACAGCACAGCACAGCACAGCACAGCACAGCACAGCACAGCCTGGCACAGCACAGCACTGGCACAGCACCAGCACAGCACAGCACAGCACAGCACAGCACAGCACAGCCTGGCACAGCACAGCACAGCACAGCACTGGCCTGGCACAGCACAGCACAGCACAGCACAGCCTGGCACAGCACACCTGGCACAGCACACAGCACAGCCTGGCACAGCACAGCACAGCCTGGCCACAGCACAGCACTGGCACAGCACAGCACAGCACAGCACAGCACAGCACAGCACAGCACAGCACAGCACAGCACCAGCACAGCACAGCACAGCACAGCACAGCACTGGCACAGCACAGCACAGTAGCACAGCCTGGCACAGCACAGCACAGCACAGCACAGCACAGCACAGCACAGCACAGCACAGCACAGCACAGCACAGCACAGCACAGCACAGGCACAGCACAGCACAGCACAACCTGGCACTGGCACAGCACAGCACAGCACAGCACAGCACAGCACTGGCCTGGCCAGCACAGCACAGCACAGCACAGCTGGCACAGCACAGCACCAGCACAGCACGCACAGCACTGGCACAGCACAGCACAGCACAGCACAGCACAGCACAGCACAGCACAGCACAGCACAGCACAGCACAGCACAGCACAGCACAGCACAGCACAGCCTGGCACAGCACAGCACAGCACAGCACAGCACAGCACAGCACAGCACAGCACAGCCTGGCAGCACAGCACAGCACAGCACAGCACAGCACAGCACAGCACAGCACAGCACAGCACAGCACAGCACAGCACAGCACAGCACAGCACAGCACAGCACAGCACAGCACAGCACAGCACAGCACAGCACAGCACAGCACAGCACAGCACAGCACAGCACAGCACAGCACAGCACAGCACAGCACAGCACAGCACAGCACAGCACAGCACAGCACAGCACAGCACAGCACAGCACAGCACAGCACAGCACAGCACAGCACAGCACAGCACAGCACAGCACAGCACAGCACAGCACAGCACAGCACAGCACAGCACAGCACAGCACAGCACAGCACAGCACAGCACAGCACAGCACAGCACAGCACAGCACAGCACAGCACAGCACAGCACAGCACAGCACAGCACAGCACAGCACAGCACAGCACAGCACAGCACAGCCTGGCCTGGCACAGCACAGCACAGCACAGCACAGCACAGCACAGCACAGCACAGCACAGCACAGCCTGGCCTGGCAGCCTGGCCTGGCCTGGCACAGCACAGCCTGGCACAGCACAACTGGCCTGGCTTCCAGCACAACTGGCCTGGCCTGGCCTGGCACAGCCTGGCCTGGCCTGGCACAAGCACAGCACAGCACAGCCTGGCACGACAGCTGTACAGCCTGGCCTGGCCTGCACAGCACAGCTGCACAGCACAGCACAGCACAGCACAGCCTGGCCTGGCACCTGGCCTGGCACAGCCTGGCCTGGCACAGCACAGCCTGGCACAGCCTGGCACAGCACAGCACAGCACAGCACAGCACAGCCTGGCCTGGCCTGGCACAGCACAGCACAGCACAGCACAGCACAGCACAGCACAGCACAGCACAGCACAGCACAGCTGGCCTGGCACAGCACAGCACAGCACAGCACAGCACAGCCTGGCACAGCACAGCACAGCCTGGCACAGCACAGCACAGCACAGCACAGCACAGCACCAGCACAGCACAGCACAGCACAGCCTGGCACAGCACAGCACAGCACAGCACAGCACAGCACAGCACAGCACAGCACAGCACAGCACAGCACAGCACAGCACAGCACAGCACAGCACAGCACAGCACAGCACAGCACAGCACAGCACAGCACAGCACAGCACAGCACAGCACAGCACAGCACAGCACAGCACAGCACAGCACAGCACAGCACAGCACAGCACAGCACAGCACAGCACAGCACAGCACAGCACAGCACAGCACAGCACAGCACAGCACAGCACAGCACAGCACAGCACAGCACAGCACAGCACAGCACAGCACAGCACAGCACAGCACAGCACAGCACAGCACAGCACAGCACAGCACAGCACAGCACAGCACAGCACAGCACAGCACAGCACAGCACAGCACAGCACAGCACAGCACAGCACAGCACAGCACAGCACAGCACAGCACAGCACAGCACAGCACAGCACAGCACAGCACAGCACAGCACAGCACAGCACAGCACAGCACAGCACAGCACAGCACAGCACAGCACAGCACAGCACAGCACAGCACACAGCACAGCACAGCACTGCACAGCACAGCACAGCACAGCACAGCACAGCACAGCCTGGCCTGGCCTGGCACAGCACAGCACAGCACAGCACAGCACAGCCTGGCCTGGCACTGGCACAGCACAGCCTGGCCTGGCACTGGCACAGCACAGCACAGCCTGGCCTGGCACAGCACAGCACAGCACAGCACAGCACAGCCTGGCCTGCACAGCCTGGCCTGGCACAGCACAGCACTGGCACAGCACAGCACAGCACTGGCACAGCACAGCACAGCACAGCCTGGCACAGCACAGCCTGGCACAGCACAGCACAGCACAGCACAGCACAGCACAGCACAGCACAGCACAGCACAGCACAGCACAGCACAGCCTGGCACTGGCCACAGCACAGCACAGCCTGGCACAGCACAGCACAGCACAGCACAGCACAGCACAGCACAGCACAGCACAGCACAGCCTGGCACAGCACAGCACAGCACAGCACAGCACAGCACAGCACAGCACAGCACAGCACAGCACAGCACAGCACAGCACAGCACAGCACAGCACAGCACAGCACAGCACAGCCTGGCACAGCACAGCACAGCACAGCACAGCACAGCACAGCACAGCACAGCACAGCACAGCACAGCACAGCACAGCACAGCACAGCACAGCACAGCACAGCACAGCACAGCACAGCACAGCACAGCACAGCACAGCACAGCACAGCACAGCACAGCACAGCACAGCACAGCACAGCACAGCACAGCACAGCACAGCACAGCACAGCACAGCACAGCACACAGCACAGCACAGCACAGCACAGCACAGCACAGCACAGCACAGCACAGCACAGCACAGCACAGCACAGCACAGCACAGCACAGCACAGCACAGCACAGCACAGCACAGCACAGCACAGCACAGCACAGCACAGCACAGCACAGCACAGCACAGCACAGCACAGCACAGCACAGCACAGCACAGCACAGCACAGCACAGCACAGCACAGCACAGCACAGCACAGCACTGGCACTGGCCTGGCACAGCACAGCCTGGCACAGCCTGGCACAGCACAGCACAGCACAGCACAGCACAGCACAGCACAGCACAGCACAGCCTGGCACAGCACAGCACAGCACAGCACAGCACAGCACAGCACAGCCTGGCCTGGCACAGCCTGGCACAGCACAGCACAGCACAGCACAGCACAGCACAGCACAGCACAGCACAGCACAGCACAGCACAGCACAGCACAGCTGGCCTGGCCTGGCACAGCACAGCACAGCACAGCACAGCACAGCCTGGCACAGCACAGCACAGCACAGCACAGCACAGCACAGCACAGCACAGCACAGCACAGCACAGCTGGCCTCAGCACAGCACAGCCTGGCACAGCACACGCAGCACAGCACAGCTGGCCTGGCCTGGCACTGGCCTGGCCTGGCCTGGCCTGGCACAGCACAGCCTGGCTTCTGGCCTGGCACAGCCTGGCCTGCTAGCACAGCCCAGCACAGCCTGGCCTGGCACAGCACAGCACAGCACAGCACAGCACAGCACAGCACAGCACAGCACAGCACAGCACAGCACAGCACAGCACAGCACAGCACAGCACAGCACAGCACAGCACAGCACAGCACAGCACAGCACAGCACAGCACAGCACAGCACAGCACAGCACAGCACAGCACAGCACAGCACAGCACAGCACAGCACAGCACAGCACAGCACAGCACAGCACAGCACAGCACAGCACAGCACAGCACAGCACAGCACAGCACAGCACAGCACAGCACAGCACAGCACAGCACAGCACAGCACAGCACAGCACAGCACAGCACAGCACAGCACAGCACAGCACAGCACAGCACAGCACAGCACTGGCCTGGCCTGGCACAGCACAGCACAGCACAGCACACAGCACAGCACAGCACAGCACAGCACAGCACAGCACAGCACAGCACAGCACAGCACAGCACAGCACAGCACAGCACAGCACAGCACAGCACAGCACAGCACAGCACAGCACAGCACAGCACAGCACAGCACAGCACTGGCCAGCACAGCACAGCACAGCACAGCACAGCACAGCACAGCACAGCACAGCACAGCACAGCACAGCACAGCACAGCACAGCACAGCACAGCACAGCACAGCACAGCACAGCACAGCACAGCACAGCACAGCACAGCACAGCACAGCACAGCACAGCACAGCACAGCACAGCACTGGCACAGCACAGCACAACTGGCACAGCACAGCACAGCACAGCACAGCACAGCACAGCACAGCACAGCACAGCACAGCACAGCACAGCACAGCACAGCACAGCACAGCACAGCACAGCACAGCACAGCACAGCACAGCACAGCACAGCACAGCACAGCACAGCACAGCCTGGCCTGGCACAGCACAGCACAGCACAGCACAGCACAGCACAGCACAGCACAGCACCAGCACAGCACAGCACAGCACAGCCTGGCACAGCACAGCACAGCACAGCACAGCACAGCACAGCACTGGCCTGGCACAGCACCTGGCCTGGCACAGCACAGCACAGCACAGCACAGCACAGCACAGCACAGCACAGCACAGCACAGCACAGCACAGCACAGCACAGCACAGCACAGCACAGCACAGCACAGCACAGCACAGCCTGGCCTGGCACAGCACAGCACAGCACAGCACAGCACAGCACAGCACAGCACAGCACAGCACAGCACAGCACAGCACAGCACAGCACAGCACAGCACAGCACAGCACAGCACAGCACAGCACAGCACAGCACAGCACAGCACAGCACAGCACAGCACAGCACAGCACAGCCTGGCACAGCACAGCACAGCACAGCACAGCACAGCACAGCACAGCACAGCACAGCACAGCACAGCACAGCACAGCACAGCACAGCACAGCACAGCACAGCACAGCACAGCACAGCACAGCACAGCACAGCACAGCACAGCACAGCACAGCACAGCACAGCACAGCACAGCACAGCACAGCACAGCACAGCACAGCACAGCACAGCACAGCACAGCACAGCACAGCACAGCACAGCACAGCACAGCACAGCACAGCACAGCACAGCCTGGCACAGCACAGCACAGCACAGCACAGCACAGCACAGCACAGCACAGCACAGCACAGCACAGCACAGCACAGCACAGCACAGCACAGCACAGCACAGCACAGCACAGCACAGCACAGCACAGCACAGCACAGCACAGCACAGCACAGCACAGCACAGCACAGCACAGCACAGCCTGGCCTGGCACAGCACAGCACAGCACAGCACAGCACTGGCCTGGCACAGCACAGCACAGCACAGCACAGCACAGCACAGCACAGCACAGCACAGCACAGCACAGCACAGCACAGCACAGCACAGCACAGCACAGCACTGGCCTGGCACAGCACAGCACAGCACAGCACAGCACAGCACAGCACAGCACAGCACAGCACAGCACAGCACAGCACAGCCTGGCCTGGCACAGCACAGCACAGCACACACTGCCTGGCCTGGCACAGCACAGCTCAGCACAGCACAGCACAGCACAGCACAGCACAGCACAGCACAGCACAGCACAGCACAGCACAGCACAGCACAGCACAGCACAGCACAGCACAGCACAGCACAGCACAGCACAGCACAGCACAGCACAGCACAGCACAGCACAGCACAGCACAGCACAGCACAGCACTGGCACAGCACAGCACAGCACAGCACAGCACAGCACAGCACAGCAGCACAGCACAGCACAGCACAGCACAGCACAGCACAGCACAGCACAGCACAGCACAGCACAGCACAGCACAGCACAGCACAGCACAGCACAGCACAGCACAGCACAGCACAGCCTGGCACAGCACAGCACAGCACAGCCTGGCCTGGCACAGCACAGCACAGCACAGCACAGCACAGCCTGGCCTGGCCTGGCACAGCACAGCACGGCACAGCACCCTGGCCTGGCACAGCACAGCACAGCACAGCCTGGCACAGCACAGCCTGGCACAGCACAGCACAGCACAGCACAGCACAGCACAGCACAGCACAGCACAGCACAGCACAGCACAGCACAGCACAGCACAGCCTGGCACAGCACAGCACAGCACAGCACAGCACAGCACAGCACAGCACAGCACAGCACAGCACAGCACAGCACTGGCACAGCACAGCACCAGCACAACTTGGCACAGCACAGCACCTGGCACAGCACAGCACAGCACAGCACAGCACAGCACAGCACAGCACAGCCTGGCACAGCACAGCACAGCACAGCACAGCCTGGCACAGCACAGCACAGCACAGCACAGCACAGCACAGCACAGCACAGCACAGCACAGCCTGGCCTGGCCTGACAGCACAGCACAGCACAGCACAGCACAGCACAGCACAGCACAGCACAGCACAGCACAGCACAGCACAGCACAGCACAGCACAGCACAGCACAGCACAGCACAGCACAGCACAGCCTGGCCTGGCCTGCACAGCACAGCACAGCACAGCACAGCCTGGCACTGGCACAGCACAGCACAGCACAGCACAGCACAGCACAGCACAGCACAGCACAGCACAGCACAGCACAGCTGGCCTGGCACAGCACAGCACAGCACAGCACAGCACAGCTGGCCTGGCCTGGCACAGCACAGCACAGCACAGCACAGCACAGCACAGCACAGCACAGCACAGCACAGCACAGCACAGCACAGCACAGCACAGCACAGCACAGCACAGCACAGCACAGCACAGCTGGCCTGGCACAGCACAGCACAGCACAGCACAGCACAGCACAGCACAGCACAGCACAGCACAGCACAGCACAGCACAGCACAGCACAGCACCAGCACAGCACAGCACAGCACAGCACAGCACAGCACAGCACAGCACAGCACAGCACAGCACAGCACAGCACAGCACAGCACAGCACAGCACAGCACAGCACAGCACAGCACAGCACAGCACAGCACAGCACAGCACAGCACAGCACAGCACAGCACAGCACAGCACAGCACAGCACAGCACAGCACAGCACAGCACAGCACAGCACAGCACAGCACAGCACAGCACAGCACAGCACAGCACAGCACAGCACAGCACAGCACAGCACAGCACAGCACAGCACAGCACAGCACAGCACAGCACAGCACAGCACAGCACAGCACAGCACAGCGCACAGCACAGCACAGCACAGCCTGGCACAGCACAGCACAGCACAGCACAGCACAGCACAGCCTGGCACAGCACAGCACAGCACAGCACAGCACAGCACAGCACAGCACAGCACAGCACAGCACAGCACAGCACAGCCTGGCACAGCACAGCACAGCACAGCACAGCACAGCACAGCCTGGCCTGGCACAGCACAGCACAGCACAGCACAGCACAGCACAGCTGGCACAGCACAGCACAGCAGCCTGGCACAGCACAGCACAGCACAGCTGGCACAGCACTGGCCTGGCTGGCACAGCACAGCACAGCACAGCCTGGCCTGGCACAGCACAGCACAGCACGGCACAGCACAGCACAGCACAGCTGGCACCAGCACTGCACAGCCTGGCACAGCTTGGCCTGGCACAGCACAGCACAGCACAGCACTGGCCTGGCACAGCACAGCACAGCACAGCACAGCACAGCACAGCACAGCACAGCACTGGCCTGGCCTGGCACAGCACAGCACAGCACAGCACAGCACAGCACAGCACAGCACAGCACAGCACAGCACAGCACAGCACAGCACAGCACAGCACAGCACAGCACAGCACAGCACAGCACAGCACAGCACAGCACAGCACAGCACAGCACAGCACAGCACAGCACAGCACAGCACAGCACAGCACAGCACAGCACAGCACAGCACAGCACAGCACAGCACAGCACAGCACAGCACAGCACAGCACAGCACAGCACAGCACAGCACAGCACAGCACAGCACAGCACAGCACAGCACAGCACAGCACAGCACAGCACAGCACAGCACAGCACAGCACAGCACAGCACAGCACAGCACAGCACAGCACAGCACAGCACAGCACAGCACAGCACAGCACAGCACAGCACAGCACAGCACAGCACAGCACAGCACAGCACAGCACAGCACAGCACAGCACAGCACAGCACAGCACAGCACAGCACAGCACAGCACAGCACAGCACAGCACAGCACAGCACAGCACAGCACAGCACAGCACAGCACAGCACAGCACAGCACAGCACAGCACAGCACAGCACAGCACAGCACAGCACAGCACAGCACAGCACAGCACAGCACAGCACAGCACAGCACAGCACAGCACAGCACAGCACAGCACAGCACAGCACAGCACAGCACAGCACAGCACAGCACAGCACAGCACAGCACAGCACAGCACAGCACAGCACAGCCTGGCACAGCACAGCACAGCACAGCACAGCACAGCACAGCACAGCACAGCACAGCACAGCACAGCACAGCACAGCACAGCACAGCACAGCACAGCACAGCCTGGCACAGCACAGCACAGCACAGCACAGCACAGCACAGCACAGCACAGCCTGGCCTGGCCTGGCACAGCACAGCACAGCACAGCCTGGCACAGCACAGCACAGCACAGCACAGCACAGCACAGCACAGCACAGCACAGCCTGGCCTGGCCTGGCACAGCCTGGCCTGCACAGCCTGGCCTGGCACAGCACAGCTGGCCTGGCACAGCACAGCTGGCCTGGCAGCACAGCCTGGCCTGGCCTGGCCTGGCACAGCCTGGCCTGGCCTGGCCTGGCACAGCACTGGCCTGGCACAGCCTGGCCTGGCCTGGCACAGCACAGCCTGGCACAGCACAGCACAGCACAGCACAGCAGCCTGGCCTGGCCTGGCCTGGCCTGCAGCACAGCACAGCACAGCACAGCACAGCTGGCACAGCACAGCACAGCACAGCACAGCACAGCACAGCACAGCACAGCACAGCACAGCACAGCACAGCACAGCACAGCACAGCACAGCACAGCACAGCACAGCACAGCACAGCACAGCACAGCACAGCACAGCACAGCACAGCACAGCACAGCACAGCACAGCACAGCACAGCACAGCACAGCACTGGCACAGCACAGCACAGCACAGCACAGCACAGCACAGCACAGCACAGCACAGCACAGCACAGCACAGCACAGCACAGCACAGCACAGCACAGCACAGCACAGCACAGCACAGCACAGCACAGCACAGCACAGCACAGCACAGCACAGCACAGCACAGCACAGCACAGCACAGCACAGCACAGCACAGCACAGCACAGCACAGCACAGCACAGCACAGCACAGCACAGCACAGCACAGCACAGCACAGCACAGCACAGCACAGCACAGCACAGCACAGCACAGCACAGCACAGCACAGCACAGCACAGCACAGCACAGCACAGCACAGCACAGCACAGCACAGCACAGCACAGCACAGCACAGCACAGCACAGCACAGCACAGCACAGCACAGCACAGCACAGCACAGCACAGCACAGCACAGCACAGCACAGCACAGCACAGCACAGCACAGCACAGCACAGCACAGCACAGCACAGCACAGCACAGCACAGCACAGCACAGCACAGCACAGCACAGCACAGCACAGCACAGCACAGCACAGCACAGCACAGCACAGCACAGCACAGCACAGCCTGGCACAGCCTGGCCTGGCCTGGCACAGCACAGCACAGCACACTGGCCTGGCACAGCACAGCACTGGCACAGCACTGGCCTGGCACAGCACAGCACAGCACAGCACTGGCACAGCACAGCCTGGCACAGCCTGGCACAGCACAGCACAGGCCTGGCCTGGCCTGGCACAGCACAGCACAGCACAGCACAGCACAGCACAGCACAGCACAGCACAGCACAGCACAGCCTGGCACAGCACAGCACAGCACAGCACAGCACAGCACAGCACAGCCTGGCACAGCACAGCACAGCACAGCACAGCACAGCACAGCACAGCACAGCACAGCACAGCACAGCACAGCACAGCACAGCACAGCACAGCACAGCACAGCACAGCACAGCACAGCACAGCACAGCACAGCACAGCACAGCACAGCACAGCACAGCACAGCACAGCACAGCACAGCACAGCACAGCACAGCACAGCACAGCACAGCACAGCACAGCACAGCACAGCACAGCACAGCACAGCACAGCACAGCACAGCACAGCACAGCACAGCACAGCACAGCACAGCACAGCACAGCACAGCACAGCACAGCACAGCACAGCACAGCACAGCACAGCACAGCACAGCACAGCACAGCACAGCACAGCACAGCACAGCACAGCACAGCACAGCACAGCACAGCACAGCACAGCACAGCACAGCACAGCACAGCACAGCACAGCACAGCACAGCACAGCACAGCACAGCACAGCACAGCACAGCACAGCACAGCACAGCACAGCACAGCACAGCACAGCACAGCACAGCACAGCACAGCACAGCACAGCACAGCACAGCACAGCACAGCACAGCACAGCACAGCACAGCACAGCACAGCACAGCACAGCACAGCACAGCACAGCACAGCACAGCACAGCACAGCACAGCACAGCACAGCACAGCACAGCACAGCACAGCACAGCACAGCACAGCACAGCACAGCACAGCACAGCACAGCACAGCACAGCACAGCACACAACTGGCCTGACACAGCACAGCACAACTGGCCTGGCACAGCACAGCACAGCACAGCAACTGGCACAGCACAGCACACTGGCACAGCACAGCACAGCACAGCACAGCACAGCACAACTGGCACAGCACAGCACAGCACAAGCACAGCACAGCACAGCACAGCACAGCACAGCACTGGCCTGGCCTGGCACAGCACAGCACAGCACAGCACAGCACAGCACAGCACAGCACAGCACAGCACAGCCTGGCCTGGCACAGCACAGCACAGCACAGCCTGGCACAGCACAGCCTGGCACAGCACAGCACAGCACAGCACAGCACAGCACAGCACAGCACAGCACAGCACAGCACAGCACAGCACAGCACAGCACAGCACAGCACAGCACAGCACAGCACAGCACAGCACAGCACAGCACTGGCACAGCACAGCACAGCACAGCACAGCACAGCACAGCACAGCACAGCACAGCACAGCACAGCACAGCACAGCACAGCACAGCACAGCACAGCACAGCACTGGCACAGCACAGCACAGCACAGCACAGCACAGCACAGCACAGCACAGCACAGCACAGCACAGCACAGCACAGCACAGCACAGCACAGCACAGCACAGCACAGCACAGCACAGCACAGCACAGCACAGCACAGCACAGCACAGCACAGCACAGCACAGCACAGCACAGCACAGCACAGCACAGCACAGCACAGCACAGCACAGCACAGCACAGCACAGCACAGCACAGCACAGCACAGCACAGCACAGCACAGCACAGCACAGCACAGCACAGCACAGCACAGCACAGCACAGCACAGCACAGCACAGCACAGCACAGCACAGCACAGCACAGCACAGCACAGCACAGCACAGCACAGCACAGCACAGCACAGCACAGCACAGCCTGGCACAGCACAGCACAGCACAGCACAGCACTGGCACAGCACAGCACAGCACAGCACAGCACAGCACAGCACAGCACAGCACAGCACAGCACAGCACTGGCCTGGCACAGCACAGCACAGCACAGCACAGCACAGCACAGCACAGCACAGCACAGCACAGCACAGCACAGCACAGCACAGCCTGGCCTGGCACAGCACAGCACAGCACAGCACAGCACAGCACAGCACAGCACAGCACAGCACAGCACAGCACAGCACAGCACAGCACAGCACAGCACAGCACAGCACAGCACAGCACAGCACAGCACAGCACAGCACAGCACAGCACAGCACAGCACAGCACAGCACAGCACAGCACTGGCACAGCACAGCACAGCACTGGCCTGGCACAGCACAGCACAGCACAGCACAGCACAGCACAGCACAGCAGCACAGCACAGCACAGCACAGCACAGCACAGCACAGCACAGCACAGCACAGCACAGCACAGCACAGCACAGCACAGCACAGCACAGCACAGCACAGCACAGCACAGCACAGCACAGCACAGCACAGCACAGCACAGCACAGCACAGCACAGCACAGCACAGCACAGCACAGCACAGCACAGCACAGCACAGCACAGCACAGCACAGCACAGCACAGCACAGCACAGCACAGCACAGCACAGCACAGCACAGCACAGCACAGCACAGCACAGCACAGCACAGCACAGCACAGCACAGCACAGCACAGCACAGCACAGCACAGCACAGCACAGCACAGCACAGCACAGCACAGCACAGCACAGCAGCACAGCACAGCACAGCACAGCACAGCACAGCACAGCACAGCACAGCACAGCACAGCACAGCACAGCACAGCACAGCACAGCACAGCACAGCACAGCACAGCACAGCACAGCACAGCACAGCACAGCACAGCACAGCACAGCACAGCACAGCACAGCACAGCACAGCACAGCACAGCAGCACAGCACAGCACAGCACAGCACAGCACAGCACAGCACAGCCTGGCACAGCACAGCACAGCACAGCACAGCACAGCACAGCACAGCACAGCACAGCACAGCACAGCACAGCACAGCACAGCACAGCACAGCACAGCACAGCACAGCACAGCACAGCACAGCACAGCACACAGCACAGCACAGCACAGCACAGCACAGCACAGCACAGCACAGCACAGCACAGCACAGCACTGGCTGGCACAGCACAGCACAGCACAGCACAGCACAGCACAGCACAGCACAGCACAGCACAGCACAGCACAGCACAGCACAGCACAGCACAGCACAGCACAGCACAGCACAGCACAGCACAGCACAGCACAGCACAGCACAGCACAGCACAGCACAGCACAGCACAGCACAGCACAGCACAGCACAGCACAGCACAGCACAGCACAGCACAGCACAGCACAGCACAGCCTGGCACAGCACAGCACAGCACAGCACTGGCACAGCACAGCACAGCACAGCCTGGCACAGCACAGCACAGCACAGCACAGCACAGCACAGCACAGCACAGCACAGCACAGCACAGCACAGCACAGCACAACTGCACAGCACAGCACAGCACAGCACAGCACAGCACAGCACAGCACAGCACAGCACAGCACAGCACAGCACAGCACAGCACAGCACAGCACAGCACAGCACAGCACAGCACAGCACAGCACAGCACAGCACAGCACAGCACAGCACAGCACAGCACAGCACAGCACAGCACAGCACAGCACAGCACAGCACAGCACAGCACAGCACAGCACAGCACAGCACAGCACAGCACAGCACAGCACAGCACAGCACAGCACAGCACAGCACAGCACAGCACAGCACAGCACAGCACAGCACAGCACAGCACAGCACAGCACAGCACAGCACAGCACAGCACAGCACAGCACAGCACAGCACAGCACAGCACAGCACAGCACAGCACAGCCTGGCACAGCACAGCACAGCACAGCACAGCACAGCACAGCACAGCACAGCAGCACAGCACAGCACAGCACAGCACAGCACAGCACAGCACAGCACAGCACAGCACAGCACAGCACAGCACAGCACAGCACAGCACAGCACAGCACAGCACAGCACAGCACAGCACAGCACAGCACAGCACAGCACAACTGGCACAGCACAGCACAGCACAGCACAGCACAGCACAGCACAGCACAGCACAGCACAGCACAGCACAGCACAGCACAGCACAGCACAGCACAGCACAGCACAGCACAGCACAGCACAGCACAGCACAGCACAGCACAGCACAGCACAGCACAGCACAGCACAGCACAGCACAGCACAGCACAGCCTGGCACAGCACAGCACAGCACAGCACAGCACAGCACAGCACAGCACAGCACAGCACAGCACAGCACAGCACAGCACAGCACAGCACAGCACAGCACAGCACAGCACAGCACAGCACAGCACAGCACAGCACAGCACAGCACAGCACAGCACAGCACAGCACAGCACAGCACAGCACAGCCTGGCCTGGCACAGCACAGCACAGCACAGCACAGCCTGGCCTGGCCTGGCCTGGCCTGGCCTGGCACAGCCTGGCACTGCACAGCCTGGCCTGGCCTGGCCTGGCCTGGCCTGGCAGCACAGCACAGCACAGCACAGCACAGCACAGCACAGCACAGCACAGCACAGCACAGCACAGCACAGCACAGCACAGCACAGCACAGCACAGCACAGCACTGGCACAGCACAGCACTGGCCTGGCACAGCACAGCACAGCACAGCACAGCACAGCACAGCACAGCACAGCACAGCACAGCACAGCACAGCACAGCACAGCACAGCACAGCACAGCACAGCACAGCACAGCACAGCACAGCACAGCACAGCACAGCACAGCACAGCACAGCACAGCACAGCACAGCACAGCACAGCACAGCACAGCACAGCACAGCACAGCACAGCACAGCACAGCACAGCACAGCACAGCACAGCACAGCACAGCACAGCACAGCACAGCACAGCACAGCACAGCACAGCACAGCACAGCACAGCACAGCACTGGCACAGCACAGCACAGCACAGCACAGCACAGCACAGCACAGCACAGCACAGCACAGCACAGCACAGCACAGCACAGCACAGCACAGCACAGCACAGCACAGCACAGCACAGCACAGCACAGCACAGCACAGCACAGCACAGCAGCACAGCACAGCACAGCACAGCACAGCACAGCACAGCACAGCACAGCACAGCACAGCACAGCACAGCACAGCACAGCACAGCACAGCACAGCACAGCACAGCACAGCACAGCACAGCACAGCACAGCACAGCACAGCACAGCACAGCACAGCACAGCACAGCACAGCACAGCACAGCACAGCACAGCACAGCACAGCACAGCACAGCACAGCACAGCACAGCACAGCACAGCACAGCACAGCACAGCACAGCACAGCACAGCACAGCACAGCACAGCACAGCACAGCACAGCACAGCACAGCACAGCACAGCACAGCACAGCACAGCACAGCACAGCACAGCACAGCACAGCACAGCACAGCACAGCACAGCACAGCACAGCACAGCACAGCCTGGCCTGGCACAGCACAGCACAGCACAGCACAGCACAGCACAGCACAGCACAGCACAGCACAGCACAGCACAGCACAGCACAGCACAGCACAGCACAGCACAGCACAGCACAGCACAGCACAGCACAGCACAGCACAGCACAGCACAGCACAGCACAGCACAGCACAGCACAGCACAGCACAGCACAGCACAGCACAGCACAGCACAGCACAGCACAGCACAGCACAGCACAGCACAGCACAGCACAGCACAGCACAGCACAGCACAGCACAGCACAGCACAGCACAGCACAGCACAGCACAGCACAGCACAGCACAGCACAGCACAGCACAGCACAGCACAGCACAGCACAGCACAGCACAGCACAGCACAGCACAGCACAGCACAGCACAGCACAGCACAGCACAGCACAGCACAGCACAGCACAGCACAGCACAGCACAGCACAGCACAGCACAGCACAGCACAGCACAGCACAGCACAGCACAGCACAGCACAGCACAGCACAGCACAGCACAGCACAGCACAGCACAGCACAGCACAGCACAGCACAGCACAGCACAGCACTGGCCTGGCACAGCACAGCACAGCACAGCACAGCACAGCACAGCACAGCACAGCACAGCACAGCACAGCACAGCACAGCACAGCACAGCACAGCACAGCACAGCACAGCACAGCACAGCACAGCACAGCACAGCACAGCACAGCACAGCACAGCACAGCACAGCACAGCACAGCACAGCACAGCACAGCACAGCACAGCACAGCACAGCACAGCACAGCACAGCACAGCACAGCACAGCACAGCACAGCACAGCACAGCACAGCACAGCACAGCACTGGCACAGCACAGCACAGCACAGCACAGCACAGCACAGCACAGCACTGGCACAGCACAGCACAGCACAGCACAGCACAGCACAGCACAGCACAGCACAGCACAGCACAGCACAGCACAGCACAGCACAGCACAGCCTGGCACAGCTGGCCTGGCCCAGCACAGCACAGCACAGCACAGCACAGCACACCTGGCACAGCACAGCACAGCACAGCACAGCACAGCACAGCACAGCACAGCACAGCACAGCCTGGCACAGCACAGCACAGCACAGCACAGCACAGCCTGGCACAGCACAGCACAGCACAGCACAGCACAGCACAGCACAGCACAGCACAGCACAGCACAGCACAGCACAGCACAGCACAGCACAGCACAGCACAGCACAGCACAGCACAGCACAGCACAGCACAGCACAGCACAGCACAGCACAGCACAGCACAGCACAGCACAGCCTGGCCTGGCCTGGCAGCACAGCACAGCACAGCACAGCACAGCACAGCACAGCACAGCACAGCCTGGCACAGCACAGCACAGCACAGCACAGCACAGCACAGCACAGCACAGCACAGCACAGCACAGCACAGCACAGCACAGCACAGCACAGCACAGCACAGCACAGCACAGCACAGCACAGCACAGCACAGCACAGCACAGCACAGCACAGCACAGCACAGCACAGCACAGCACAGCACAGCACAGCACAGCACAGCACAGCACAGCACAGCACAGCACAGCACAGCACAGCACAGCACAGCACAGCACAGCACAGCACAGCACAGCACAGCACAGCACAGCACAGCACAGCACAGCACAGCACAGCACAGCACAGCACAGCACAGCACAGCACAGCACAGCAGCACAGCACAGCACAGCACAGCACAGCACAGCACAGCACAGCACAGCACAGCACAGCACAGCACAGCACAGCACAGCACAGCACAGCACAGCACAGCACAGCACAGCACAGCACAGCACAGCACAGCACAGCACAGCACAGCACAGCACAGCACAGCACAGCACAGCACAGCACAGCACAGCACAGCACAGCACAGCACAGCACAGCACAGCACAGCACAGCACAGCACAGCACAGCACAGCACAGCCTGGCACAGCACAGCACAGCACAGCACAGCACAGCACAGCACAGCACAGCACAGCACAGCACAGCACAGCACAGCACAGCACAGCACTGGCACACCTGGCCTGGCCTGGCACCTGGCACAGCACAGCACAGCACAGCACAGCACAGCACAGCACAGCACAGCACAGCACAGCACAGCACAGCACAGCACAGCACAGCACAGCACAGCACAGCACAGCACGCACAGCACAGCACAGCACAGCACTGGCCTGGCACAGCACAGCACAGCACAGCACAGCACAGCACAGCACAGCACAGCACAGCACAGCACAGCACAGCACAGCACAGCACAGCCTGGCCTGGCACAGCACAGCACAGCACAGCACAGCACAGCACAGCACAGCACAGCACAGCACAGCACAGCACAGCACAGCACAGCACAGCCTGGCACAGCACAGCACAGCACAGCACAGCACAGCACAGCACAGCACAGCCTGGCACAGCACAGCACAGCACAGCACAGCACAGCACAGCACAGCACAGCACAGCACAGCACAGCACAGCACAGCCTGGCACAGCACAGCACAGCACAGCACAGCACAGCACAGCACAGCACAGCACAGCACAGCACAGCACAGCACAGCACAGCACAGCACAGCACAGCACAGCACAGCACAGCACAGCACAGCACAGCACAGCACAGCACAGCACAGCACAGCACAGCACAGCACAGCACAGCACAGCACAGCACAGCACAGCACAGCACAGCACAGCACAGCACAGCACAGCACAGCACAGCACAGCACAGCACAGCACAGCACAGCACAGCACAGCACAGCACAGCACAGCACAGCACTGGCCTGGCACAGCACAGCACAGCACAGCACAGCACAGCCTGGCACAGCACAGCACAGCACAGCACAGCACAGCACAGCACAGCACAGCACAGCACAGCACAGCCTGGCACAGCCTGGCCTGGCCTGGCACAGCACAGCACAGCACAGCACAGCACAGCACAGCACAGCACAGCACAGCACAGCACAGCACAGCACAGCACAGCACAGCACCAGCACAGCTGTGGCACAGCACAGCACAGCACAGCACAGCACAGCACAGCACAGCACAGCACAGCACAGCACAGCACAGCACAGCACAGCACAGCACAGCACAGCACAGCACAGCACAGCACAGCACAGCACAGCACAGCACAGCACAGCACAGCACAGCACAGCACAGCACAGCACAGCACAGCACAGCACAGCACAGCACAGCACAGCACAGCACAGCACAGCACAGCACAGCACAGCACAGCACAGCACAGCACAGCACAGCACAGCACAGCACAGCACAGCACAGCACAGCACAGCACAGCACAGCACAGCACAGCACAGCACAGCACAGCACAGCACAGCACAGCACAGCACAGCACAGCACAGCACAGCACAGCACAGCACAGCACAGCACAGCACAGCACAGCACAGCACAGCACAGCACAGCACAGCACAGCACAGCACAGCACAGCACAGCACAGCACAGCACAGCACAGCACAGCACAGCACAGCACAGCACAGCACAGCACAGCACAGCACAGCACAGCACAGCACAGCACAGCACAGCACAGCACAGCACAGCACAGCACAGCACAGCACAGCACAGCACAGCACAGCACAGCACAGCACAGCACAGCACAGCACAGCACAGCACAGCACAGCACAGCACAGCACAGCACAGCACAGCACAGCACAGCACAGCACAGCACAGCACAGCACAGCACAGCACAGCACAGCACAGCACAGCACAGCACAGCACAGCACAGCACAGCACAGCACAGCACAGCACAGCACAGCACAGCACAGCACAGCACAGCACAGCACAGCACAGCACAGCACAGCACAGCACAGCACAGCACAGCACAGCACAGCACAGCACAGCACAGCACAGCACAGCACAGCACAGCACAGCACAGCACAGCACAGCACAGCACAGCACAGCACAGCACAGCACAGCACAGCAGCACAGCACAGCACAGCACAGCACAGCACAGCACAGCACAGCACAGCACAGCACAGCACAGCACAGCACAGCACAGCACAGCACAGCACAGCACAGCACAGCACAGCACAGCACAGCACAGCACAGCACAGCACAGCACAGCACAGCACAGCACAGCACAGCACAGCACAGCCTGGCCTGGCACTGGCACAGCACAGCACAGCACAGCACAGCACAGCACAGCACAGCACAGCACAGCACAGCACAGCACAGCACAGCACAGCACAGCACAGCACAGCACAGCACAGCTGGCACAGCACAGCACAGCACAGCACAGCACAGCACAGCACAGCACAGCACAGCACAGCACAGCACAGCACAGCACAGCACAGCACAGCACAGCACAGCACAGCACAGCACAGCACAGCACAGCACAGCACAGCACAGCACAGCACAGCACAGCACAGCACAGCACAGCACAGCACAGCACAGCACAGCACAGCACAGCACAGCACAGCACAGCACAGCACAGCACAGCACAGCACAGCACAGCACAGCACAGCACAGCACAGCACAGCACAGCACAGCACAGCACAGCACAGCACAGCACAGCACAGCACAGCACAGCACAGCACAGCACAGCACAGCACAGCACAGCACAGCACAGCACAGCACAGCACAGCACAGCACAGCACAGCACAGCACAGCACAGCACAGCACAGCACAGCACAGCACAGCACAGCACAGCACAGCACAGCACAGCACAGCACAGCACAGCACAGCACAGCACAGCACAGCACAGCACAGCCTGGCACAGCACAGCACAGCACAGCACAGCACAGCACAGCACAGCACAGCACAGCACAGCACTGGCACAGCACAGCACAGCACAGCACAGCACAGCACAGCACAGCACAGCACAGCACAGCACAGCACAGCACAGCACACAGCACAGCACAGCACAGCACAGCACAGCACAGCACAGCACAGCACAGCACAGCACAGCACAGCACAGCACAGCACAGCACAGCACAGCACAGCACAGCACAGCACAGCACAGCACAGCACCGGCTGGCACAGCACAGCACAGCACAGCACAGCACAGCACAGCACAGCACAGCACAGCACAGCACAGCACAGCACAGCACAGCACAGCACAGCACAGCACAGCACAGCACAGCACAGCACAGCACAGCACAGCACAGCACAGCACAGCACAGCACAGCACAGCACAGCACAGCACAGCACAGCACAGCACAGCACAGCACAGCACAGCACAGCACAGCACAGCACAGCACAGCACAGCACAGCACAGCACAGCACAGCACAGCACAGCACAGCACAGCACAGCACAGCACAGCACAGCACAGCACAGCACAGCACAGCACAGCCTGGCACAGCACAGCACAGCACAGCACAGCACAGCACAGCACAGCACAGCACAGCACAGCACAGCACAGCACAGCACAGCACAGCACACCTGGCACAGCACAGCACAGCACAGCACAGCACAGCACAGCACAGCACAGCACAGCACAGCACAGCACAGCACAGCACAGCACAGCACAGCACAGCACAGCACAGCACAGCACAGCACAGCACAGCACAGCACAGCACAGCACAGCACAGCACAGCACAGCACAGCACAGCACAGCACAGCACAGCACAGCACAGCACAGCACAGCACCTGGCCTGGCACAGCACAGCACTGGCACAGCACAGCACAGCACAGCACTGGCACAGCACAGCACAGCCTGGCCTGGCACAGCACAGCACAGCACAGCACAGCACAGCACAGCACAGCACAGCACAGCACCTGGCCTGGCACAGCACAGCACTGGCCTGGCCTGGCACAGCACAGCACAGCACAGCACAGCACAGCACAGCACAGCACAGCACAGCACAGCACAGCACAGCACAGCACAGCACAGCACAGCACAGCACAGCACAGCACAGCACAGCACAGCACAGCACAGCACAGCACAGCACAGCACAGCACAGCACAGCACAGCACAGCACAGCACAGCACAGCACAGCACAGCACAGCACAGCACAGCACAGCACAGCACAGCACAGCACAGCACAGCACAGCACAGCACAGCACAGCACAGCACAGCACAGCACAGCACAGCACAGCACAGCACAGCACAGCACAGCACAGCACAGCACAGCACAGCACAGCACAGCACAGCACAGCACAGCACAGCACAGCACAGCACAGCACAGCACAGCACAGCACAGCACAGCACAGCACAGCACAGCACAGCACAGCACAGCACAGCACAGCACAGCACAGCACAGCACAGCACAGCACAGCACAGCACAGCACAGCACAGCACAGCACAGCACAGCACAGCACAGCACAGCACAGCACAGCACAGCACAGCACAGCACAGCACAGCACAGCACAGCACAGCACAGCACAGCACAGCACAGCACAGCACAGCACAGCACAGCACAGCACAGCACAGCACAGCACAGCACAGCACAGCACAGCACAGCACAGCACAGCACAGCACAGCACAGCACAGCACAGCACAGCACAGCACAGCACAGCACAGCACAGCACAGCACAGCACAGCACAGCACAGCACAGCACAGCACAGCACAGCACAGCACAGCACAGCACAGCACAGCACAGCACAGCACAGCACAGCACAGCACAGCACAGCACAGCACAGCACAGCACAGCACAGCACAGCACAGCACAGCACAGCACAGCACAGCACAGCACAGCACAGCACAGCACAGCACAGCACTGGCCTGGCACAGCACAGCCTGGCACAGCACAGCACAGCACAGCACAGCACAGCACAGCACAGCACAGCACAGCACAGCACAGCACAGCACAGCACAGCACAGCACAGCACAGCACAGCACAGCACAGCACAGCACAGCACAGCACAGCACAGCACAGCACAGCACAGCACAGCACAGCACAGCACAGCACAGCACAGCACAGCACAGCACAGCACAGCACAGCCTGGCACAGCACAGCACAGCACAGCACAGCACAGCACAGCACAGCCTGGCACAGCACAGCACAGCACAGCACAGCACAGCACAGCACAGCACAGCCTGGCACAGCACAGCACAGCACAGCACAGCACAGCACAGCACAGCACAGCACAGCACAGCACAGCACAGCACAGCACAGCACAGCACAGCACAGCACAGCACAGCACAGCACAGCACAGCACAGCACAGCACAGCACAGCACAGCACAGCACAGCACAGCACAGCACAGCACAGCACAGCACAGCACAGCACAGCACAGCACAGCACAAGCACAACTGGCCTGGCTGGCACAGCACAGCACAGCACAGCACAGCACAGCACAGCACAGCACAGCACAGCACAGCACAGCACAGCACAGCACAGCACAGCACAGCACAGCACAGCACAGCACAACTGGCACAACTGGCACAGCACAGCACTGGCCTGGCACAACTGGCACAGCACAGCACAGCACAGCACAGCACAGCACAGCACAGCACAGCACAGCACAGCACAGCACAGCACAGCACAGCACAGCACAGCACAGCACAGCACAGCACAGCACAGCACAGCACAGCACAGCACAGCACAGCACAGCACAGCACAGCACAGCACAGCACAGCACAGCACAGCACAGCACAGCACAGCACAGCACAGCACAGCACAGCACAGCACAGCACAGCACAGCACAGCACAGCACAGCACAGCACAGCACAGCACAGCACAGCACAGCACAGCACAGCACAGCACAGCACAGCACAGCACAGCACAGCACAGCACAGCACAGCACAGCACAGCACAGCACAGCACAGCACAGCACAGCACAGCACAGCACAGCACAGCACAGCCTGGCACAGCACAGCACAGCACAGCACAGCACAGCACAGCACAGCACAGCACAGCACAGCACAGCACAGCACAGCACAGCACAGCACAGCACAGCACAGCACAGCACAGCACAGCACAGCACAGCACAGCACAGCACAGCACAGCACAGCACAGCACAGCACAGCACAGCACAGCACTGGCACAGCACAGCACAGCACAGCACAGCACAGCACAGCACAGCACAGCACAGCACAGCACAGCACAGCACACAGCACAGCACAGCACAGCACCTGGCACAGCACAGCACAGCACAGCACAGCACAGCACAGCACAGCTGGCCTGCGGCACGGCACAGCACAGCACAGCACAGCACAGCACAGCACAGCACAGCACAGCACAGCACAGCACAGCACAGCACAGCACAGCACAGCACAGCCTGGCCTGGCACAGCACAGCACAGCACAGCACAGCACAGCACAGCACAGCACAGCACAGCACAGCACAGCACAGCACAGCACAGCACAGCACAGCACAGCACAGCACAGCACAGCACAGCACAGCACAGCACAGCACAGCACAGCACAGCACAGCACAGCACAGCACAGCACAGCACAGCACAGCACAGCACAGCACAGCACAGCACAGCACAGCACAGCACAGCACAGCACAGCACAGCACAGCACAGCACAGCACAGCACAGCACAGCACAGCACAGCACAGCACAGCACAGCACAGCACAGCACAGCACAGCACAGCACTGGCACAGCACAGCACAGCACAGCACAGCACAGCACAGCACAGCACAGCACAGCACAGCACAGCACAGCACACTGGCACAGCACAGCACAGCACAGCACAGCACAGCACAGCACAGCACAGCACAGCACAGCACAGCACAGCACAGCACAACTGGCCTGGCACAGCACAGCACAGCACAGCACAGCAGCACAGCACAGCACAGCACAGCACAGCACAGCACAGCACAGCACAGCACAGCACAGCACAGCACAGCACAGCACAGCACAGCACAGCACAGCACAGCACAGCACAGCACAGCACAGCACAGCACAGCACAGCACAGCACAGCACAGCACAGCACACAGCACAGCACAGCACAGCACAGCACAGCACAGCACAGCACAGCACAGCACAGCACAGCACAGCACAGCACTGGCCTGGCACAGCACAGCACAGCACAGCACAGCACAGCACAGCACAGCACAGCACAGCACAGCACAGCACAGCACACAGCACAGCACAGCACAGCACAGCACAGCACAGCACAGCACAGCACCAAGCACAGCACAGCACAGCACAGCACAGCACAGCACAGCACAGCACCAGCACAGCACAGCACAGCACAGCACAGCACAGCACAGCACAGCACAGCACAGCACAGCACAGCACAGCACAGCACAGCACAGCACAGCACAGCACAGCACAGCACAGCACAGCACAGCACTGGCACAGCACAGCACAGCACAGCACAGCACAGCACAGCACAGCACAGCACAGCACAGCACAGCACAGCACAGCACAGCACAGCACAGCACAGCACAGCACAGCACAGCACAGCACAGCACAGCACAGCACTGGCCTGGCACAGCACAGCACAGCACAGCACAGCACAGCACAGCACAGCACAGCACAGCACAGCACAGCACAGCACAGCACAGCACAACTGCTGGCACAGCACAGCACAGCACAGCACAGCACAGCACAGCACAGCACAGCACAGCACAGCACAGCACAGCACAGCACAGCACAGCACAGCACAGCACAGCACAGCACAGCACAGCACAGCACAGCACAGCACAGCACAGCACAGCACAGCACAGCACAGCACAGCACAGCACCAGCACAGCACAGCACAGCACAGCACAGCACAGCACAGCACAGCACAGCACAGCACAGCACAGCACAGCACAGCACAGCACAGCACAGCACAGCACAGCACAGCACAGCACAGCACAGCACAGCACAGCACAGCACAGCACAGCACAGCACAGCACAGCACAGCACAGCACAGCACACAGCACAGCACAGCACAGCACAGCACAGCACAGCACAGCACAGCACAGCACAGCACAGCACAGCACAGCACAGCACAGCACAGCACAGCACAGCACAGCACAGCACAGCACAGCCTGGCACAGCACAGCACAGCACAGCACAGCACAGCACAGCACAGCACAGCACAGCACAGCACAGCACAGCACAGCACAGCACAGCACAGCACAGCACAGCACAGCACAGCACAGCACAGCACAGCACAGCACAGCACAGCACAGCACAGCACAGCTGGCACAGCACAGCACAGCACAGCACAGCACAGCACAGCACAGCACAGCACAGCACAGCACAGCACAGCACAGCACAGCACCACAGCACAGCACAGCACAGCACAGCACAGCACAGCACAGCACAGCACAGCACAGCACAGCACAGCACAGCACAGCACAGCACAGCACAGCACAGCACAGCACAGCACAGCACAGCACAGCACAGCACAGCACAGCACAGCACAGCACTGGCACAGCCAGCACAGCACAGCACAGCACAGCACAGCACAGCACAGCACAGCACAGCTGCCTGGCACGGCACAGCACAGCACAGCACAGCCTGGCACAGCACAGCACAGCACAGCACCAGCACAGCACAGCACAGCACAGCACAGCACAGCACAGCACAGCACAGCACAGCACAGCACAGCACAGCACAGCACAGCACAGCACAGCACAGCACAGCACAGCACAGCACAGCTGGCCTGGCCTGGCACAGCACAAGCACTGGCACAGCACAGCACAGCACAGCACAGCACAGCCACAGCACAGCACAGCACAGCACAAGCACTGGCACAGCACAGCACAGCACAGCACAGCACAGCACAGCACAGCACAGCACAGCACAGCACAGCACAGCACAGCACAGCACAGCACAGCACAGCACAGCACAGCACAGCACAGCACAGCACAGCACAGCACAGCACAGCACAGCACAGCACAGCACAGCACAGCACAGCACAGCACAGCACAGCACAGCACAGCACAGCACAGCACAGCACAGCACAGCACAGCACAGCACAGCACAGCACAGCACAGCACAGCACAGCACAGCACAGCACAGCACAGCACAGCACAGCACAGCACAGCACAGCACAGCACAGCACAGCACAGCACAGCACAGCACTGGCACAGCACAGCACAGCACAGCACAGCACAGCACAGCTGGCACAGCACAGCACAGCACAGCACAGCACAGCACAGCACAGCACAGCACAGCACAGCACAGCACAGCACAGCACAGCACAGCACAGCACAGCACAGCACAGCACAGCACAGCACAGCACAGCACAGCACAGCACAGCACAGCACAGCACAGCACAGCACAGCACAGCACAGCACAGCACAGCACAAGCACTGAGCACAGCACAGCACAGCACAGCACAGCACAGCACAGCACAGCACAGCACAGCACAGCACAGCACAGCACAGCACAGCACAGCACAGCACAGCACAGCACAGCACCAGCACAGCACAGCACAGCACAGCACAGCACAAGCACAGCACAGCACAGCACAGCACAGCACAGCACAGCACAGCACAGCACAGCACAGCACAGCACAGCACAGCACAGCACAGCACAGCACAGCACAGCACAGCACAGCACTGGCACAGCACAGCACAGCACAGCACAGCACAGCACAGCACAGCACAGCACAGCACAGCACTGGCACGGCACAGCACAGCACAGCACACCTGGCCTGGCTGGCCTGGCCTGGCACTGGCCTGGCCTGGCCTGGCACAGCACCAGCCTGGCACAGCACAGCACTGGCCTGGCCTGGCACAGCCTGGCACAGCACAGCACAGCACAGCACAGCACAGCTGGCCTGGCCTGGCACAGCACTGGCACAGCACAGCACAGCACAGCACAGCACAGCACAGCACAGCACAGCACTGGCACTGGCCACAGCACAGCACAGCACAGCACAGCACAGCACAGCACAGCACAGCACAGCACAGCACAGCACAGCACAGCACAGCTGGCACTGGCACAGCACAGCACAGCACAGCCTGGCACAGCACAGCACAGCACAGCACAGCACAGCACAGCACAGCACAGCACAGCCTGGCCTGCACAGCACAGCCTGGCACAGCACAGCACAGCACAGCACAGCACAGCACAGCACAGCACAGCACAGCACAGCACAGCACAGCACAACTGGCACAGCACAGCACAGCACAGCACAGCACAGCACAGCACAGCACAGCACAGCACTGGCTGTACACACTTTGCACAGCACAGCACAGCACTGGCACAGCACAGCACAGCACAGCCTGGCACAGCCTGGCCTGGCACAGCACAGCACAGCTGCACAGCACAACCTGGCACAGCACAACACAACACAACACAACCTGGCCTTCGCATACAACTGCTTCTTCTTCCTAACCTAACCTTTTTTTTTGTTTTTTTTTTGGGTGGAAAACCTGCTTCCAGGCCCCGGGTACCGGTTCTACCCTTCCCCGGGAGTGTGGGATTTTCCCCGACCAGGCACAGACCCCGCTCTGTCCCTCCGCGTACGAAGTGACAGGACAGCATCTGCTGTCTCCTGATCGGGGCGGACCGCACTAAAAACCACCCTTTTCTCCGCCGACGCACCCGGAAATCTTCCTTAGCGGAAGGTACATCTTGGTGCGCCGGTTTTACTCTTGCCTCCTACTCTTGCTCTCTAGCTCTTTCCCTTTCTTCTTTTCTTTTTATAATTTTCGTTATTGCTTCCACTATACAGTTAAATAACTTCTTATTTTGTATAGCTTGCCTTATTATCCTGTTTGGGTCATCTAACGAAAATCCCAATTCCAGATGTAACGCGTTTCTCTCTTTTGAATACACAGGACATTTGGCAACGGCGTGCCACGCATCATCCACCACTCCACACTCATGGCACAGGTCATCCCTCGTTTTTTTAATTCCGTACGTATACGATCTAAATGACCCGTGCCCCGTTAAAAACTGTGTGAAGTAGTAGTTGGTGCGCCTATGCGCACACTTGTACCATTCGCGCACATCCGGAATTAGGGTTCTCGTCCAAACCCCCTTACAAGTCTCTGCTTCCCACTGCCTTTGCCATTCTTCAAGGCTTTTCTCTCTCTCTTCTATTCTGACTGATCTCTCAATACCGTTACCCCTTCTATGTATTCTAACCCTCTCCCCCGCCAGGATATGTACCGGCACAGCCCCCGCCACCTAACCTAACCTAACCTAACCTAACCTAACCTAACCTAACCTAACCTAACCTAACCTAACCTAACCTAACCTAACCTAACCTAACCTAACCTAACCTAACCTAACCTAACCTAACCTAACCTAACCTAACCTAACCTAACCTAACATAACCTAACCTAACCTAACCTAACCTAACCTAACCTAACCTAACCTAACCTAACCTAACCTAACCTAACCTAACCTAACCTAACTGGCCTAACCTAACCTAACCTAACCTAACCTAACCTAACCTAACCTAACACAACCTAACCTAACCTAACACTAACACAACCTAACACAACACAACCTAACCTAACCTAACACTAACCTAACCTGGCCTAACCTAACACAGCACAACCTAACACAACCTAACCTACACTAACCTAACCTAACCTAACCTAACCTAACCTAACCTAACCTAACCTAACCTAACCTAACCTAACCTAACCTAACCTAACCTAACCTAACCTAACCTAACCTAACCTAACCTAACCTAACCTAACCTAACCTACCTAACCTAACCTAACCTAACCTAACCTAACCTAACCTAACCTAACCTAACCTAACCTAACTGTTTTGTTCTGTGCGCATGGCAATGAAACCTTATGCGTGTGAGTGAAGCCAATTTTCAAACGTTTGGTGGCAAACAAATTTGGAACGTCGAATTGTATTTTTTTAGTTTTTTTATTAATTTTCACCTTTTTCAATAACCTGAATATACATTTTAAAATGGTTGATTGTGTAGCTTATAAGTGCAACAGTCACAGTGCTAAAAAAGAGCAAGGAATTTCATTTCATAGGTAAAAAGTATTTTACAACTATTTCCTTGAAATTTATTTTTATTAATATTACAGCTTTCAGTTAATAGTTGTTTAACTAAATTACATATGTTATGTATGATAACTTAAATTAATTGTACATACATTTTGAAAATTGTTTTCATTCAGTTTTAAAGATTATTTTTCATTTAGTTGTTATTATTTGCTCATAGATTGAATAGTTTTCCAGTGGCGTGGAACAAAAACATATATTTAAAATAGATAAAATTGATTAAAATTGTAATATTTATTAAATAAATATGTTTTAAAATGATTGTTGTTTTTTTTTTTTGGAGCAGTACATATTTAAAGACTTTTTTAAATTAGATTTGTAATACGAAATAATGAAAATGATTATTTAATAATCGTATAAGAAAAATCGTATGATACGCCTATGTCAATATTGTCCGCCATTAGTTTGGTGGTAATTGGGTTACACAAATTCATTCCAATGCGCAGTCCTCTCTCTTTCCTTGTCTAAGGTTGCTGTCTTGTCATTGGCAGCACTGCATGTCTTTTGTCTATTGTCATATTAGGTTAAGTGCTTCATGTTGTTCATGTCGATGTGCAAAGAATAAAGTATGTTTTGAGATCTTTAGAAGATTTTTTTTTTCCGTCATCACCACACCCTACAGATTCTTTGTTTACAATTAAACCAATATTAATAGATGTATACTCAAATAATTGTCTAATTAGTTGCAAATTAGGAAAAGGAAGCAGAAAAGTATTTAACAAAATTGACGCGTCCAAGAAAAATAAGACGAATATAACCACACTAAATTTGTAAACAAACAAACCCACATAAAAAATGAGTGTTCAATTAAGATTATTAGATCAATTTAAGTTGGTCAGTCATTTACAATTAAATTTTGTCTGTGATTATTCAGAAGATCATCGATTTTTTATTATAAACGATGCAGGGATATACATTCTATCTTTTACTGGATCTTTAACACAAGAATCACCAATATTTTTATGTAAAAAACAATATTTAAAAGTTAGTAACTTTACCCCGTCCGATCATATCGACATAGACATTAACAGTTTTCATTCAAAATTACCTAAGCAAGATGTATATGACGTTGTTATGCAAATTGAGTACTCCGCTAATTTGAACAATACAAAGCCTGTAGAACCAGTTCCACTTTGTGCTAAATGGTCACCTAAAGGATTAGCAGAAAATACGGAATCCTATTTAGCCGTACTAACAAATCTGCACAGCTTAGAAGTATATATTAAATACTTAAATAATAATGAAACAGTTAAGTATGGAATTATTTCAAATATATCTAAAGCACTAATATCAGTAGAAAAAGAAAAGTGGAGTATGGCTAATCGTTTACCAACTTTAACAAAATATGCAGAATATAAGAAAAGAATACATGCCGTTTCACCCACAGGTTTGTTAATAATAGTTTACCTAACAAGTGCAGAAAAGTCACTTTAGGCACGTGTTAGGTACATTATTTCTTCTACTATCGTGCGGAAAAGTAGTATATTGTCGCATGCTATTATAGTTGACAAGAAGCCATCTACCCATTCCTTACACAAAGTTGCGCGCGGAAACGTTTTTGCCGCACTCAAATTTACTTTACACACTCAAATCAGTTTGTCACTCTTTGGCATTAGAAAGATCACAATTCTGAAACTTAACTTATCCATATGCTAGTAGAACAAATAATTTTAGATATTTATAAATAATGATTGTTCTTTTTTGTAATGTGTTTAAGATCAAAAATAATATTCTAAAAAATTTAGTGTATAAAAAAATTGTTGGTATCAATTATAATTTGGTTTGGTATATATAATTTTATTATAGCATTTGCTTGGAGTCATCTTATTAGGATTGAAGAAACAAATGCATCTATTATATTTACTGGACATATCAATGGTGATATTACAGCCTGGAGATTAAAAGCTGGATATTTTATTGAAAATAAGCAGTTGAAACCTGTTTTTTTAGGAAGATATAGTATGAAATTGAACAGAATCACAAATATGCATTGGCATTGCAGTAGTCATAATGGTAAGTAAAATAAGTTTTATAATGTGTAAAATGGGATATTGAATTTTGTTCTACCAGTCTTAATAATATTTGAGCATGCCCATACATAGAGAAGTCTCAAATGTTTTTGCTTGAATGGTTTTAGGAGGTGCTTTATTTGTATCAGATATTGATGGTAAAATGAGTGTTATTCATGTAAGGGATTTAAATGGAGGAATGGTCATGTTTGATAAAGAACAACCAATTTTAAATTACATGGATAAAATAAAAATTGAAAAAATTGATGTCATCAATTGTAACGATCTAACATTTATACTAGTAGTAAAACAGAGAGTTTTAATCATTTTTGGAATAGATAAATATGGAGAAGTTTTTGATATCACCAATACTTATATTGAAGACTATTTCATTACAGGTAAAGAACAAGGATATAATTATTTATAGTTTTGATGGCAAGATATTTTAAAACTTTTAGGTTTACAGCAAATAAATGATAACAAGATTTTAGTATTAACTTTACCTGGGAAATTAACAGAAGTAAATATTAGTATGGAAAATGGTAAAATAGAGATAAAGAAGACACCTGTTTTGCTAAAATTTGATATAGAAAAGTATCGTACTCATGGTTGTTTCTTTTCCAAAAATAGGGTTTTGTTTTTTATAGTTGCATACCCATGGGATTTACAAAGTTTTTCTGCAGAAAGAACATATGTAAATGTGTTTGTTTATCATAATATTCTTCAAAAGCCTTTTGATCTATTATGGAATAATAACACTGATACTATTAGAGAGCACTGGGATTGCTTTGAAACACTCAGGTAAGTGATGTGGTAAACAAAAACTAGAATTGTCAATTGGTTATTCTTTTAGAATAAATTGTATCAAAGAAAAACGCTTTCCATGGTTGGGTCTTCCATCAACATTAAACTATGATACTTTATCTCTAACAAAATTGAAAACATTGAGACTGGTGGCAAAATTGTCAGAAATGATTTTCAGTTTGATACCTACTGTAAAGAATTATGATATAAAGCCATTTATACTTATACATTATTTAGTATCAATAAAGTTAGTTGTACAAAGAATGACAGTTTTGTTGAATGAATGTAAAACAAGAAAATTGAGCGATTTCCAAATGCATAGTTTGTATATTCAGAATGTTTTTCTTAAGGAGATGGTAGCAAAAAATATTTTACCGAAAGCTAACGTTGGGAAAACGTTTATCAATGAGATGAGGTCAGTTATGGAAATCGCCAATGAAATGGAATATCCTGAGCCTTTGATCTGTGTTTGGTGTGGAGACAATATCCTTTTTTATTTACTATATTTTAAGTAAAAAACAATGTTAATGTTATTCTTTTGTCAGTACAAAAAATATTTGTTTCTTAATGAAAATTCACAGATTATGGGTCCTTTATGTTTTCCGCCTCACATAGATACCAGGTGCTGTCTTACCATGATGCCAATATTCTTTATATTTGAATATAAATGTCCGTATTGTGAATCTGTAGCGCATAAACCGTCAGAAGAAGAATGCTCGCAAATATTTTGTCCATATTGTGAAGTAGCTATGGAGAAATTCTACTTTACCGACGAGCAGTTGAAAGAACGATTCAGACAATTTGAACAACAACTGTCACAAGAGAAGAAAACTGACTGTTATGAAGATTGTTTACAAGAATCTGTTGAGTCAGAAAATATTGAGGATAATTCCACCGAGTATGTGATAATTAGTGACAGTGAGGATGAAACAGCAGACAGTATGGAAGAGCTGTTTGTAGAATTTTTAAAAACTAGAATAAATAATGATGAGAAGTTACAAGAGGAAGAAGAACAATAATTAGTTTTGGTAGTGTTAATTTTATTAAATTTTAATTTTAAAATTATTGCTATTAAATTAATTTTGATAAAATTAAATAAAATAAATTTTAATCAGAAAGAAAAATAAAGTTCTTTCTTTATTTTATTTTTATAGAAGTTGTTAATTTTTCAAAAAACTAGATCCGGTACTGGAAATTGTTTTTGTATCCTAGTCAACATTGCAATTTTGTAAGAAATTCTGATATTTCAAATTGGCAACATCGCGGCCATACCGAGTTAAAGGTCCAAAGTAGTGACGTAAGTGTCAAACCAAATGATTCCAAACAACTTTTTTATGGTATGTTTTATAGGTGTTATTGACTATTTTATTGTATTTTCTTGATTTTTGGGAGTTAATTACTGTTTTTTCATTGGTAAGTGTTCATTCATATGATTTACATATCACTAAAGTAGATAGACGAACATAACCTTCAAAGTTGTGCATTGTCATAAATTTTAAGAATACTTACTAAAATAGTGCTTTCAAAATCGAATTTTGCTTATATGTATTTAATTATGATACTTCCGTTATATTTCAAAGTATAACATTAACAAAATAACTCAAACAAAAGTTATTTCTGGAGATTTATAATGTTGCCGTTTGGAATCATTTCGTTGACATTTCACATTTCATCAGCATAGAAGACAAATTTTGACGTCACACTTTCCCAGTCCATTGACGGATTTTAAAATTATTTAATGTTTTACCGACATTCGTGTCTGTTCTAATCATTAATCTGTGGTAATACACTGAATAGTTAGGTTTTTTAAAAACAATGGGCTACTAAAGTTTGATTGGAGGAATTTTTTTAGTAATTTAATTAATTTTTCAAAAAATCGGTCGGGGCAGTCCAGATTACAGATAATCCCTATACAAAGAGCTAACAACCACTAGATACTTCTACTTCTTGCCATAGAACACAACGTATTGCTACCCAGGAATACCACAATTTAAATGAAAAAACCCTTTTAGCTGTCTAAAGCTAGCTTATATATGCCGTATAGCCCCGCCAGCTCAGGCCATACACCACAAAGAAGAAGTTCCAATTTTTATTTCGTCTATTCTTATTAGAGCGTATAACAATAAAAATACTGCAATGGTAAAAAAAAAAACAAAATACAGATCCTCAAATAAAATAAACAATAAACTAACCTCTTATGGTCTTATTCATAATAATATACGGATTGATAGGCTTGCCAACAGAATTTTGTAAGGGGCACGAACATTTAGGGGGAACTACGAGAGTGGGAGTTGGTTCGCGCATGAGTATTAAATTTGGGCCATAACGAGATGTGTCTATTGACTGAAATCGGAAAATAAAATAACGGATTGAACTGAATATTTTTATTTCTAAATGATTATAAAATATCATTATCATTGTATATAAGTGAATAACATTTATATTTTAATCAGTTCTTTCTTTAAAGATCGCCTAAAATATTTACATAAAAGAAAAAAATTACAAGAACAACTGTTTATTCTAAAAGGAATGATCGAAACTGTCTATATACAAATATAAAATAAATAACAAAGTTGACTAAAAATATACAATATAAGTCACTGTTTGACACTCCATTCAAGAGCCGAATAAACTAAGGAGTTTTCATAATTTTTGTTGTACTTATTTGTTTAAAGGTATATTGGTGTAAAAAAATTATTTTTTTGACTAATATATGTATCTATCAAACTGCAAAATAACTTATTATTTTTTTTTAAATGTTTATTAATATAATCCATAAATTTTAAAATGATAGTACAGTGTTACCAGCATTACAATAAGTCTTTTTAATTGTCTTGATATTTGACATACATTTTTCAGGTTATCTCTATAAAAATTTCTTAAACAATTATCGTGCTGATTGATGTGTTAAATTTTTTCTATTGGCATACTATAAATTATTTAATAAAAACAATATTGTTAGTGAACATTGGTATATTTTTAAAAAAATTCCCAAAAATGCGATGTCCTATAAGTTTTCCGGCTAAAAACTTTATTATTAAGTACAACAAATATTTTAAAGAAATAATTAAAATGATCATTATTAATGGAACTCTGATTATAGTGTTAAAAATTATTAGAATTCACAAATTTGCAACAAAATTAATTTAAATTTAATAAAAATTTATTTGATCGAACTTAGAGCAACTATTTCCATTTCTGATGTTTATAAAGTATAACGTCAGCTGGTAGTACATTACAAAGCTTTGGCATAAAATTAATTAAAAACGTAATAATTAAAATTTTGTAACCAATATTTCTTTTGTAAATTTAAATTGGTTCTTAATTTTATCAAAACTAAAAGGTGCATACAAAAAATGTATCATTAAAAACTGACCGTTCTACTGGGATTTTTCAATGCAACATTTTTTAATAAGTTAATGGTAACTTCAAATCTACTATAATTGTCTGCCTTAACTTAACATATTAAAAAAGTTTCAACTTTAACCAAAAATAAAGATGATAAAGACTCCAAAACCAGTAAAAGCTTCAAATACTTCTGATGATATGCTTTATAAGAGACTCACAACAGGAAATACAAAGTAGTGTATAGATGGCAAGAAAAGTAAAAATCAATGTTCTATAATTCTATTAAAAACCTGACCAAATCTTAATAAAAATGTAACTTATAAAATATCTCAAAAGATAAAAGTTTGTATTAATAATTGGTGAAATATTACTGTTGTACCGCATTTGTAATTTTTGTTTCAAGAATTTTGAATATCAATATCTTTTATTAATAAAAAAATATCTTTCTAGTTATCAACACTTTCCCTACCCTTGTAAATGATAAATAAATCTCAAAAAAAATGTTCATATTAAACCAAAATACATTATTTTTCGAGGTGTTCTTAATAATGCAACATTAATTAAAAAATATTTGCACGACTCCAAGTTGTAGATAACGAACACTTGATCTTGTCAAATTAGTTAATATACGACATAAACGAGAAAATGGTATCAGTGTCACATCAATTAAATCAACTGATCGACAACGTAGACAACTCTCTTTTAACCTTTTCGGTCTCGGCGTACACTCTTGATTAGTGGTGGTCGAACCAAATGGTTCGACAAAAAGCCGGTAATTATGGGTTCTAATTATATGGGCATCCGTTCAACGAACCAGTGTAAGAGATGGAATAAACAATCAAAAAAATACGTACAAGTTCCTCAACCAGAAGTTATTAAGAATTATAATGTGAACATGGGTGGCGTCGGTAAATTGGATTTCTTGATAACAATTTACCGTACTTTCATTTGATCACGGAAATGGACCCTGCTTATGTTCTCTCATGCTATAGATATAAGTTGTACAAATGGATGGCTTCAATATAAAATTAAAGCAATAGAACTTTGTGTAAAAAAGGACATTATTGATCTTTTGCAATTTCGTGTTTATATTGCCGAAGCTTTGATTGCATCAACAAAAAATACAACAAAACGGGGAAAGCCCTCATCTTCACCACCATCAGCTAAAAGAATTGCGGAAATACAACCTGTGGATAACGTCCGATTGGATGACAGCAATCACTTACCTATATTCGATGAAAAAAACTTCGCAACCCGGTGCAAATTCTCAGATTGCAAAAGCAGAACACACCTGATGTGTCAAAATGCAATATCTATTTATGTATTGCCAAACAGCAAAATTGTTTTAATTTGTATCATACTAAGAAAAAAAAACTAAACTCTATAGATACTTTTTCTTATTAGTTCCAATTTATAACATATGTTTTTTTTTCAGTGATTATCTTATTGTTTAGTCTCAGTGTACACTGTAGTGTACAGTGCACATCAAAAGTCATAAATGGGTTAGATTGGGAATTACAGACAAAAACTATTAAAAAATTCAATATACCACTGTATCAAGTTTCAGAATTTTACTTTTACTCAAATTAATTCGGGACTGAAGAAAGGGTTAAATGAATGTTTTTAAAACAAAAATAATTGTATTCAAGTTTTTCAAGAAAGTTAATTTGAAATACAAAATCAGAGAAATTTGGAAAATAAAGAATTATTTAATTAGTAAATGCGAGTTAAGAGCTAGAAATAAAACAGGTAGGTAATTATAAGCTGCTTTCGTTTTACAAATCTCAGTTCAGTTCAGATTAATTTCAACACCTAGATGATTAGGACAGTTCGCCATTTCAAAAAATAGTTCAACAGTTATGGCTTGTACCAAAGTTGGAAAAACCACTGTTAAATGGAAACAGGAATAATTTCCATACTTTCAAGAGTTCTTAAGCAGAAAAATAATGAGTTATTGGTTAAGAAATATTCGGATGAAAGAAAGTGTGACAAAAAACAAACATTTGCTGTCTCACAGCAGAATCCGGACCACAGATCAATATTGTGCCTGAAGCAGAAGATTATGAGGACCCACATATCCCACTTTCTGTTGCACCAATATAGAGATGGGTTAAATTAGGATAAAATGGAAGAAATCTTCTATGAAAACAATCAAGAGATACTTTTTAACAGCTTAATCTGGTATACAGATCAAAGTTGACCCTAAAGAAGAAAATTCCGAATTTTATACAACAAATAAGGGCTTAAATATGAGAATACAGGAAAATGTATTGAGCCTAGTTCACTGAATATCCTAATCCAAAGGAGTATGCAAGTTTAGGTGCTTTATCAGAAAGTGAAAGTGATAACGAAGAAACGAATAGAAGTTTCCTGAAATCTCAAACCACAGAGACACTTTTTTTTATTTTTTTTTCTTCAATTTATAAGATATTGAGTTCTTCAGTGAAATTTAATGTTTTTCCAGCTACTTTCGACTAGACTTGCCATAAACGTCCACTCCCAAAACAGATTCGTGCAGTTTCTTTAACATCCATTGCATAATTAAGACGAACGCCTTTAAAAACTCGCGTATATTGTAACTTAATCTTTACTAACTTTGGTATTCTTCTTTTTGTTAATTCGTTTGTGGTACGACTGCGCGAACGAATTAATTATGGATATTACGAAATAAAGTACCATAACGAGGACGAATTTTTCGAATATCGAACCTAAAACGTTACCACCACCACCACCTTCTGTAACATTTTTCGCAGAATTTTTGTGTAATTTTTGTTTTTGTCCATCTAAGAAGGCCTTGAACGGTACTTGTAACTTTTCCCCGACGACTGGAACTAATTTCAGCCAATCTAGGGCGGTTTCTATTAAGATTTCGTTGAATGCTATTATCACAAACATCTTTTGGATGTGCATTTTTATTACGGCTTTCCCTATGAGCGTAGCTCCGAAGAATGTCCAAAAGGGTACCAAGAAATGTCCGCAAGTTATACCTGCCAAATCGAACAGCGGGTTCGGTATCTGGAAAATGAATAGAAAATAGATTTAAGGGTTTTTGAAAATGGTAAAGGTTAACTTACGCTGGCACATGCTAAAATCCCTAAGAACCCTACTTTCTGTACTATTTCTTCTATAAACAATTTTCCCTTTTCTATTAAAGTTAATTCGTCTTTGTTGTTTTTCTTTTTCTTTTCTAATTCTTCGAATGCCTTGAGGTCTTCGTCTTCATCATCGGGATCAATTCTAACACGATAAAAAATTGACTTTTATTTTTGATAGATCAAAACTATTCAAGGAAAAAACAGTTTTATTTGTAACTTACCCTGACAATCTTGCTGCTCTTGCCATAAAATATGGAGGCAATTCTCCTAAAGCGGTTCCTGCTCCCCAACACATCGCTTCCAATCGAACTTTTGACATTATACTTAAAAAAGTAATCGAGGCAAGTTTTCCATTAGTAGGGCAAACTATCCTACAAAATTTTTTAATTATTAAAACTATTGCATCACTCTATATCATAGAAGGATTGCTCGGATTCAGCAGACCAAACTGTAGCTAAAACGTCTGCTGGCACTACTGCTATTTTCCCAACATGTTGCTATGGATTATTTAATTTCAATACAGTTCGATAGAGATGTCAAAATGTCAAATCGGTTGCTTCTAAAACTCTAGTAATTCTCGATCACCATTGGTAACAGATGGTGCTCCAAAACTCAGGGGAAACAAAGCAACACATTAAGATAATCTTAATTTATCGTGTTTCACATCAAAGCTATGCTTTTGGCATTAAATAAAAAAATCGAACCAAATATATCTACTACAACAACAAAGAAACAATCAACACAGGATCTTATGACAAAATGTTTGTTTTCCCAGAGTGAGTTTTACGTACAAATTTCCTATAAATAAATAAATAGAGGAAGTTTTATAAAGTGCTGCTTATTTTGTATCCTCAATATGATGGACTTCCACAAAGGATTGATACAATAATTATTTGTCATGTAACTGTCGTTATTGACATGCGAGACTTCCCCTTTAACCATCTTGGTCGAATTATCTTGGGCCTTCTTTTAGCTAGGGGTTTGCTAGGGGCTTGTTTTAGAATGACATCCTTCACAACAGGGATATTTAAATTGGTGTAAAAATATTGTATAAACACTTTGTTTCATTAATAATTTTATTATTTAATTTCTGTAGCCATGTTTGTCTAGAAATGATCCAAGACAATTACAAAGAAAGAAAAAAAACTTACTCGTCTGGATAAGGTGGTTCGGGAAAATCTAAACTTCCACATTCGTAAGCTGCTAGGGTGACTTGAGCTATGTGAGGTCCAAGATAAAGCAAAAAAGTATGGAGTCCTGTACCTAAACCTACTGATGATAAAATACCTACAAATTAAAACAAATTTTAAACATTCTAATGTTTAATTTACCAATACAGTTACTTGCAAACCACAAAATACAAGATTTAAAAACATCCGTAAAAAATGTTTTATTTTATGTTCCACGTCGGTTTATAGGCAATATAGAATGATTGTTTTACACGTTTATTGACAAAAAAATTATGTTTGACGTTATTTTAACAAATATATCGTAAATTATAGTTTTAGATAAAGTAAAAGTTGTGGTTTATTACAATTGAGGTTTCAAAATAAAAGTTTGGATTATAAAAATGATTAAACTTACCTAATCCTATCCAATATAAACACCATAAAACCTTTTTATACATTCCTTGTACTACATTTTGGTGTGGTCCTTTAGAATTTACTAATATGTACATAAATAATACTGCAATTGAAATAACCCCTAACAATAATTTATTTGCTAAAATTCTGAAATAAGAAAAAATAAATTTAAAACAAAAATTAAAAATATCTTTATTATTAAATTACAATTTATAAACAAGCAAGATATTTTCTTTAATAGTTCAGTCATTATATACATTTGGAAATGCAAATGAACCGAGAAAGCCAAATTTTGGATATTACGTAGGCAGGGATCTAGAAAAAGCTCAAGTTCAAATTATCGACCTATTTTGGGCCCCAAAATCTATGGTTTAGTTTATGACCAATATTTTTGAGACACGCTGTATATTTGAATAGTTCTAATTTTACCGCTAAAGAATTTTCTTTGGCTTAAATGTGATTACTCAAACTGATTCTTACTTTTTTCCATATGTAGTTGCTAACTCTATACATTCCCTAAAAAAATATTCCGTAGTTGTAAGAGGTTTTCTCCACAACACCAACGATTCCCTTTCTCTTTTTTCCTTTTCCTTCTTTTGCGAGTTATTGTGTTTCTTGTTTTTTTGTTGCGTCGTTCCTCCATTCATTTGATGATTACCGGTGGCATCTTTTTTCTTCGCATTACCAACCATAGTGTTTCCTAACCTTTGTAACTGCAAGAAAAATAGAAAACTAGTAGTTAAGTAATTTAATTATGAATGGCGAATGACTATTTATTATCTAAGTTGTTGCTTTTGTAGTTTTATGTACATTTCTGATTTCCCTACCACAAAATACTCCAAGAAATGAATTTTGTGGCTTTATAAAAAAGGAACTTAGTTCCTGGGAACACCCATCTCGATCTCACGACCTCAATGGAGGAATACGCCAGAATTGAGGCAAGCTAACAGGTTTGAGCTGAAAAGAGCGAAGAGCCTAATCGAAATGTGCAAAAAATACCCAATTCTAGAATTGGGAAGTCTCCTCCTAACGAATACCAAATTACAATTATAAAAAGAAGTTGTCAAAATAACCCTATTACTAAAATTTTGAGCTCTTAATTTACATATCTTCTTTAAAAAAGTTGATAATTAAACTCGGGTACTTAATTAATTTTTAAATCGCTGTATTGGTGTTTTCAAAAGTGGCAGCAGCACATTTAATATTTAAAAATATTGCATTTTTTATAATATAAAACACATTATATATGTATTAAAATTTGACTTGGTCAATTTTTCTTGATAAACATAATGATCTTTTGAAGTCACTTGGTAACAATAAGTTTAATTCAAGAAAACGTGACTAGGTCCACTTTTTGAAGTATACCCACGATATGCATGTATATACTTAATTTGTCAATGTATTGTTCCTACTACGTTGATACCAAAACAAACCAAAAAATACATGCTTCTAAGAATTAAGTACATGGTAGGTATTATAATGGTGGTTTTGAGTAATTAGCGATATATATTTTTCGAACCACGTGCATCGCAAACATCTACGATGCGACAATCAGACTTCCTTGAAAATTGTTTCAAAATTAACTTTTGGCCAGATATCAACATAAAAAATTTTGTATGGGATATAATTACCTAATTATAACTTTGACTGTAAATATTAAATTATTGAGCCAGTAAATAACGAGTTTAAATTTTGAGGTTGGTGTATCGTGTATCTATATATTTTATTATCATTATTGACTTCTTGGTATCAATTTTATTAACATTTGGAAAGTTCATATTGATTATTTAAAACCAAGGACTTGTCAGATCTCCACGTTGACTGTAGCAAGTTTCACAATACTTTAGTATTGTGTATTTCCTGAAACGAAAATTGGGCAAACGATAAAAATTCTGGAAATTTTTATTGAAATGATGAACGTTTCAAATGTTCGCCCACCTTTAAAAAAATATGTTCATCTATAATAATAATGTAAAAACTTACATTTTTCACTAGATTAACAAATTAAGTATGGAAAAATTCTTTATCACACGTTGACATTTTATCGTATACGATGAACAATGAACTAAAGATGCTTTAGAATGACTTGTTATATTTAAAATTGAAAGTATCGGAAGGCGAATGTCGAAGCACTTTCTTTTAAAACAGTTGGTTTGGCTTCAGAGAACTGTGGGAGACATTTTATGTTAATAACTTCCTTCCTTCTCGACTATGCGGTCTATTCCGTTAAATTTTAAAGGCCGTTAAATAATAATATCGGAATAGTTAGATTTGTCCAATCAAAGAAAGCAAAAAAGAAAAAATTCCAAGCTATAATAGTGAAATATAGTTAAACTTGTGGTTTATTTTAATATCTTTGCGTGTTCAAACAATTAATTGAATTTGTCTAGAGCTAAAAGAATAACAAGAAAACAAAAATAATATTTTATAAGTTTCCTAATAGAAAAGAAAATTTTGATGGGCAGCAAGATAAAACCTATGGATTTATTTAAATTAAATGAACTGTGGAGATGAATTACAAAGAAATAAAATAGTCTGTGTTCACCTAAAAACAATAAAACAGTGGAAAAATGTAAGTATTTAAAAAGCACTATACTTCTGTTTTAAAAGGCGAAAAAACTGTATCATAATGAAATACATTTCATTATAATACAGATTTTTAAACCTTTAAAAAATAAGCTATCTATGTTAATGACTTAATCATTATATATAAAATCCTATTATAATATTTAGGACCATTTTATAAGTTAAATGTTATTTTAGACTTTAAGTGAAGGGAGGCAAATATTAAAAGACAGACAAGGAACATCAAATATGGTCCCCAAGGCACAAGAAGAGGTGGTCCAGTTAAACCTTTGACTTAGAAGAAAAACTACTGGCCCTTATTTTAACTATTAGTACAGAAGGAGCAGATTTAGTGGAGGATGGAATCTCTCAAAATTTAAATAATTCAGTTGAAGAAATACCAGATAGATTATATTTATAAATATTGAGTCTGATACTATACCTACTTATAAAGAGACCCAAAATACACATTCATATAATGAAGCTGGCAATGCACCCTTTTAAGAAATTCTTGACCAAGAAAGCACCTTCATTGGAAATTGTTGGAAATGTATCAAGAGAAGAAAAAAGAAATAAAATACAGAGGAAGAGGGTTAAAACTAGAAAAGTTTGTGCTGAACATGCAATAAACTCACACAATAAGCAATTGCAAAATTTAGCAAATTTGCAATTGCTTGCTCTATTATATGTTGAGCCACAGTTTTAAACCAACTGGCAAGTAGAAAAGAGACAAAAATAGTGTTACTCATGTTGTTACTTTCAGATCAGTGTTTTTGTTTTTCTGCCAGGAATTTTATGATTGTTTATTTTAAAATCTAGTAATGTTTTTTAATAAATATTTTTTCAATTCAAGCCTTTTCGTGTTAGGTTAGGTCTATAGGTATAAGTCTCTCTTTTTCAAATGGACTATAATCACAAGTATTGTATGTATGGAGGTAAATACACAATAATTTTATAGAAAGTAAACATCACAATATGCAATTAAATACCCATTATTATACCACAATCCAAGTAAAGTTTTCTACAACACTATCACTGTTACATGGTCTATCTACAATTAATTAATTTCTTTCCAAACAATGAACATAAATTGCAATAAAAATGATGCCCTTGAATTTGGATTTTAACTTGCCATGCATTTGCAAACAACAATATAAATACTCAATACAAATCAGGTGATCTTGTAAAACATTTAAATATACATTCATGCACCTTAAATATATGTTTCTCATCAATTTGAATTCATTTGATGGAACTAACCATTTTTGTCATGACCAACCAATTAAAAAACTCCTTTTTTAATTATTTCCATTAAAAATTAATTTCTAATAGAAATTGGTGCTAGGTTTTACTTATATACCTTAGATTATGAGTGGCTAAGAAGCATGCAAATAATAAGAATGGTCCATTTATTGAAAGGATGACAAACACAATAAATTATTCAACAGACCAATCTAATACTCATAACTAAGTCAAGCTACAAACAAACATACCCATATAAATTTAGCATAACCACTTTAAAATTTTACGGACAAAAATCAAAATATGCCAATAAATTACTGATAAATTATGGCAGATATGTATAATTCTAGAGCAGTTCTGCTATAATTATATAGGCAACAAACATAGCTGTGGCAAAGCAATTTTTATTCCAATATAAGAACGATTCAAGAGTTTCAATGAACACAGGATTAACTGTCAAATTACCTTTTAGATAAAAATTGATAAAAACCCCTTTTTCATAATAATAGCTGAACAATCAATCATTAAAATGGGGATTTAAAAACCAGATTTTTCAAGCATTAAAAAATGAATATGTTAAGAACTTGTTTTCCAGTAATTGACATATTTGATCAAAACTAAAGTTGTTATACTACAGACAGTTTCTAGAATTTAACACAAAACTAACCAATTTCTGTTCAAGATAAAATGGTACATAACAAGTTGTGCCATTAAAACTTTTGGATCTATTTAATCACAAACTGCCTCATACCAATTCACTTTTGGTGCCACTTGTTTTTTGTCCCCTCTTTTGGCACTCTTTCTTCAATTGTTCTTTGTTCAAAAACAACAATTCATCCAATATGTTCAACCTTTTTGATGCATTTTCAAATGGTGCTTGTTTTGCATTTTTTATATGAACAAATGAACAAATTTTCCGATTTTTTTTACCAGGCATTGTGTAACTTTTTTTACCACGTTTTTTCTTTGGTTAGTAAATCTATGAAAAATAATTACTACACAATATTAATTAGTAAGAAAAATTTGTGTAAGTAAATGGTATGTACAAACAATCAATAATTAAGGTAATTCATGAATTATTCAAAAGTGAAACCAGTTCAATGAATATTTTTCTTAATAACTAAAACAGAAAACCTTAGTTGATGTGTTATTGTATTCATAATGGACATTATTGAATTTGTAAATAAGTTTCATAAAAAATAAGTCAAACAAAAATTCCTTAAACCATTGAACCTAAGAAGTAATATTAATTATACCAACTCTAATAGCATATTCCATTGGGAAAAAAGCAGCACAAGTAGGAACTACAACGAGTTTTACAAATCACTGGAAAATGGAATGCAGGTTTATTTAATCAGTGCCACACTTTCTGCTCTGGGGGTCTATTTTCAAATACTTTGAATTTGTTGTTGAAAATAATGATAATCCATGAGGTCTCATGGTTGTACTGTACCAGTTTCTACATGGAACAGAAAGTAGAGTAGAATTATATTGTTATAACAATTATATGGTTAAATTTTTATAACAATTAAACAGATAAAACCACAATATATTATATACTACTGGTTAATTTGAATAAATGATCTGAACCATTGTAAATAAAAACATCAACATAAAAATTTGAACATAACCCTCAAGAATAAATGCACAATCCATTGATACTGCACCAGTGAGGTTTTTAACTGCACACAACCAGTGTCAGTTTTGTCCCCAGTGTCCAACTTTTTTCCCAATGAATTATGCTATAAGCATAAATATCCACAAAACAATTTGACATGTAACCTAAACAAAAAATATTAAATGCTTAGCTTGACTTAGCAACTGCACATTATTTGTTAGATAGCAAACTATAAAATCATAAATCAAAAATCAATGTCATGCTTAAATATTTTAAATAAATAAACAATATTATTGGACATACACACAGTTCTAAAAAAACTTAGTGTGTACTTAGTGCAACCTTATAATTTAAGCAAAATAAAAATAATACTTTTAGTAAATCGAATAAAACAATAAACAACTGCATAAGTTGAATAAACATTTCCTAGTTTTAAAATACAATTCATAACAAATATTATAGCAAAACATGACATTACGTGTCCTTAATTTGTTTTTGAGTAACTCTACCAAAGTACAATAAGTATCTAATACAAAACACCAAGCGGGGATCGTTTAAAAGTAAATTTTGATGACTTAATATACTTTAATTAATTAATTTATTCTGTATAAATCTATTAAGAAATGAGAAACTTAACCTAAATATTGGTGCAGATATTAAATGACTAGCATGAAGCTGTGGCTTCCACGTATCATAGGCTTGATAAACTATTTATAATATACAATAATTTACCTGTTTTTATTCAAAAAAATAATTTACTTGTAAATCACATAACCACTAAAAAACTCAAACTTTACACTGTCCAACTTTTACTCAACTTCCACTAGTGCCATTACTTGATTTCCTAGATCTAAATGAAATTAATGCTACTCCTAAACTTCTAACAAAAATTGTCAAGTCAAAGTCAAGATAATCTGTCCTGTGTCAGTCGTCAGCATCTTAGACAAGGAAAGAGAGAGGACTGCGCATTCGAATCAATTTGTGTAACCCATTTGCCACCAAACTAATGGCGGTCAATATTGACATAGGCGTATCATACGATTTTTCGTAGACGATTATTAAATAATCATTTTCATTATTTCGTATTACAAATCTAATTTAAAAAAGTCTTTGAGTTTATACTGCTCCAAAAAAAAAGAACAATCATTTTAAAACATATTTATTTAATAAATATTACAATTTTAATCTATTTTATCTATTTTAAATAAATGTTTTTGTTCCACGCCACTGCAAAACTATTACATCTATGAGAAAATAATAACAATTAATTGAAAAATAATCTTTAAAACTGAATGAAAACAATGTTCAAAATGTATGTACAATTAATTTAAGTTATCGTACATAACATATGTGATTTAGTTAAACATCTATTACCTGAAAACTGTAATATTAATAAAAATAAATTTCAAGGAAATAGTTTTAAAATACTTTTTACCTATGAAATGAAATTCCTTGCTCTTTTTTAGCACTCTGACTATTGCACTTATAAGCTACACAATTAACCATTTTAAAATGTCTATTCAGTTTATTAAAAAAGGTGAATATTAATAAAAAACTAAAAAAATACAATTCGATGTTCCAAATTTGTTTGCCACCAAACGTTTGAAAATTGGCTTCACTCTCACGCATAAGGTTTTCATTGCCATGCGCTGTCCTCTCTCTTTCCTAGTCTAAGGTTTTCATGCATCCGAATTCCGAAATCCGACGATCCGATCATACGAAAAATTTTTAATTGGTCTAAAAATTTAAAAAGCAAATGGCACGAAATCTGTATTCCAAAATTTAACTTTTTCCGATGATCGGAAAAGTTTATTTGAAAAAATTATGTTTTAAATTACACTGACGGCACTTTCGCTAAGAAGCATCGTTCAAACGAAGGGGTTAATTATTCTTATGGACATCCAAAATATAAGGGTTAGTACCTGAGGTTAGTACAATAAATTTACATTAGTAAACATTGACAGTTAAAGTTAGTTCTCATTGGTCGCATTACTGAGAAAGTCGTTTACGCGGCAAATTTTTGAATTTGAATTTAAGGATGGAATAACTATGCTACAAAATTTTTTTAATTTAAGTTTTTTTGATTTTTTGGGGTAATTGATTGCTGCTCTGTCTTTCTGCATGATTTTGAAAAAAATGGAAAACACCGAATTCCATCCGAGGCAACCCCCTGAGGTGTGAAATGCTCGGCTGTTGCCCCCCGAGAGAGAAAAATCTTTAACCTATGTTGTCTTGTCTATTAATATTATAATAGTTTATAGCCCATAGCATCAGACGCTTGCAAGAGCATTCCCATTGAATTTAAACCTGCGCTGGCCAAGTGCTGCAATGGCGGAGGCCAAAAAACAAAACGAAGAAGAAGAATACGCCTTTTTATCATTTTATTAATTTGAATTTCGTTTGTTGTTTGTTTGGTTGTGTTTATCTGTATTTTTTATTGTTAGTTTGAGGATACAATATATTTCTTGTGGCAAGATAAAATGATAAAACGTCTTACTGATAAATCTGAGAAGAAAGTAGAAAGTGATAATGAATTGGACGATGAAAGTAACTCAAAAACAATTTCATATACTAACGAACAAAGAATTGTGGCAGCCGTATGGATGCATGAAATGCATATTAATAATCAGTCATTCGAAGATATAAGAACTAATTTTATGATACGTTTTAAACTACCACCACCAAACACCAAAACGTTAGCTATTTGGGAAAACGAACTATTTTCACAAGGAGAAATTAATACTGACCTAAATAGTGATGATGAAGATGATGATGAGGATGCATTTTCTGATATGCAAACTTCAGATGAAGAAAGTTCAGACTAAATATTAATAAGTGACTATTATTAAAAGTTAAAGTGATATTTTTTCTTACCATTATGTTTATTAAACTGTTAGGCAGATTAACATGTAAAAGTTTTTGTTAACAAATAAAATTATTAAAATACTTTTTTTCTACATGACCAGTAAGTATTTTGTGGAAAATATTGAAAGCATTTCACATTTCATTTTGTCTTTTATTAAGAATAATAAACTAATAACTTTTGCAACAAATTTTTCAGTTTATTTAAAAAATTGAACTTTTTTTTCTCAATGATGCTGAAATTTACCTTTCTCTATGAAATGCTATCATATTAAGGACATTAAAGAAAGAACTTTTGAACAAAACTTTCATGGTTTATTTAAAAAATATATTAATATTTTTTTCCTATCAATATATTTATTATCAATCTGACAATAATATATGGAAAAATTTTTTCATTTGATTTAACTAATATGCTCTTTAAAATGCCTCCTAAAGAATGTAGGTATAGTTCTACTTAAAAAGTTTAAAGAAATATATGCATTCAGTATAATATAAAGGTTATCTATGATTCAGGTATAATTGACCATGTATATCTGGTTGCATACATTGTTGCAGCATATTGGGTTGCATACTTGTGTAGGCGATTCAATGGCTGTGTAGTCTGCGTGGGTACGACGGTAAACGAAACGTCGGACGGAATAAATCGACCTTAAGTTAACCGCATATAGACCAACCTTATTCTATGATATAGACCTAATATCATATCTTATACAAAATTCTTTGTTATACAGTATACAAATAGTATGTCACATAATATTTCAAAAGTAATTAAACAGCGAGACGGTTTCCTCCAACACCTAAATAAAGATATAAACAATATTGAACAAAATATCCAAGAACTAACCAAAGAACAAGACCAGTTAGACGCTTTAATATCAAACATACAATCACTTAAAACTTATCCCGAACATGTAGCTCTAATTCCATTAGGCAAAAATATTTATATGAAAGGTAAACTTATTCACACTGGAGAATATTACGTTAAACGAACGTGTCATCCGGATCCATTAGTTATACTACAATCAGCAGACAAAACGATAGAACAACTTGAAGAGGAAAAGAAAGAAAAAGAGAATGACATAGATAAAGCAGAGTATGCAAAGTTTCAAACAGAAGAAAGGGTAAAATTGTTAAAGGGCGAAGATACATTCCAAGGATATAATAGTGATTTACCTAAAGAAATTAAATCTGATAAAGGTATAGCTGTTAGAGTTGGGGATTATTATGAAATACTGGAATTTGAAGATTAAAATGTGGAAATGATAGAAGAGTTTACTGGATTTTAACAAGTCAAAAGTTTTTACTGATAATGTTTGTTGCTCATCTAGATATGGAGTGTAATTTATTTGATCGTTACATGTTAACTTAGTGCAGAGAAGTAACAGTTTTGTGATTAAAATTTAAAAAACAAACACATATTTAACCCCAACTTAAAAATTGTTTCTGTTTAGGAATCTATATAAAACTAACGTAAATTCATTTTTCACCATCATGAAGAGTTATATTTTGGAAATAAGCTGGAAAGGTATTGTATTTAATAAAAATCCTATTTATATAGAAGTTATTTTATTCTGTATAATAACAATAATATAAACATTAAAAAAATGGACGGTTAAGCATTGCATTAAAATACTTAAAAATAAGTTTAAATAAACATATTGTGCTTATATATATATATTATATATTACAAAAATAACATGTCAATAAAATGTAGGCACTGCATAAGGCCAACAAATAAAATAAATTAAGAGTTTCTCATTTACTTTAAATGCCAAATTTAATGTATAATTTGAGTAATAACATTTTTTTATTTAATGAAAAATGTGTATTAATTAAACTAAAATATAGTCATATCTTTTTCAATAGAAGTTAAATCTAACATAATGCAAAACATTTCCAAATTATCATTCAGTCATTACAGTATTTATTTAATCTGTAAAAGTATGTTTTATTGAAAACTAATCTAATTAGACAGCACATTAAAAATAATATAAAATAAAATCATAATACTAATACAATTAAGCCTACATAGCATAAGATTAAATTGTTTATTCACTAAATATATTTATTTTCATTTACAATGAATACAACAAGAACCCAGTTTTAAGTTATTAAATTAAAAAGTGAAAACTTATTCAGAGAAAAATCATCCTGGAGAAATAGGGACTGTTGAAATCAGATAATACTTGTATTATTCTGCATGGATTTTATAAAATTTCCAATGTATTCCATAACCACCGTGTAATTGTTATTATTAACACTCTAAACAAATCTCTTCTGAGTGTTCTAAAGTATTTGTACTAAAGTGTATGGCCCACAATCTAGGTACTTCAACTATTTAAACTAAATTCATTACAGAAGTTAAAGGATACCAGAAGTTAAAGGAATTCATTAAAACAATAGAAAATTGAGCTCATCAGTTCAACTTTTACAAAAGAAAAATCTACAAGATATCCATTTGCTTATGTGATTTGAAAGGATTTAATTTTGAAAGACATATTAATAAGGTTAGAAAGCTGAAGATATTTGGATAGGTGGATCATACTCTAAGACTAATAAAAAATGGAAATCAAATGTTACATTGGAACCCAGAGGAAAAAAGAAGCATTATGATGAAAGCCACAGCGTAGAAGAAATCAATAGCAATCAAAGGAAACAGGGATCAAACTACCAAACCAAAAGCCCTGTTCCCATGTCTTTTAGACAGATGGGCAACATAGTTAATGTAACAAAAATTGAAGCAATAATTGGATACTAGAATACTTACAAAGAATAATAAAAATAATTATAGGACTTGATTATAATTGTTTTTACTATGGCATATTGAAAATAAAAATTTCAACACTGAACATCAAACTTTTTTTAAAACACTTGCACCCACCATCTCTATAACACTATAAACTCTGAAATATTTACAATTATTTAATCATTTGATAAAATCTTAAATCTATTTATGAAAATATTATAAAAAAAGAATTTATGGCAAAAAAATTTGGTTAAATGAATCTATTTTCACAAATTTTGATAAACTTACAGTTTAGACTAGATTTTTGTAATGCCATTCAAATAATTTAGAGGAATACTTGGTTTTAGAAGCAGTAAGAGTTTAATACTGCACTCACATCAGCTGTGATGCTGTCACCCATTGAGGATTCTGTGGTTTAAACATTCAGTATATAGTTGAGATGATGGGTGGTTTTGATTTTTGAGGCCAATATGCTGGTGCTGTATCTAAAGGTATTTCCTCTAGGCCGGCATCGTCGAAACTGTACTGTGTGGGGTCGTTGGCCGAGAACCCGCTAGAGATGGGGCTGTCGATGTGTTTAGAGACTGCATAGTTCCCATCTGTAAATTATTTTTATTTAAATAGATTTTTTTAAACTACAACATATAAATTTACAATATTAAGTTTCATACAGGACAGGTGACACCTTTGATTGCCTTTCATCCATTGTCAGTGCTAACTTATAGCATTTTCTTTTGAGATCAGAGCAAGGACCTCAAGAGCAAACTATTATGATCATTCAGTGGCAAGTCCATTGACTTGCCCAGCTGGTACATGTATTGGCAATCTGTGAGGAGATTGGCCTTCAGCACTTTGTCTCTAATGTACCTGTCTACCAATCTTTCCAGCATTTCAAACAGGAAAGAAGACCTCTGGGATGTATCTCCAGGCCAAACTAGCTTTAAAGATTTTACTTAGTTGTGGTATGAGCACTTTCTTTACTCCTTTTCTTCAGAAATATATATGAAGCTTTAAACTTACCTGTATTTTTATCAAATGTCTGCATGAAACAGAAAATATTAACATAGTTATGATCTGGACTAAATTTATTGTACTAAAACCCTTACTCTGTGGAAGTCCATCTTACTAAGAACAAGAAACAACTAAACTATTGAACTAAACCTCCATGTTTAATTTAAAAATTAGCTTTAATAATACAATGACAGCAGTTTTGATAAAATGCTATATTATTGCTATTTATTTTAGTGAAACAGCTGTAATGCAGTGTTAAACTGATATCCGATTTCTGGTATTTTATTAAAGTATATTAGCACAACTTTGCAAAAATATATTTAAAAATTTTTTGGATCAAATATTTTGGGAGAAAATTGGAAATTCCTAAATGTTTGCCACTTTCACTACAGATACGTCACTAACTCATATATGAAGTAAGCCACTTTCAGATAGACGTTTTATGAACTTATAGCTAATAGCCAGTTACAAAAAGGCCAATCTAATTTGAAGTCTGAAAAATATATGAGTGTTTTGTACCTTCCATTTGTCTACAGTTTATAGGAGCATGACGTTTCAATAAAATATAAGCATTGTGTTAAAATTTTTTTAGCTAAGTTTAGTTAGCTTTTCTCCACATGTTTTTCAAATTTGAATAATGTCAATATCATATAAATCTTGTTTTGTATCATACTGCACGAACACAACAGTTAGAACTCCTCATAAAAAATTTGTAACCGTACCTGCAGTAAAATTGTGGTTCGAGGATCAGAATTTTAAAAAAGAAGACGACAGAATTGCGGTTCTATGTCGACCCTTATGTAGCTAACTTTACTTTTGGGTTATCTACGTCACAGCTCGAATAGCGGACTATTTTAATAATCCAAAAATTGAATTTTAAAATCGACATAAAAACCATGTGAGAATAAATACAATAAAATTAATTGATTTCCTAGTAAGTTTTTGTAAACCCCTAACTATTAACATTGAGAAAACATTATATTTTTGTATTATAAAAGCTAATTTTTTAATTAAACGTGGAGGTTTACTTGTTTATTATTCTTAGATTTAGACCACTCATATTCAAAAATTTAATCTTTCTGTCTCACTATTTCTATATATTTGAAACATTATTGAAGGTACACTAGACTAGAGGACATAGTTTTAAATAATTTTAAAGAGCAGCAATAAAAGAAAAAAAAAGAAATTAGAATCTATAATACTAGTTTTTATGTTCTGGAATTAAATATGCAAAAACTTACCCTTAAATGTGCCAAATCTTCCAATCTTGTCAATTCGGATAGTTCAATGTACAAGGAATATACCAAAACCCATCCATACACACTTAATACAATGAATATAGTCCATAAAAGACAAATTATAATGTTGTAAGCAAATATCATGTCATTTATGATAGAAAAAAATAGATATGCAAGAAATCTGAATATTGTAAATACTGCAAATGTATATAACCAAGGTAGCATTTTCTTTTCATATTCCTAAAAACATTTAAGATATATTATGCTAATATGTAGATTTTTCATTCAAACAAAAAGTTACCTTTCTTAACGCATTTATCAACATGATACTAGTAACAAACACCACAGCAGATAACATAATGGAAAAAGCAGCAAACATTACTAATGTATTTCTCACTAAAAACACAATATTATTAATTTATAATTGCAGAAGCCCTTTAAACATTGAAAAATATTTGTACCATTAGACATACATTAAATTAAATGTATTGTACACTTACTTTATGGAATTTGATCATATTAAGAACATGAAATATGGAAAACATCCACTATTTTATTAGGTCAATTATCAATACAGCTTTCAATATCCAAAAATGTTTTCTAATAAAATAGTGTATGTTTTGTAACAAAGTTATTTGTTAAATTTAAATGAATATTATCAACATTAACATAAAAAGAATATTTACCATGTCTATTCCCAACATAAACAAACTGGAATGATATAACATAATATCCATAGTGTGTAGAGCCTGGTGCAGCCAAAGCATAACAGTAGAGATCAAAACAGGCTGTTATTATTGTAAAAATGGAAAGTATCTAAAAATTAATACTTATGTGTAATATTCTTAATGAGTTAAATTAGCACTATTGATGGATACAATAATAATTTCACCCAATATGACTTCCTAATTAAAATATTTTATTAATAATTGTTTTAGTCATAAATGATACAAAAACTTACTAACGAAAATATAGCTGTAACTAGTGAAGCTCGTTGAATATCTAAGAATACGGCATCTTGAACTAAGGGTTGTTGATACCAAGGGATTTTTAGAGATTTTAAACTTCTAGACGATCTGTGTAAATTAGCATTACTTCTAGAAGTTGTGTGTGAGTAAACAGAAGGTGTGCCCGATGTAGGTGACTTTTTTCCGTAATTCATTTTCGTTTGTCTAATTACTTATTTGTAATCATAAATAAAACTGTTAAAATAACACCTAAAACAAACTATTAGAAGGTTTATATAAATGTTAATTTAATATTTTTATGGAATATTTACCTCACTGACAGTTATGATCACAGAAACTACTATTTCTATGTCTATAAAGTTTCGATGACAAATACAACATAAACTTGTAAACAGAGAGGCGTGGCCTGCTAAGGGCTATTCTACATTGGACGTAACGTAACCGTAACCATAAATATAAGGTTTGAACATGCGCACATCAGCTTTATTTCTCTCAAATATGCAACCGTAACGCAAGAGATGACCATCTTTTACGTATTTCAAGGGTCAAGAGTGTCACTAATAGACACTTAAGGCAGCTCCATTAAAATAAACGTAAACATATCTAAAGACAGCTAAGCATGCGCAGTAACAATTTTCGTTGTGTTAAGAGGCAAGAATGTTTATCATTCTTGGTTAAGAGGTACGTTGCTGATCGTTGCGTATCGCTAAAACGCGGTATGAGGGAGTCCGCTAGCACTACCACTACAAAATTTTTAGGTCAAAAATGAGGGTCTGTTTTCTAGGCCGTTTTGTTCACTTGTTTGATATAGAATTACTATATATTTACATTTGAAGTAATTTAAGCACTTCCCGAGTGCATACTTTTGCTAAATAAAGATTTTTAATTAATTTTGGGGGAAAAATGTCATTAGCAGTGATTTTAGGTATATCATTTCAGCCGAAAACGCCAAGAATAATACTGACAACGACAACTGAAAATTATTAATGTTTCCAAAAAATGCCAACTCTGCATTCTTTACATCTGTCGCTATTATTGGTGCAAACAGAAATTTTTTAGTACAGCGACCAATGAGAACTAACTTTAATTGTAAATTTATGGTACTAACCCTTACTGTGTGAAAGTTCATCTTATTCAGAACAATAAACAACTAAAAGGTTGAATTAACTTCCACAATTTATTCTATAAATACTTTAAATGCAATGACAGCCGTTTCGCTATCGGAATTAAAGTATTTATAGAATAAATTGTGGAAGTTAATTCAACCTTTTAGTTGTTTATTGTTCTGAATTAATTGTAAATATTTACTAATGTAAATGGTGGCTAGAAACACTCAACCAATTAGAATCTAGTATGTCAAACGAAGTTTCTTAAATATTCTTCTTTTTATTTTTTGAACGCGGCAACAAAGCTCAATTTTGCCAACATATAAAATATTTTAGCATGAATTATGGGAATTATGTTCGTTTGAAGTTTATATTTTATTTGCCCACGAGTTGTATTTGATATAATAGTATATTGTGCAACAAGGTGGAAAAGTGTCTTTTCCACCGTGTTGCACACCATACTTTTTTCCACGGCTGCATATTAATAATAAAAATAAAGAAGTGAATTCATAACATGTGCAGAAGCGATACGTGGGTTTCGTTACGTTACGTGAAACGATCAATCCGTTAAAAAATCTTTTAATAAACTGATAGGTATTTATGTACTTATAAGGATATTTATAAATAAAATTACTCTAGAAGATTCGTTGTTTATATAACAATATTTTATTTTATAATTAAAAATATGTAAATAATTGATAAGAATCGCTTCTACATTTAAATTACCAGTAACAATATATTATTTTTGTCATCATGTAATAGATTCGCTGTTTTCTTGTTTGTTTTTGTTGGTAGTTATACTTTGTACTATTAAATTCAGGCAATCTAAGCTTGATGTACTTGTACCTAGTTCACAACCTGCAACAAAAAATAAAGATTAATTGTAAAGAAAATGTAAATTAATATGTATTCCAAAATTATACCTTTATACCTTTTCAGCAGACAAGTGTTTCGTTAAAACATGAAACAATAAAATATAAAAACTTTCGTTCGTTTTTTGTATATTTAATACTCTATATGGACAAATGGACAGTTTCTATAAGTGGAAGGTGTTCCGATATGGTTAAACAGATAAATGTATCGTTTGCTCTCTCGCAGATAGCCTCAGTTAGTTCTGCGCATATTTTGTGCGCATGTAGCGAATCACAGAAAAATTCCATTGGGTAAATGTGTTTTAGAGAATCTTAAGCATGCGCAGTATGAACACAATCTACGAACGCGTGAGAAAAAGAAAAATTGTGGGCACCGCGTAGTGTAGTGATGTTATTTCAACTGTCCATATAGCAGTAATGACGAAACTTTGGAGGGAAAATATTGACGTATATCAAAAAATCAAATTACTTTATGTAAAATAACGGTAAAGGGACGGTTCATCCCTTTTACTTTGTTTCATTACGTTTTTGAGAATGGGTCAAGAATGCGGGTCCAGGAAAACAAGGCAAACGTCATTTATCTAGTGTTGAGTGTTGACAGTGGAGCTACCAAAAGTTATCTTACTACTTGTGAAATTTTATCATGGCACTAAGCCCTTTTATTTTGGCTATAAGCACTTGTCGATACCTGCAAATTATCGGTATTTTACAATTTGTTCAATTTAGTTAATAACAAAATTTTTGTTACTGTCCTGCATCTCGAAATATGTAACAGATCTTGTAGCGATATGAATTTATATCCAAGAGGATATTTATAACTATTAAAATAGTATGTTTTACTGTTTCAATAAATGTATTTTCGGAATGTTCGTCTTGACAGTTAAATACTTTTTCAAAATAGCAAACGATAGACACTTTCGTTTTGTATCGTTTCTTGTTTTACTTTTTAACAGATCTGAATTAGTTTATAATATTTAAATTATTCATATAGGTGATTTCACAGATATTCATAGATTTTATCTAGTGCTCTGATGAATACAATTTTTGAATAATATAATACAATATTAATATAGAACAGCTAAGATGATATTCTACCATATCCATGATCTACTTTTCTGAAAGTCATCCAGCCCAAAAATGTTTTTTTTAGTATGTACTTATATCCACCAAAACTGTTTACATGAATTGATAGTTGACCACTGTTAAAATGTTCAATTTCTTTATACATTTAATAAGCAATAAACAATTTAAATATATCAAATGCTAGAAAAACATTTGTTGTTTTTTAAGGGTAGCAATTCTAGAATCAGAGCTTTGGAGGTTTTTTGAAACCTTCCGGAAAAGTTGTAAAACCTAATAAATACCTAAAACCTATTAAAATATAAACTATCAATAATAATTCTTTAATACTCTCTTCCAACTTTTTCAAAATAATTTTTTATTATTATTATCAAAAGACGTATGCCCTTACTTAGCTTTTGCTGGTCCCGAGCGTAAAAGCAAATGGGATTATTATGATTATTTTTTATTCTAGCATCTAAGAAGGATTTTAGAATTATCTAAAACCTTTTGGAATATCCTCAAAAAAAATCTAGGTACATTATAGAGCCTTTTTAAAATTTTAATTGTAGCCTAAAACTTTAATGAAATTTTCTAGAATCTAAGAGAGAGCTTTGGATTTATCTGATAGAGTTCTAAAACCTATTAAAATATTCTTAACACCGTTTACACTAACCCTACACCAACCCACGCTTTTTTACTGTCCAACGCGCGTTTCGATAACCAAATTATCTTATTCCGAGACCAAAGACAGTAAAAAAGTGTGGGTTGGTGTAGTGGTAGTGTAAATGTTATTCGGTATCAGTATGGCCACCGGTTCCAGATTTAATACTTTAGTTATTCTTAAAACGCCTAGAATGATTCTAAAGCTAATTTTAATATTTTCTCAAAGAATTTAAGAAAATACTAAAATGATTTTTGACAGTCTCTCTAATCGTGTTGAAGAATTCTGGAACCTTTTTGAATTCTTTATAGTCTCAGAACTCTGAGTTTATAGTGGTTTGAAACTTTAAAATAGTGTCCTATAATCTAAGAAATATTTGAAATTGTTTTAAACCTTTTATATAAGGTTTCTAAAACCTATTTAAAAACTTCAAGATACCTACCTACTGTAAAACTTTTTATGTATAATAACTCTTGAGTATATTTTCAAAAGGTTTACAACTGTTTATGCCCTGCAATAATAAGTCTACAACACATTGCTAGCTTAAAATAATTTAAAATAATAATAATTTAAAATAATTTAAGACAATAGAGGATTTCTGCTAAGAAATCAGTGTTGCCAATTCCGAATAAATCCCTAAAAAATTACTAAAAAAATACTAACGCTTTTTTCATAATTTTCAATTATTTAAAGGTGCTCTACGCTTCGAAATACCCTGTACAATAAACAAAATAGTGCGTAATAATTCGAACTGAAAGATATTGCATAAAAATTTGTTTTTGCAATATCTGAAAAATTAGACTATTATGCAGTTTGATATCAAATGAAAAGGAATTACTGAGGTTTTTTCCCTAACATAATGACTGAAAGTAATAAAAAGCGTCAGTATGTTTTTAGTGATTTTTTAGGGATTTATTCGGAAATGGCAACACTGATTTCTTAACAGAAGTCCTCTAATCTAGATTAATACACTTGACGTGTGACGTGTAATTTAGGTTTACACAAAATGAACTATTTAGTATTGATAGTATTTAGTCTTGATAATTGATCTTTGTTGAAATTTTCAATTTCTTTTTACAATTTTAGTTTTGTAGTTTTATTAGGGCGCCATTTTTTCCGTTTTCACGTATATTTATGTAGTTTTCCTTCCTGTAGGTACTAACATTTTGATCTTAAACACAATATCTGAAGAAAGAAAAACGTAATATTTTTTATCTTTTCCCGTTCTTTTTTATGACGGTCCATTGGTTCTATTAATAGGGAATTTAATCCCAGTGTCAAGTAGTTTGTTTTTCGTGAAAGTTAAAATTTTTTATTTACCAGCATAAATTTAGCAGACGACTTTTTCATTCACTTTACCCAGATCGTGTGTGGCTTACAAGCAAATAAATTCCTATTCTTAATTGCGGACCAAAAAACGGGGTGTAATAAATCTTCGTTAACACTTATCCGTTGATGAAGAGAAATAGCCATTTTTGAAAATAGAAAACGAAATCTGACAAATTTTCCTACAGATTACAACAGAAATTTCTGACAAGAAATAAATATCAATAATACAAGAATATGTTAAAATAGTAAACATGTAACATAATTCCAAAATATTTTCAAAAGCTTCAAGACGTTGTAGAACCGTCCAAAAGAATTCTTAAATGTATGATCAAACTTGAAAGGGGTTTTACTGATACTGCAAATATATATTGCAATATATATTGCAAATATATCGGAACTTAAAAACCATAGAGAGGTGTGGTTTTCGAAGAACAATTACTTTTTATATAAAGTTTTTTTCAGATATACATGTTTAATTAGTAAAATTTTATATAGGATGTTTTAAAAAAAAGTGTTTTTTAAATGCAAATATATATATTATTATGATCTTGTAATGTTTCCTGAATACGTAAGAGTCTATTTAAAAAAATATCACTATTACGTGTTCGATATTTCTTTCTATCCATAGATCCATTTTGTAGAAATGCAGTGTACCATTTTTTAATGCTGTTTTTTGAAGGGGGATGTTTCCTAAATACCTGACGAAATCTTCTTCTTCTTCAGACACCATCGTAGAGAAACCTCTATATAGTGTCTACACAGTGTCAGGTAATGGATTATTGGGCCCTTACTACGTGGAAGGCCCGTTACACTAAATCAACCATTTTTTATTTATCTCAGACAATCCTGTCGAGTCAGAAACATATAGTTGAATTGCCTATAACCTTTCTGGAAGACGTCTAAAGTCTATTTAAAAGCCTTAAGGCGGTAAAACATACCAAACATTTCCTTCATAACCCTAGAGCCCTTTTAAAATTCCTTTTTGAAAATTTTATAACTATTTAATACATTTGGTTTCACTCCTGTACTTTTGCGTTATATAAAAAAAAAGAAAAGGTAGGTTTTTTCGATAAAAATGGGTATAACAAAGTAAAACAAGATTTGCTAGGTGAAGAAATATAAGAATTTTACTACATAATTACAATTCTATGCACCCATTTATCAAAATTAAGTAAAAAATCATACGTTGAGTTACAAAATATCATTAAGAATAATAAAAACTCTTCGTTTGAACGTAACTTCCAAGTTTATTTTAAAAAATTAGGTTTTAAATTACAATGACGGCCGTTTTGCTAAGATTAGCATCGTCGATATGACGATTTTTCAAATAAACTTGGAAGTTACGTTCAAACAAAGAGTTTTTTATTATTTTTAATAAGATGGACTTAACAAAATATCATAATAAATTGTTTTGCTTTGGTGTATCTCTTTCTAGAACAGGTTGATCCTTTTAAATCTATATACAGGCTGCTTAATAAATGTACCTGTAAGACCTTAGATACAGAACACGAAGTAAATGTAAAACAGAGTAAATTAGAAACACCAAGTGCTACAATTAGATTTTGTAGTTATCGTAAACTTCCGGTGAGCAGCTTTTTTTAACTTTTTTTTGTTTTATCCTGTTACATAATTATTATTTTCGTATTATTAAAATACAAACTTAGATGCTTTTAATTTAACTGATACCCCACTACTAACAACTTTCTGAAACTGGAAATAATTTGGCGCCAATGAAAATCCTGCCCTGTTTGCCGAATAAACGATCTGCCTTATAAATCCAATCAAAATTTTCAATTACAGTGAATTAATATGAATGTATTTAGGAAGTTAAATGCCTCGAATCAAGAAGCCATCAAGGTATCACCGCATTTCAAGATGATATGATCAGATCGGATTTTATAACATCCGTTTACTGTTAATGACATTCCATCTGAGTGGTGAGTGTATATTTAGCTGCAAATGCTGATATTTACGATGTTTATGGATATTTCAACGATTTTATTTGACATTCGAGACTCGAGCAGTACTTTTATTTTTAAGAGCTGACACTCTCTAAAAAGTTACAGGCTTTTAAGTCCATTAGTCCATTTTATTTTCATGTATTTTCGAATGGATGCTAATTATAAGTCAAAACGACTGCGCCAATTGAATACGAATGTAGTTCCTTTCAAGGGGGGAATAAATTAGATTAGATTGTCTTAGGTCGGTCGTATAAGCCAGTCTGGCTTCGTCCTATCAAGATCTAATTAATCTACTTGAACTCTTGAATGCCAATAGGTACTTCTAGCGAAGTTAAGCAGCTTTCTAGAGGGCAAATTTCTAATTTCAAAGCAACTCCTTACTTTTGTGATTAGTTAAAGATTAAATGCTGGAAATAATGGTTACCACTAACTCACTTCACTCCATCTTTTTGCATTCTCCAATATTTGCAAGACGGCTGGATGAAGATATTATGCTCTCGAATAAATCTAAATAAATTTAGACAGTGATATTACTGGGTATAAAAAAGGGCCAATTATGTAATTTCCATATATACCTTCCCAAACATTTCATTTTGGTTTATGTTTAACTTACCATCCGATATGGTAAAATGGCGTATTTTTCACAGTAAATGGTATTGGCTTATTAATTGCAATAAACTACCCGATTTAATCTCATTGTATAGAAAATCTTGAGTATTAAATAAAGAGATAGGTCTATATTGACGGGTCCGAGCGATTTTCCACATTTTCATTTTAAAGTCGGAAAATCGAGGTGTAAAGTTTTCGTTGGACCAATAAAATTTTTTTCATCTTTAGACTTTAATTCTGATATTATTTTCCGAAGTATTATTTTTTCTGTGGAAATTAATACTTTCAGCTATCAAAAGGTTTTGCATAACTTCTTGAATTGCTCTTCCACTCAAATTACAATGAACAAAAAATCATGATTAAATCAAAATGTTCCAAACCAAAAAGTTTTTAATAGTTGAACTTGCTATAATTTATGATGGGCAATGAGAAGTTTGGCAAGTGAATCGATATAATCGAGGAATAATGTTTTTTTGGAGTGAAACCAAAAGCTCGAAAATCTATTCAGTTGTTGATAAGTTACCGTCAGTATTTTTGTCACAAATTCGATTCGTATTTTATTACTCTACTCATTTACTACGTTTAGCAGCTGTTTGTTGTTTCAAAATACCTATTTCCACTGATTTATAGATTGATTTTATATATATTTTTTACACTGTTTTTTAGAAATGTATCTGCATTTTAAGAGAATTTGATGATATTTTATTATATACCTGCGAATAAATTTTTGGATAACTTCTGTTTTGCGAAACTTTTCATTTTAGTTTAAATCCCATGTTGGAAAATTCATCTAGTGCACAAAATAAATGGTAATAATTATTTAAATTGTAAAAAAATGTCACTGCGCCGTTTCGCTTCATGCAAGATCTGACCAAGACATTTTGATAAATGATGGCTATTAAAATAATGAGCGTACAAAAATAAAGCGTCTCTTCACGATAAACATCACCGAAATGTCGTGATTTTTACAAAACTGTTCGATTTATTACTATAACGTCATAAGATCTTCTGAAATGTAGGTATTAATTTACAGAATTACGTTTGTTATTTAGATTGCATAATTTTTGGCAGGACAAAATTTAATAAACCAAAATAATTAATTTCGAGAATTTTGACACCTACATGGTTTCTTAATATTCTATTTATTATTTAATAAATATAATTATTTTTATATCATGTTTCAGAAATGAAATAAACCTCATTAGGTATGCAGGGTGTTTCAAAAAAAAGTAACACCGTCTCTAGGATAGGTAAAAAACTGAAAAATAATTGGGGTTTGCTTAGTAAAATTTTTTTCTAACGCCATCCGTTTTCAAGATAAAGGGCGTTGAAGAAAATAAAAAATTACACATTTCTTACGATTTTGCCGAAACTACTGGCACCATTGCAATGAAATTTTATACGAATATGTTTTGGAAGCTGATATATCCCATGAATTTGTTTTTATAAATAACTCTCATAGAGGGCGCTAGTTACACGATTCATACAACGTATTATTCAACATAACTTTTTTTAGGGTAGAATTATTAGTCAAAACTCCAAGTGAACATAAACATCGTTTAATTCTACACCAAAAAGGTACTCTTGGTAAAACTCGATATTATGTACCGTTTTCGGAATATTTTGATTTGAAAATTATGAAGTAATAACCGCTCGAGTTTTACCAAGAGTACCTTTTTGGTGTAGAATTAAACGATGTTTATGTTCACTTGGAGTTTATGCTCTAGCAAAAAACAATTTTCTTGTATTATTTTTTGGAACCGACAAAAATTCAGCTCACCTTTGCTATAAAGGTGCTTGTAGGTACACCTACAAACATTTATTTTGGGTTTGTTGGTGGTAATGCTTTTTTACTTCAAAAGGGTGTCAAGCTTTCAGTTGGTTATGTCTTTTAAGCGCTACTTCTTCGCATGTAATCAATATGTGCTGCAAATTCCCTTGTTTCAGAAGAAAAAATAGTCGAGCATATAGTAATTAGTTGATTTTAATATTTATAAACCAGTGTTTTCGTACATCTGAACTATTTACATACATGTACCTTAAAGCTTTAGACATTCACAAGTATCTAAATAGTTTCCGATTTTTCTTTTATTACTTTATCATAAATTTATCTTACTATGGGTTTTGTGAATTTATGTCGAAGGGTGGTAAATGCGTCAAACGTTTCCTGCCTTTTAAAAATCGTTGAATTTTCTACAAGTACCTGAAAATAGCCGATGACAGATCACTTTGTCATCTCGGTGATGTTAATAGTCGGCAACATAATATTATTGAAGAAACTAAAAGGAATATGCCGCAATAAAGCTTTTAGAAACTGAGTAGTTTTAATTTACAGGAGATAATTAGCAGATTTGATTCTGAGTTAATTTGTCATGTGTTTTCTCAAAGTTTCTCAAACGAAAACGATATTTTGCGTAAATAAATTAATAAGAAATGGTGTAGTTAAGATTATTTTATATTAAAAAATAAACATTCAAAATAAATAGTTATACCTACTGCAAACGTTGTTTTTTTAATTGTATTTTTAATGTTTTGATGCTCTAATTTGCAATGGTTTTGAAAAGTATAAATATAGAGCACTAGGTTACATTAGAAACACCAAATTTTTTGAAACATTTGATTTGTTTGTACATAGATAAATCGCTGCATTTGTGATACGAAATAAGTATGTGCAGCTAGTGCGAAAGAATATTATGCATAAGAACAATAAATAACTGAACGGTTGAACTAAACTTCCACTATTTATTTATTAGTTCAACCGTTCAGTTATTTATTGTTCTTAGTAAGATGGACTTCCACAAAGTAAAGGTTACCACAATCAATATTATGCATGAATTACTACATTGCAGTAATATTTTTCTAGACATTGCAGTCTGAGACATCAACAGGAACACTTTTTGTAGCAGTTTTAAAATATTGTATAATATAATATAATAATAATATATGCAGCATGTCCTGCAAAAACTTCAGTCTTTTATATAATTATATATTATTTCCAAAATTAGATATTATTTAATTTCATTTGTTGGTTATAGTCGTTTAATTAAATAAAACACCACGTCCATAATCCCTAAACCATAAATGATGGCTTGCTTGGTGTGGTGCTAAAGCGAACTATGTTCGTGTTGATCGTTTAAACCACCATAACATCCATTTTATTTGTCTTCGAATGTGTCATTAAGGCTTTAATTATTGTTGTTGAAGAATAAAACGCCTAAGATCATACACACAAACACATCTGGCAGGTTTATTTATTTTACCGACTTTCGAGTAGCAAAGAGATAAAGAAACACCGACACTATATCATAATAAAAGTACTTTGTAAAATAGATTGGCCGAGTCTAATGGGTATCTTTCAGTTCGAAAATAGGATTGCCGTAAAAATGTTGTGATTTATAAAGTACTACGGGTAATTTTATGTTGTTACCGTTGCTTGTAGACGTTCGGAGTTTAGAGACGGAAAAACACCAGAAGTTTATTTTGGGATTAATAATAGTAATACATAGTCGTCAGGAGGACAAATCTAAATGGAACTAATATCAGAAAGTAAGTAATTATTTAAGACAGACGACCATTTTAATTACGGAAAAGAACAGATTCGCACTGAATTGTTGAGTTTATATAGTTATCTACACTCCTCAAAAATTGAATTGGATAATTTAAGCGCTGAAGAAGCAGTTCAAGAAGGTGTCTCAAGAGGAATGGACAATTTGATATTGCAAATAGTTTGAACGAATTCGAAAGTGTTTAAAAATGTTATTATTTAGTATTCCCTAAAAAAGATAGTACCTATGTTATGTACTCAAAATATAACTTCGATCTATTAATCTGACGATAAGTGATCACTGGAAACAGCTGTCACTTGAAATAAAATTAATTTTAAGTAAAACTACATAAGAATATCGACTCAGATGTATATTTACATTGTCGTAAGTAAGTTAAACTATTCGCGATTCACAAATATCTTTGATTTATGATCAAACAATATTCTTAAATGCATAACTACCTACTTATAATGCCCGTAATAAATTTTGTCATAAAATAACCACTCCGTAAAATTGAAATAAACGATTCGAGTAACATTTGGTCCTTAAATTTTCTAAAACATCCGCCAAATATAAATTTTATTTGGTATTATTTGTTTGAGGGATAAAAGACAGATGTTTCCTTTCTTTAATGCCTAAATCGTGTCTTCGTGACGTTTGGCAACATCCAGTCAAAATATAACAGAAATAGACAAATTGCTAGGTCTCGGTTTTTAGCTTTTTAGATGAGAATTTAGTATCCGCCCCTGTAGTATGTCAACGAAAAATCACCTACCGAAACGACTGAAATTCCCGGATTAACTACTTATAAAGTTGTCTAGTTTTGAGTGAGATCTTGAAGATTTTCACTCTCTTGATTCCAAAAAATGATATTTCTGTTTAACTGACATTAAAATTAGCGTTTTAAACCAAAAAGTTTATAAGCTGATTATCTTACATAAAAATAAGAAATGAAAGAAAAATCCAATAAAAGTTTGTGACATTGCCTGGTTTTTCCTTTCTTCACTTAAGAAGAGTCACATTTGAGAAATGGATGATTTGTTTTAATTAAAAATAAGAATAATGATCATACTGAACCCAACCACATATCACAAAGAATTACCCTTTCTATAGATACAATAATAATATTGTATATTTCGTTGTTTCGATTTTTCTCAGGCATTAATATACATTGATCCATTTAATGGCTTTAAAATTAATAAAAATCGAATATAAATACGTGTTTTGCTGTTGCCAGACTATAACATGACGTGTACAAAAATTCTGCGTTTGTAAATAGCGGACGTAAATGGCGAACACAGCAAATCACAAAAGTTGTTCGAATATCCACAAAAGCTGCAATTCTAAGTAATTAGTTAGTTGCGATTTTGTCTTCTGAAGTACTCATTGACTATTTAACAATTGTTAATAACATTCCTCTCTCTGTTTTGTTTTATTGTCAAATTAAAACAAATCATTTTGAGTTTCATTATAACAAATTTTAGAAAAAATAATTCAGTACTTACCACTAAAAGAATTAAATCTTTGTAAGGGTTCGCTAAATTGTTGTAGCCTTTCGCATACAAAATGATTTGAAGAACAATTCTGCAAAATAAAAAAATTGATTAGTGTGATATTAGCCATAACCCTTTTTTTGTTTCTTATATAAATGCGTTAGAAAAAAATGTCTCCTTTACCTTTCTTAACAACTCAATATTATTAAATATTTTGTAACATTTACTTTAAATTTGAAAAAATAAAAAAATAAAAAGATTATCACACTAGTGTGATATTTTTTAAACGCACAGGAAAATTAATGAACAAAAACTATTAATTTTTGTGAATAAATTACTTTGCTTTGTTCAATTTGCTCAAGAACTTTTATAAAATAAATGCATAAGTTGTATTATTTATGCCACCAAATATATTCATAGTTATGTATGCTTTTACATCCAAGGTAAAATTCTTCAAAAGCAACAGAAACAACAAAAAATGGAGAATTACAGAGGTTAAACGTAAATGAAAATGTTCAAAACACAATACTAACAAAGAACATTTCTCAAGTTCCAATTACCATTGTACTTTTAATTTTTATGGAGCCCACGAAAAAAAATTGAAATGTCATTTAGCTAGTAAAGGTTTTTGATAATTCTCGAGAAATCGATTTTAATTAAATAAAATAATAATAAAAAAATAAACCCTTTTACTTCTTGCTAAGAATACTTACTAGAATTAGAATTTCGCTAATTCTAGCAAAACAGCTGTCATTGCATTTAAAAATCTATTTTTTAAATAAAAGGTAAAAGTTTAAAATGTTGAATCTGGAACCGTTGGCGAAACTGATACCGAAAACGGTTTACACTACCACTACACCAACACACACTTTTATATGCCTGAAGATAACTTTGGTCATCGAAACGCGCGTCATGCATATAAAAGTGTGTGTTGGTGTAGTGGTAGTGTAAACGGTTTTCGGAAAAGTTTAGTTAAAACGTTTGGTTATTTATTATTCTTAGATATATTAATATTTTATTTTTCACTCTTTTTTGTGTTTTAGGGTACAGTATATGAAACTTTGGCTTAACATAATCTAGTTATTAACGAAGTAAATGCTTTAGCAGAATCGCTACAATCGAAATCGACAAAGAATTGATTAGTAAAGGATGTAAATATTTAATCCAAAACTTAAGACTTTTCTGGACTTTGATAACAGTTTAAATTAATTTCCTTTTAGTAACTTGTCTGAAAAAAATTTTTAGAGGTCTTTCTTGAAAGATAGAATCAAATGTATTATTTATTCTCTTCAAATTATGATCTTACCGTTTGTTAATATTACGTAGAACTGCAGCCCAATTAAACTAAACCCGAGCATGTTTAATCGTATGTGTGGGAGATTATATAATTTATTAAAGTTGACAAGTGTGTAAAATAAGATGATTCAAACTCTACTAATGGTATGGCACCGTCTGTAAAGAATAGCACTATTCTACCCGAATACTAACTATTTCAATTAAGAGTCGGTAGAAGTGATCGGTTGTTCAATAAATTTGATGGAAAAACTCTTGACTTTACTTAAAACTTTAATTACCAAAATCAATTTTCAGAATAATTTTTACTTTATACTGTCAATGTCAAAATTATATCAAAACTGCACACTATGACACAAATTGCAAAAAAATAAATAAACTATTTTCTTTCATTCTGCCACCAAGAAGTTGGTCACTCTAGTAGAGTGACTCAAAGATTAAGCCTTTCTGGAGCTTGAATCTTCCTGCCAGATCGTGTTCTGTGTGCGGATGTAGAATCTTTCTGTACTTGATCTGCAATCTTCGGTATTGTAATATTAAAATTTTCTTCATCCATTTCTAAATGGTACAATCTTTGAATTGGTCTAATTAAATATCCAGAAGATGTTTTTAATTTAACGACTCGAACATTTTCATCTCTACCTTTGATCACATCTTCGACTAATGCTAACGGCCAGTTAATTTTTTTCTCTTTTTCTGTTTCAATTAAAACTACGTCACCTATTTGAATGGGTTTACTAAATTTTCCATTAATGTTCCGTAAAATAAGTTGGCCCATGTATTCTTTCCTGAATCTTTTTTGAAGATCATCTTTTAGCTTCATTTTATAGTGATATCTTTTACGAAGTTTATCAGCATTTATGTTTTCTAAGTCTGCTGTGCCAGTTTCTTGAATATCCTGTGAATACATTTTGGGAGTCAATGGAATGAGTTCTGGAATATTTTCTGGTACATAGGTCAATGGTCTTGAATTTATAATGGCTTCACAGTCGCATAAGATGGTTTGGAGTTCTTCATAATTTAGGCAAGCTTTTCCAATAACTTTAACTAAACTTCGTTTTATAATCCGGATCAGAATTTCCCACCAACCACCCCACCATGCAGCAGTTGGAGGATTAAATTTCCAGTTAATTTTTTCAATATTCCAAACATTTTTCATTTCATTCCAGTCCAAATTATTCATTAAGTTTTGATATCCGGTAAAATTGGACTGGTTGTCGGAATACACCGTTGTAGGTCTTCCACGTCTTGATATGAACCTTTTAAACGCATACACAAAACTTTTAGTAGTGAGTGATCTAACGATTTCTAAGTGAACAGCACGATATACTGCACAAGTAAAAATTGCAACCCATACCTTTTCTTGTTTTCTCAAATACAGTGGTCCAAATAGGTCAACTCCAGTGATTTCAAAAACGCGTGCATCTCGAACCCGATCTTGAGGCAAACAAATTGGAGGGGTCATCATCCTTTTTGAATTAAATCTTTTACACTTACCACATTTTGAAATTACTGATTTTACAGTTTTTCTCCCGCCCAATACCCAATAAGTTTCTCTCAAAAAATTGAGTAGCAATTGAACACCAGCATGACATAATTTTACATGAGTATCAAAAATCAGCCTTTGTACAACTACGTGGTGAGCCGGTAATAATATTGGATATCGAAAATTTACTGTATCGTCTCTTTCAATTATTTTTGTCTTAATTCTTAAAATTTCATTTTCATCCTTAAAAGGAATGATGTTTGATATTTGTTCTGGGCAATTGTCATGAAAAATTTCTTGTTGCACACATCGTAACAAAATCGTTTCTGCTTCTTGAACTTCCTCAAATTCTAATGTTTTTGTTTTTATCTGATTTCCAGGATTTCTTGTATTATACACAAATCGTCTTAACCAACCAATTGTTCTGACAATTTTACTAAATTTAGAGAATTTTGTATAAATTGAAGAAAAAGTTGAGTTTCTGAGATGACAACATAATATGTACTGTTTTTCTCTTTTCTTCTATGACTTGCTCCTCTTCGATATTGTAATTTTGTGTTGGCCAAAAACTTTTATTTCCTTTTAACCAATTTGGACCCTCCCACCAATAAGATTCTAACAACTGTGTTGTGGTACAGCCTCTTGATGGCAAGTCTGCAGGATTCATTGTACCTGGTACAAAATTCCAGTTGGCAATATCAGTCAACTTTTTAATTTCTTCAATCCGGTTCCACACAAAAGGTTTCCAGTTTTCTTTTAATTTAATCCATGAAAGTACAGCAGTTGAGTCAGTCCAAAAATAAGTTTCAATCATTTCATAACCTATTGATTCTTTAACACTGTTATAGAGTCTGGCTCCAATGGATGCGGCTAACAGTTCTAATCTAGGAATAGACATTTTCTTAGTCGGCGATACTCTAGATTTGGCTTGCACAAGTTGAACTGAAACATTGGAATTCGTTTCACATCGAAGAAATATAACAGCGGCATAGGCGTCTTTACTTGCATCAGTAAATGTATGAAGACTTAGTTGGTTATTCTCAGGCTTTTCAGTAAAGAACCATCTAGGAATACTAAGCAAAGACAAGTAACTAAGCTCATCTAACCATTTTAGAAAAGATTCTCTAATATCCATAGGAACTTCTGTGGTCCAATTTAAGTGAATTATCCAAGTTTTTTGTAAAAGAATCTTTGGGCATAAAAGAACAGGAGCTACTATGCCTAATGGGTCTAAAATTCTATTTGTCACGGATAAAATTATCTTTTTGGTTATAGTAGAAGTGTCAATACCCTTTAGATTATCAAGACATAAATGCAGTGTGTCATTATTTCGGTTCCATTTTAATCCAAGTACAGTTGAAACGTAATTTTCCTCATAATTTGGTGTAGAAAGACTAAACTCCCAAAAGCGAAGATCAAACTGCGCTTCTTGAAAAATGTTGGTCGCGTCTTCAATAAATCTCTGTAGCTCTTCTGTTGAATCTACACTAGTAACACAATTGTCAACATAAAATGAATCGAGAAGTTTCATAATTGTACTTCTTTCTACATCTGTGCGGTCTTGTTTTAAAATGTTTTGCAAGTGATGCTTGATAACGGCATTCAGAAGAAATGGACTGCATGTTACCCCAAAAACAACTCTGGTGTGTCGATATACTATAAGATTTCTGTCCTTATGGAACCACAAAAATCTTAAAAAATTACTTTCGGAACTGATTTGCAAAAATGATTTATTATATCGCCAATTTTAGATTTTCTAAACTTTAACAAGTTAGACGGTATATAAGTAAGCAAGTTAATGCCTTTCTCTAAACATTGATTTAATGATGGCTTATCTTTTTCTTTGGCTGAGGCATCGAAAACTGGACGTATCTTAGTGGTGGTACTGGAGAGTTTCACAACATGTCGATGTGGTAAATAATGAGATGTTGGAAAATTCTTTTCTTCATCTGGTACTTCTTCGATTATACCTTCCTGTAACCATTCTTGAAATATCTTATTATATTCTTCATAGTAACCATCTTTATCAAGTTTAGTCATCAAATTTTCTATTCTCTTTTTAGCCAAATTTAGATTACTGGACAATGGTTTGTGGCCTTTGATCCATGGCATGGATACTTCATACCGTCCGTCTGGTTGTCTGGTCACGGTTTCCAAAAAATTTTCAATGATATCTTGTTCGTGTTCTTTTCTGGTTTTCGTAGTATCAGGATTTTCTATACCTAAAACATCTAATGTCCATAGATCTGATAACTTATTGGCAGTGAAAAGGGATAAGGCTGTGATACTGTGATCGTATTCAGATTTTCTTGATTTGGGAATTTTTTCAATCAAAGTCCATCCTAATTTTGTTTTCATCGCGACTAAACCACACTTTAGCTGATATTGTTGATCAACAAACAATTTTCCTGCGATATCAGCGCCAATAAGGATTTCAATAGGTGCTTGAGGATCGTCAACAATTTTAATATTCACATCTTTAAGTTCTTCGCTCCATGATTCATCAAGAGTTTGGAAAAGATTGGAACATATAACAGGTTGGTCTAGGGCATCAAAGTGACAGATGTAACTTTGATCTGGATTTTCCAAGAACACTTTATAGCAATTGTGCGTCGTTATTTCAGAATTTTGACCACCAAACAGAGCGTGTATTAGTTCTTCTTTTCTGAGTGTTTCATACTCCATTTCTTCAGCTGCTCTTTTGCTAATATAAGATCTTTGGGATCCAGTATCAATAATGGCACGAACTGGACGATTCTTACATTTTCCTTTTAAATTGACAACTAAAGTTTGCAGAAACACTTCATTTCGAGAGGCATTGCACAGGCCTTCAGTAACAACTAAGGTTTCATTTGTCTTCATGGGAGTGTCCTTTGGTTTGGTACACATCAATGTAACATGTTTACCGTTACAAATGTCACATTTCAGGTTGACAGCTGTTTTACATTTTCGGGCAATATGACCAAATTTAAGGCAAGCATGACATCGGCCATTGTCGGACAAAATTTTTCGAAGCTCGTTTAGAGACATTTTCTTTGCTTCAAGACAATCAGAGCTGCTGTGGTTTTCCTTACAGAATAAACATTTTATTGTTGGCTTGTTGTTAACCAATAATCCAGAAGACGTGGGAATGTCTTTTGCAACATCTCTTCTTTTAAATTTGTCCCCAAAACCTGATATTGCCAATGCTACACGTTCTTCACCTTCGACTTCTTTTCGTAAAAAGTTCATGAGTTGTTCTAAACGTACTTTGGAACCATCTTCTTCTGTAAAACTGGATGAACGTTCCCAAATTCGAAGCATTTCTTCTGGAAGGCACGATTCAACCAATGGAAATAACATGGCTGAACAGGTATCTGATGTAACTCCTAGCGTTTCCAGTGACCGTAGCTGTGCTTCTATTTGATCATATAAAAAACTCAGCTTGGTTGAACTATTGACGTTGTTCAAGACCAGTTTAAGAAGCTCTCGTACATAGACCTCAATTTGTAAATCCCGTCTTCCAAAACGCCTTGTTAAACAATCAATGACTTTTGGGTAGTTTTCGCCACAAGGAGGATAACTATCAACGATTTGGCGGGCTCTTGATTTGGGCGTAGTTGCTTGGACCAAATAATGTAATTTTTCCTCGTTGGATATCTTCTGGTCTTCATGGATGCGTTTAAATTGGCTCCAAAAGGACAACCATTCACGGATTTCGCCACCAAACTTTCTTAATTCTAGATGCGGGTATTTAAATTGTGGTTGAGAACAATTTTGTGAGCAGCAGGAAGAAGTACTTGGTATATTTGGTATTAAATTCGTGGAACTAACCTTGTTTTCTACCTTCAATTTTATCGCCGAAAATTTGCACATAAAATCGCATATAGTTGCCATTTCTGTATCGAGATCTATATCTTCAGACTCATTTTCGATCAAAAAATTGAGATATTTCTCGTGTAATTGCGTGATAGTTTGCACAAATTGTTCTAATACTTGAAGGTAACTTTTTACCTGAATGATGTCTGGAGATTCTTGATTTAGTAAATCGACTATTTGATCATAAATTCTGTTGAACGAATTTCTATTAAGATCCAAAGTTTTAATAATTTTTTCCATTCTCATGCACTTCTATGAATGACTCAATCAGTCCTTGCAAGATATCAGAAAACAGGATCTCGCCGGGGCCTCCAAATGTAAAGAATAGCACTATTCTACCCGAATACTAACTATTTCAATTAAGAGTCGGTAGAAGTGATCGGTTGTTCAATAAATTTGATGGAAAAACTCTTGACTTTACTTAAAACTTTAATTACCAAAATCAATTTTCAGAATAATTTTTACTTTATACTGTCAATGTCAAAATTATATCAAAACTGCACACTATGACACAAATTGCAAAAAAATAAATAAACTATTTTCTTTCACCGTCTATCTACATGTTGACTCCATATGTTGACAAAGCGTTAATAAATCTCTCCTCTTACCAACTAACTTTTATAATAAATACCGTATAACAACACAATTTACTTTTACAAGATATGCTTTTTTTATCAAATAATCTATCTATTTATAAGCTGGTCGAGATGATATATTTAGGGTAATTTAGTGATGTTAGTTCAAAGCGCGGCTATTAGTTGTGTGTCAATTTTGAAAAATTTATTAGCCTGTTAGAAACACGTAAATTGGAAATTTGTAAATTTTGAGAATAACCTGACAGAACGTCTGCATTAATAGGAGGTATCAAGTAGGCTGAAATATGTCGATGTGATATTTGGGAACGAAATATTAGCAGTTTTTTGCGGAGACATATTTCGATATTTTGCTCGTTACTAGTTTGAAAAATGTTTTAATTAATAAAAAGACAAATAGAATATGGTGAGATATTGCGTAAAATTACCAAAAAGTGATAAATTAGTATTTTTAGATGCATGTAAACTTTAGAGCTGTTGTTATAGAGTTAAAATAAATGAAACAGTGTTTTTGTGAGGTACCAAAGAATACAAATTAAACATTTTGAAATTATTATTAATGTTTATGTGAAACTTTAAAAAAATAAGCAAAATAATAAAGTGATTCTGTTATATAATTAAAGAGTGTAAATTAGAAAGAGCTCAAGTGCCAAAAAAATTATCTGAGATAATTAAGAAAAATTGAATTGACTTTAAGACCTTTATAAGGAAAATGCCATGCGCAGATACAACTAACGACATCTATGAGAGGCTCTTATTCAGGTTAAATTTTATTTTGTATTTTGTAAAAATGGCACTCAAGCCCTTCCTAATTTCCATTCTACAGTTGAAATGTCAAAGTTGATTTCAAGATTGTCATAAAACTGTAAAACATAATAAAAGACTTACAGAAATCTATTACAAATATTCATGGCGATATAGATTCTGCGACATAAATGATTATTTGGTCCAGCAGTAAATCGAAAATAATATGGAACGTTTAAAATTCTCGAAATGCTAAGTTGGTTTAAAAAGTACATTTCGAAAATCAACATCATAAACCATAACATAACGACATGACATCGCTATATCATAAACATATTAATATGACTATAATAAAATCGAGCAGCAATAAAATCCCATAAAGTATACGAAGTACACGACTCAAGTCTAAATATTTTTCCTCCTGTCTTATATAATAAATAATACACGTTAGAACTCAAAATATTAACAGTTCATTGTAATTAATTGTTCATTATACCAAAAGTATTAAAAGATATTTTAATTTTCAAATAATCAGCTCCTGAGAGAGAGAGAGAGAGAGAGAAATATGCTTTATTGTCAACCAAAATTTAACAAATTTTATGGACAAAGCTAAATACAAATAACCTAATATCTAAATATCAATTAACAATAATTGATCGGTCACAATAAAAATCAGTCAAATTAATAAAAAATACACACAAACAAAAATGAAAAAGAATGATATGAATGATTTAAATGTAAACAAGCGAATAAAGGTAAGTTGCAAGGTAAGTTTGTGGAAGTTTCCAGTATGATAAGTATCGGGAGTGTATAATTCTCCAAATAAAACATTAACATTAATATGTAAGTTTTTTATTTAATAATATTCGGCAAAAATATTTTTATTCTTCAACTTCAATACTATTTATTTCGACAAATATTTACTTTATTATATGTTTGTATTATATGTTAGCCAAAAGTACTTTTATCGATTAAACTGCTTTCAAAATGCATCAATTTTGGTAATTAATATTAACTTTCCAATAAAAAATGTTTCAATAATTTACAAACGCATATTTATTTTTATTAATAATCCCTACGTGTGCTATAAATTTTATATGATCAAAAAGTAATTTAAATAAAACTCACAAAACACAACGTACAAAATAGACAAATATTTGTTATTTGGACATGATCCAAACCTCGACGAAATCTAGACAGCGTTGGATTAATCGGCCCGAGACAAGCGACAAGAGTCGAAATTAAATTCCTCAATCTATACAGAAATCTAGCGAGCGCAACGAAATAGCCATTTTGTATTCAAGTCAGGAATGCACTAAATTTGAATCACTCAATAATAACTTTCAGAGTCATTGGTACATATCTCTTTTTGTTAGTTCGTCCTATGGTACTTTTTTAGAAATTGTTCGTTTAGGAAACTGAAAATACATTTTTTAACTTCTATCAAAGTAGGTTCTTCAGTCAAAAGCTTGCTTGGAAATTTTTTAGCATATAAACTTGTTTTCTTCTTTGCATGTCCACAGTACTTAAAAGAAACAGATCGGACGATGCAGAGAGTTTTAAAGATATTGCTGAGTGCTCTATGCAAGAAAATGAATTTATGTGAGAACTATCACCAGATGCAGTAGAGATAATATTCGGAGTTTTAACTAATGATTTACAGATTCCAGAGAAAAGAAGAAACAAGAAAAATATTTTGACATAAATGGCAAGGCAAATGGAAAGACAGATATCAGCTAATTCTTAATATCCAAACGTGGATGAAAGACCGTATAGTGTTTCTGACACAGGTACTGCCTAAACACAGTCTGCTGTAAAAATACAAAAATAGAAGGAAGCGGAAACAGTTTACTTATTTTACTTATAGTTTACTTATTATAGGGAATTAATTTTTCCAAAAACTCAGGAAGTTTTGTGAAATAGTTGTTTGCTTAGTGTTCTTATTATCGTATCCAATAAACATGTTTGATAAAGTTACCATCAACCCTTTACAAGAAATGGTATATTACGTAACGTGTAGAATTAGAAGTCAATTACCCAAGATTGAAAAATTGTAAGCACGAGGTGTTGGCCGAGTGCGGTTATCTTATCCTTGAAGTGCGTACTATAAGGAACGGTATAATATATTTGTTTCAAATTATTGCTTTGGATAATCAATTCACTCAGTTAGTCGCTAATTCAGCCAGTAAGTCAGAACTCAATCAAATGATTTAAAAGTTGTGACATTATTTCCTACAAATTATTTTATTAGGTTACATTTTTGATAAAATTATGTACATTTATAGTTACATTATTAGTTATTTACAAAATTGAATGACAGCTTGTAATTAAAACCAGTGGTTGTTGATTCATGGATATATCTAGATTCATTACCAACCCACAAACTTTTGCAATAAATTTACTAATTTTTTTATATTGATTTAATAGTGAATTTGGACAGAATATTTATTAATTTTGTAAATGTTACATATATCTCGTATTTTTTTTAATTTATAACGGAAGTGGCTGCCATTAATTTAGAATACACGTGTATTCTAAATGAGTCATTGCAATTAAAATGGAGGTAGTAGAAAAAAATAGTTACCATAAAATTAATATCTGTAACGCTATAAAAATCCCATCATTACCCATTGAACCAATAGCATGAGAAAAAGACGGTTTGGCTTCCAACCAAGAAGTGCAGGGGTCTAATTTTAAAACTTCTTGAAGGAAATTCAAGACCTAAAACAGATTGGGTACGGACCACTCACACAAGGAAATACATTGGTAGGTTTCCTCAGCTTATTTCAATATCTAGCAGAACAGTACAATATTTTATTTATTTCTTCTAAATCTACATGTTCTGAATGAAGAATGTGTTCTTGTCTGCATCTTTAAACTAAGCCATTTCATTTTATAATCTAAATACTGATGAGTTTGCAGTTGTCTCAATTCATTTCATTATCAAAACTTTTCGTTTCTGTTCCATTTCTTGATAAAGTGGAACTAGAAGATACCTGTATAGGAACTGTCCGCGGCAAAATATACTGTTTCACCTGATTTTTTCCCCGCTTTTATTCATAGCTATATTCACAATTATAGGTAAATACCTTGACACACACAGTAAATAAAATAAGATTCAGATCTCTCCTATTTTAGGTTAACTTTTTATTGAGAACACAAAGAGGAAACATTAGTTACCCAAAGTTACATAACGTATTTATTAAAGAACTTCTTACTAAAAGTTTCAAGTATTTATAAAAGAACTTAAGTATATGAAGTTTTAAAAAGGTAAAAAACGATGATGCTATTATAAAACTTTGAAACTATTAGTTTTATTATGGAAATAACGTCAAACTTATAAATTTGCTATATAAATTAAGGTTAATATTACTTCAGGTTTTATGACAGTAATATTTATTGAATTTTTTTAAGACATAAACGTTAAAGAATTGGGTAAACTTTTTAAAATGGTGAATCATTATTTGTAAAAATTTTGGCCCAAATTAGATTAGTTATTACTTTACTTACCATGTATTCAGTTTTAGGAACTATACTATTGCTGCTGTCCACTGAAGTCTTTGAACCTTGCAGAATTTCCTCAAGATATTCTATATATTCTATCGCACCTCTCAATATCTCTACTTTCGGTAAACGTTGTCCAGGATTGTTACAAGTTCTTTTTTTTAACATTTCGAATGCCTCATTTACCTTAAAAGAACAGAATACTTCAAAAATATGATCATACAACTCTTACTATATATTATATATCTCGTTTTCTATAGTGACAAAACTGATTCTGTCCAGAACATAGTGCAAAAGATTATATTTTTACAATTAGACAACTGAGTATAGACAGCTCCTGCTAAGTCACTGATATGATGAAAGTGAATTAGACAATAAGGGGTAGGGACTGAGGCCATTTACTGTTCATGATTGTTATGGTTGAAATAATAAAAGAATATAGCAAAGAAACACAGACAATGGATGTAGGTTACTACCAACTAAAAAATAGTACTATGAGTAAATGCATTTTCAAATATGATATTAATAATTTTATTTATTTTTCATTTTTTTTAATTTGTGCATAAAATGACTTCAAAATATGGAAGAAAAAGCTTTCAAAAAAGTATAAAAATCAACAATGCTAAAATCAAGGCCCTTAGTTGTATCTAGCCAGTTAAAAAATGGAGATTATAGAGAAAGCACAACTGAGATGATATGGATACCTAACCCGAATGTATGACAAGAGGTAAGTTGAAAGGTTGTAAAAAACCAAAGGAACGGGAAAAGAACATGTGGAAGACCTTTCAAAAGATGGAATGAAGAACAGGCGAATGGTAAATAAACAGCAAAGTGAGCAATTGATAAATTAGAATATTTTGAAACTATTATTATTTCAAATTTACAGCATGAGATTTACAGCAATGCCAGTATTTACCAAGAGACTTTTATAATTTAAACTAAAAACTAGTATACTCAAAATTTATTTGTGGTAATTTTTTCAAACAACATTTTTTAGGTTAGGTTAGGTTAATTAGTTCGCAATGCAGATTTATGGGCTTTTCATTCTATGCAAGATACGATTTAGGTGGAATGGAATAATTCTAGAAAGTTGTAGCAAATTTTTAGAGTGCATTTTCAAAGCTTTCACAAAAGTTTTGAGTACTTCAAAAAGAGTTTATTTTTTTCAATCTTAATACAGGATGATCTACTATGTCATATAAAATATTTAAATATTCATAATTCAATTTAGTAAATATTTGATATTATACTTGTTTATAAGTACATATTTATTTCAGAATGCAACATTATTTCTTTTCATTAAGTGTAGTTACACTATCTTTGGCATATTTAGACGTCCTTGAAAAACCATTTTTTTATTGTACCAATTAAAGGTGAAGAGTCCTTATAAATTTATAAATTTGCTTTGTTTTGTTTTTAAAAATCAAGTAAAAAAAATCGACAAGTCGATACTAAATAGCTTGTATGCAATTTATGTTTAAATAATTCGAAGATGATTTTTTAAAAATTAATTTATTAACTATTTGACAAAATACTATAATTTTCAACAATAATTTTCTTAAACTTTATAATTAATAATCATAATCAAGAACCAACAATTAAAGACGAACAATCAAAGACTGATAATCATAATCAAAGACTCAAAATAAAAGACCAAATATCAAAGATATTTTACAACGCAAAATGTGACTATTTATAATAATTCATAATCTTGTTTACTAACATCGAAATTAATAAAAACAATGAAAAAACAATGAAAAATATTGTAAACAGAATCATTAAGAGCAAACAGTAGCGCGTCATCACTTCTCGTTTGAAATTCACTAAAAATCATCTAGGATATCGTATCTGCGAGAACGGGCAACATCGCCAAATTTCAGAACTATTCGGTAGGGTGATAGTGCTATGGAAAGGGCTGTTTTATTGTTTTATTACAGATAGTGAGATAGGTTCATATTATTTTAAATTTACGACTAATAGTTTGGGTACTTATTTTTATGAATTATTTTTGCATAAAAAATATTTTTTTTTCTCAAATATTACTTAGTTAAAGGGTTTTTTGACGTATTAAAAAGACTTTAAGATAAATGGTTGGACATATTTTTAACAAATGAAACCTCCTATAACTAAAATAAAATTAATAAAAAATCATATTTACTATAAAAAAAACTATATAAATAAAAAGTAGCTATAATAACTTTTTTCTTGATGTTTCCCTTATTGGTAAACCTCTTGGCACCCTTGGATTCACCAACTCGGGAAGTAAACAAAGAAAAAAATGTTTAATTTTTCTAACATTTATTGTTGTCAGAAGTTATCATCGTTAGTTATCTATAAACAAAACATCCTTGGGACCTCCAAATAACAAAATAACAAATTTTTCTTTTTGTTATTTGTAGCTGTCCTTGAACTTGAAAATAAAAGTTGTCATTTCTCTTCAGTTTAAGGTTTTCATTTTCAATTACAGCGAATTTAATTTTTTTGGTAATTATGCCTTGAAGTGGGCTGATATTTTTAATAGAAGCTCGACATTTAACTTCTATTATGGCATCTTCTCCTATCAGCCCGTCTGGAGTAGCCCCTAAAAAGTAATTACTTTCGTCTATAAATAACCCGCATTTCTTTACTTTTACATTACATAAATTCTCAAAAGTTGCAATAGCAAAAGGTTCACTAATTTTTCCATAATTAGTTGAATTATTTCCACTAAATTTGGAATAGATCAAATGTTGAATAGTTGAGGAACTATTTGTAGACGGCCTTAATTTGCAAATTTTTCCAAAATTTGATGCGGTTATTCTTAGTTGGCGTTCTTCTAACCACAAGAGAGAAGATGCCTGATTTCTAGTACTCATTTCAATTTGAGCTATTTATTCTCTAGTTTTTTTCAATTTTGCCAAAAATTCTCTTTTGGCGGCCTCATATTCCTCCTTATCCATATCTGGTGCTGAATCCGTCGCACCATAATCTTTATCTGGTCATTAAAGGTACCATTATTTTCTTTAGGACAACTAGAACAGAATGGAATGTTTTATCACATTTCTATCGCACTAAATACTCGTACATTGGAAATTAATTTTTTTAATATCCTAGTAATCCGTTTAGCTGTTTCCATTTTATTTTTTACTTACCCCTCGTCCATTTTTATATCTTGCTGAACTCTATTTTCAACACTTTGCAAAACATTTGATTGACAAGTTGTTCTGAAATTATTAATATTGAAAAAAAATAATACCTACTTAATGCTCTTATTAAATAATATCTTCCTTATTAAATAAATTAACCTGCGTTTTCCTAAAAGTCGTTTACCTACTTTTTCTTTTTTTGTTTAAACGTAAACTTTTATTTTTATGCCCAGAACGGCCCATTTTTAATTGTTTATAAAAACTACCTAATGAAAACAAATTGTTTTTTACTATTGTCACTATTGTCCCACACACATAAAAATATTTGTAGTTTGCACTCTATTTTGCATAAATAGGTATAAAAAATAACTTCAACGTCCCTTATGAACCGTATGAGAATTTGCAAGATGCTTATCTCTTACTTTATACAATGTTGCCACAAGGTAAAAGACGATGCATATATCGGAATTTATGAACAGGGATAATTGAATTCCATAATTCGAAATACGCCGTTATTATACATTATTTTAAAAAACTGTAAATAGAAAAATGATTCAGTTTGTTGCTTTACAACTCGCTCTCTGTTTATTTTTTTATTTATTAAAAAAACGTAAAAACACAATAGAAACTATTAATTAAAACAAAAAAATAAGTAGTGAGCGACTTGATGTAAGTCATAATAGACACTTTAAAATAAAATCGATCCAAATAAAGTAATCTCTAGGGCTGTAGTTCGAATTTTCATTTTTTTGGCGGACGCGGCCACTACTGTTTGCTCTTAAGTCTTTTTACTAAATAAAATAAAAAAGGCTTTTTAACTGAACAAAACAAGCAAAAATGTTATTGCGTTTTAAATTAAAATATATCCTATTCTTCTGTAACTTGCAAAGATGAAATCAACACAATGTAAAAAACTTCACATAACAAAAGTTAACAGCAAAACTAATTGATTGAAATGGTCCTGTAATTTCTTTTTTACATCTACAAAAGTTACAAGCAATTAAAAAATAATAAAATTAGATTTTTTAGCAGATTAAAATTACCTTTCGCAACCTTCTCCTTTCCCTTAACGTAGCCGCTTTTCTTCTATCAATGGCGACTGTTTTCTTTTTACACGCTTTACAAGCCCATGCCAGACACTTCCTCGGTCCATTTATCGAACATCCTGTATGATGTACCGCCGGTTCTAATATATGATGCGCGATTTCTTTTTCCTCTTCGCTTTCTTCTATTGAACTTTCTGCACTTACGTATCCGGTGTCTATTCTCAAACTGAAAATAAAGGCCATTTACAAGCGCAAAACACGTGTGTCGATGGGAAATTGTTTAATGTATATTTTCGTATAGAATTGTTAAAATCAAGTCTATTTAGGAAATAGGTTCATTTATATCTAATGAGACAATAGATGATGTTACTACGAGGGTTGCCTTTTATATTGCGGGATTAGAGAATAAAAACAAATATTAAATATCGAAAATCACTTCAAAATGTTCCTAATGAAGATCTTTACACTTTTGCATGCGTTTGTACCAATTGTCGAAGTACTTTTGCCACTCTGAGATATCTCCCAAACATGCATTATGAATGCAGCAACCACTTCTTCAGGTGTCGAAAAACGTTGACATCTCAATTTGTTTTTTACGTACGGGAATAAAAAGAATTCATTCGGTGCCAAGTCAGGACTATACGGCGGATTACTCATCAAATCGATGTTTTTGGTGCTCAAAAATGCAGCTGTTTTAGCCGATGTGTGGGGGCTCGCATTGTCGTGGTGAAGAGTTATCCGTCTTCGGCGGTTGGTTTTCCTGATTTTTTGGAAGACGACTGCTGTTTACTTTCGGGCTCATACGCGTAAATCCACTATTCATTACCTGTCACGATGTCATAGACGTGTTTCGAAGCACCGCGATCGTATTTTTTGAGCATTTCCTTCGACCAATCGAAACGAGCCTTTTTTTGAGCGATTGACAAATTATTTGGGATCTAACGCGAACAAATTTTTTTGACCGTCAAATATTTATGCAATATTGAATGTATGTTGGTCCCACTAATGCCTAAGGTTGTCTCAATCTCACGATAGGTCACATGACGATCTTACAAGATCAGTTCGCGCACAGCATCAATGGTTTTCGGATCAACAACTGATGTTGTGAATGAGTGAACTACGGCCACGATTGAATTCACCATACCATCGATAAACACTGGTCCCTGATGGAGCTTCCTCAGCAAAAATTGAATTAAGCACTGTTGCTGAGTTAATTCACGTCCAAAGTTGTAAAAAAATAACCGCACGAAAATGTTCACGATTTAATTCCATTTTTTGGCCGAGATGAATCTTTTAAGTTACTGTTAACAAAACAAATAGCACTCGTATGTCAAAACGTTCTGAGTACGTATAACCTCAAAAATGTCCAACTTTATAATAGAGCTGTCAGTTGCCAGATTGCAACACCAGAGTTGCCAAATCCCGAAATATAAAAGGCAACTCTCGTATAAGCATTACTGAAACATAATTTTTCGCATATATCTATTTTAATGGTAAAACTCTACCCTCTGTTTATTTCATATTTAATTTGCCCTGGGAATAGAAGAATTAGAGGTTTTTTTTCAACCTAAAATGGTTTTAATTATATATAATTATACGAAGACGAAGAAAAAACCAAAATCAATGTCATAAAATTTTATTTATTAATTGACAGTTACTAGTTTCGGACTATTTGTAGGCTATCATCAGGCTAAAAAATAATCAAACAAAGAATTACAGACTAACAATGATTCCAAGAACATACCTTAAAAACTGTGAAAAGTTAAAAATTGAAATTTACAACTTCCACCATGCTTGTATGAAGTTAGAACATAAAGAAAAATTGTGTCATTGAAAAACAATAAGGGGAGATATACTAAATGTAAGAGGTATATAATTAGATTGAGTAGAAACTAGTAAATAGCACTGGTTATAAAACTTACTAATAATTAAAGGAATTTATAATGAAATTTAGGTTAAAGTAAGAAAGTTGAGACAATATACATAGGACCTGTAAATTGAAAGCAAGTAGGTCAAAGACATGTCGGCATGTGCATTATGACTGCCAGAAGGGATTAAAGAACCAATGCATTTAAGTATCGGAAATAAAATGTATGAAATGTAAATAATTGTTATGTTAAGCAGATATGGATAAAAATAAACCCACTGACAAGTGTTAGACGGTGTGTCATAACACGTGGTACTAGTGGTAGTTAACCTGTGCAGGGTAATAAGTATAAAGAAAAAATTAAAGTTGTAAGAGAGTGGCATCTTTTGGAAAGTAAAATACCGAAATTTAATATGTCGTACAGTAAATTGAGTAACTGAATGCACAGAACAAAATGAAGGTACTTGACAGAAAAATGTACATAATCCAGTCTACAGTACATAGGAAACTAGTCAAAGATGGAACAAGCATAGCAGAATAAACAATAAAATAATGGTAACAAAGGTAGAGTTTAAACAAATTAACTGCCAAGTGAATCTAACATTAAATGACTATAGTTTATATAGTAGGTTATTACAATGCTATTTCAAATTTTGCTTACCTTGCTTTGGCGTGTTCGCTTGATTTTTGACTGCAGATTGAAGAAGTATCAGACATAGGTGATTTACTTGGTTGTTCTATGTTTCTTAGAAATAGTTGTTCTTGTATATTCTTCCTCTTTCTCCCGCTATCGATTTCTTTTAGTCTGGATCGCGGAGGTTCAGGTACTAGATGATTGCCTTGGGGTTTCTGTGTATATTTTTGATAATCATTCAAATCCGGATACTTTAATCGTTGATTACAAATATTTTGATGGTAGTCTTGGGTTTTAAAAATATTCGAATAGTAGTTCATGTTGTATTCACTTCATTCAGTTTGAAAATAGTGCCTTTCAAGGAGAAAAAAAACATATTTTTAATTGTAGACTGGACATTAGAAAGGGTCTAAGTGCAATTTTTTCCAAATTTTAGTTTTTAACATAAAAATATCCCATGTTTTATATAGCGATTAAACTTGTAGTCAACCCGCAGTATATAAATTAGTAGTAAAAATTTTACTCAGCCACTTGTTTTGGTCAACAGACCATCACCAGGATACATCGATACATCGATGAGATCTTTACAGAATGACTTCATTGACATTTTATAATCCCCTTAAAAACTGGTAAAACCTGTAAGTTATTGAAAGGTCTTGCCTTTCGACTTCTTTACAGATCACAAAAATATCAATTTTGAAATAACAAAAAAATTGATCCCAGAGATCAAATGTCAATAGGAGGTTTTTAAAAGGCTGATGAATTTGAAATTAGAATAACACGAAAACGCGTTGGTCATTTTTTTTGCTTAAACCGGTAGTAAATTCTTTAGAATACTCACAAAGTTTCCTTACTAGTGGATACGAACAAAAAAAGGATGATATATCGGGGGTTCCAAAAGCACAAGGCGTAAAGTACCACATGGAGTGGTATAATCGAAATCTAATAATCTAAGTAGAAATGGGGGGAAGAAAACTCGGAAGAAAAGTTTTTCTAGTCCCCCTCGTAATATTATCAAACATTCAGCTTGTTTGGTTCACATCTATGAAAACCTATAGTAAAGAGGAAATGACACAGGAAAATTTCGAATTTAATGTATACGATTTTTAATTTGCTACGATCGCATTCGCAAGTAATTTTACATGTAAGTAAATGGGATAGATTTGGTTTAATTTTCACTCACAAAATAAAACCTTACTTTTAACACTCAAATTATTAATAGCTATTTTAGACAGCTATTTCGGATAAATAATTATCGCCAGATTGAAAGATAGCAGTTTGATTTTGTTTTATGAGATAATTATTTGATATTGAATTAGTAGTATTTAGACTAAACCAGGTATTTAAGGAATAAAAAAAACAATATTAATGCCTGAATAGTATTGGTCCTAAGGGTTTATTCTTTATATTTTTCCAGTGAGTGTATTTATGGTATATCTACTTATAGTTGGTGCAAAATAAAATTTGATTCACGTCGCTAATTTCGTCTTAATTGCCAAGCATTGGTTCCAACTTTCAAATTAAATGAATAAAAGCAAATATTATTATACTCTTTATTTTATTAAACCCATATACCCAAAAAGAAAAAAATATAGAAATTATGTTGGTACTTTGTTTGATGTCACTTCAAATAAGTTGTTTTGGATCGATCTTTAAATCTTGTAAACTTCTAAAAGTCCGGCAACACTGTCTATACGTGCCGACGTAAAATTATGATGACGTGTATCAAATTTTGTTTTGCACCGACTATATCTATAATGCCTTAATAAAAGTAATTTTCATTTTTTACAAAATAATTGAAATTACTTCTGCTTGGAGTATTCTTATTTTAAGGTTTTTGTTGAAAGTGTAGCGTAGCCTAATGTCTTTTTATTTGAAAAATTCATCTGGCAGTGCGATAATAAAAAGGCAGCTGTACTTTCACGTTTTCCAAAAACAATAAAACACTAAAAATAAAGCGATATCTTCATTTTAAATTCTTCGGAGTTATCCATCATGTTTAGGATTGAGAACAATGCGGATAATCACGGTCCCGTCAAATACTCAATTAATTTCTCCAGCAACGAGAGCATCTGATCTAAATTTAAATCTTTATGTTTTTTTTTGTCGTATTGGTTTAGAGGATTTTAGGGTGGATTTAATTTTAAAAATAAGCGTTGGTTTACCAAAGTCTTTCAAAACAAAATTGGGCAATCTTTCGGAATTTGAAAATATGGGATTGTGTGAAATGTGTGATGATATTAAATACGGCATGCGCCTAAACAAACTACACTGAAAAACTGAAGCTTTTTTAAACATAAAAAATTAAATAACAAACTTTCAAATAATGCGAATTTTAAGTTTTGCTTCTATACAAAGTGCTCGCCATTGCGTTATGAGTAGGTACTACTTAGCATGTTAGTATCTCTACAAATCACTATTTTTTGGAAAAACACAAATTAAAAAAAGTCATGAACGAATATAAGGAGAGAATTTGAGTAGTCAAACAAGGTGATGCCCTATCAACAACGATGTTGTTTCTACCATTAGAATAAAGTAGGATATTTGGAATTTTAATAATTCCAGTTAAGTCTGCGAAAATATATGAAAAAGAATATGTGCTGTTTTGCAACTGGCGTGAACAACATAATTTGAAAATTAGTGCTGATGAAAATGTGATGTTGGCTTACTTTTTGGATGTGGTAAGAACATTTTTTTAAAGAATATTCTTTTCAACAGTTTAAATTTTCAGTCAAAAACATTCAACCCTTCTTCATTATGGTCTAAATACTCGATGGTAAAATCAATGATTATGGTTAATGAGAATGTCAACATATCAAGTTTTCCAAAGTTGATAGCTTTTTTGAAAAAACAAAATATAGACCAACAGCCAAACCGGTGGAAGGTGCTGATAAAAGAACAAATTGGAAGCTTTATGAGGGACGCTCCAGATAAAGAATATCTATTACCTACTCAAAGTGATAGCATTACTTGGAGTTGCTGGAGGTTGCTGAAGGGAACAGATCTATAATTTAGAAGTTAGTGATGTGGAGGATCCGGGTACTCAGCTAGTAGTTAAGATTATAAAACAAAAATGCATGTTCGACGAGCTTTCACTGTGATTAACAGTGATGAGGTTCACTATTTGGATGATTTTAGAAAATACTTGAATTTACGGCAACACGTCTTCCTGAAAGCTCTTTTGGTGGATTATAGAAAAGGAAAATGTCTGTCTCAAAGAGCTGGTATACATGCTGTAGGCGGAGAACCTAAGAAAATAGTTGAGTTCTTAAAACTAGACCAACCAGAAAAGTATAATACAGGTCATTGCTTCAGGAGGACATCCTCAACGTTGTTGACCAATGCTGGAGCTGACCTTACAGTTCTAAAACAGCACGGGGGATGGAAGAGTTCTTCAATTGCAGAAAAGTATATAGAAGAATGGATTAAAGGCAAAAACAAGATTGCAAGAATGATCCAAAGGGGCGAAACTTTTGTTGAAGTGCTACATCACAGCCACACGTCTTCCGCGATTACAGAAAACACTGTAAATCCTTCAACAACTCCATTAATACATATTGCTGGCAACAGCAGTTGTACAATTAATGTCAATCTTCAAAAACTAGAATAAAAGCTGAGTTTATGTTGATTCACTTATTATTTCCAACAACATTGGGAGAATTGAAGAGTACTTAAAGTACAAGTGTACCATAAAGTGCCATTTCCCGGACTCAAACGAGGAAATTGGCACTTTAACGTACAGTATGAAAAAAACATACATTCCATAGTATTCAAATATATAATGATTGATCATTAATGACAGTTGAGTTAATTTTAGGAATTAGTTGAATTTTTTGTTGTATTTTATAGAATAAAACATTGTTTTAGTATAAGCAACAAGAATGTCATTAAAAGAAAGAAATAACAATAAATCGAGATTTTTTTAGCCACTTGAAGTATGGTTGAAGTATACCTTAAAATCCAAACTGAATGTAGAAGTAAATCAATGAGGAGACGTGTTTAATATGAAGGAGAATTTTAATGTGGCATTTATATATTATTATTTAGAAGAACCAATAAATAAAGATTCAGATTTGGAATTGGAATTGGTCAAAAACAAATTGAATTTGGAACCATTTAACGAATGTTAGAAATTTGAAATAAAATGTATTCTAAAGTATAAGATACTAAAGATTGGTAAATGCCAAGCGAAATAACACATGGTTTGCAAATTCCTTGTATTAATTTAAAGAATCCTTTAAAACATCATTTTTAGAAAAATGGTCCAACACTCGTTTTATTTATCTGTTCAAACATATCAGAAAATCGTTAATAGAATACGTTTTAAAAAAAAGAGAAACTGCTTGAAAGGTCCTAAAATGCCTGAGAATATTTGTATTTATCTTAGTCTGATTGGTATAAGAAAGTCAATTGAACATGTAAATGAAATTCGTCAATTAAATTCAGAAAACTTCAAGAGGAATAACTTTATAAAAATGATATTAAAAGTCAGGAAAAGTAGATGAGAAGGAAATAGGACTAGAATGGAGATAAAAATAAAAAAGTGAATATTGCTGAACTTGAAAATAACTTAATTTCTAAATAACCTGGTTAAAAAAAACTAGGAATGTTACCACTAATTCGATTGAATGTGTTGATTAACATTATAGAACAAGTAAATGTTACGATGAGACCTAAACTCCAAATGTTGAAGAAAAAAAAGGATTTTCAGTGATACTGATGGTATTGTATTCTCATCATTGAGAATAATGATGATTATTAATATTGAAGATTGATATTTGATTATATTTTAAAAACATGCTTTTTTATAAAAATTTACCGAGACATTCGTTATATTTCACAAAACCTTTTCCTCCGCCACAAAATTAAAATATCCAAACGAGCAATCCCCCCAAAAGACCGTTTTAACGAGTCGATTTCAACAATTCACTTAACGCATTTTAGAGGCATGTGCTCAACGTAAAATCTTAAATAAAACTAAAATTCTATAGTATTTTTGGCCTTTATTTCCAACGTGCATCTTCTATCTAAACATCTGTGATACATTTCGTGTAACGCCCTCCTCGCATATATTACAAATTAGCTGTCAAACTTGTCGCTTATTACTCCATGTCGTACTTTCCGTCATTTTTCATAATAAAAACCGTTATATTGGACAATCCGTTTAAACGTTTTGGCTAATAAACGATCATTTTTATTAAAGAAGACAAGTTTGATTTTTCTGAGGGAAATTAAGCCTACTTAAAACGTTAGGCACGCCCACCGAATAGAGTTCTGCCAATTAGGTGGAACCGCTGCAAAATATAGAACCACGCCTGTTGTTTTCGAAATTTTCCCAGTGAATGCTTTTTTAATTAGGATTTTGCTAAATTGATTGAATCAACTCGTGTTAATGTTTTACATTATTAATAAATTAATTACAATTAAGTTCTATATTGTACCTAAGCACAGGAACTGAAGAAATTAATATAAAAACTAAATAAAACTTTGTAGTTCAAATATTAATAATCGAACTCGAGGAGACTATAGAGTAACTATTAGATCCATTCTAAGCAGCATTCCATTTAAAATCGTAAATCGTTCGTCTTTTGAATTTAGTTTCTTGTTAAAATACTATAAAAAGGTGGGTCCTTGCATAATGGTTTCATGGGCAGTTAAGTAGACCAAAAAAGGTCAAAATTTGTTTTACGAAGTTCATCAATAGTTGCAGGTGGGTTTTTGTAAAAATGGCTCGTTTCAGCATACCCCATACGTAACGTAAGCATCAAGAGATGTTAGATAAGGTGAATGAGAAGGGTGAGGAAAATTTGTGTTACGGGAAATTACGCGGTCTTCAAAATTTTCTAGAATCAGATCTAAGGATGCTGTCGTGGTATGACAAATAGCCCCATCCTATTGGAACCATTGGGTATTCAACTGTATGTTTCTGACACTACTGAATTTTCTCAGATCAATAAAAAATGGTGTTAAATATGTTATATCGTACTTGATTTAGAGTCTTCTACGCTCGCTTTTCACTGTATTTTTTTATAGGTAAATCCACCAATCTTCTTAAACATTCTTTTGGTAGACTGGTCTAACACTTGTTGAAATAGCTTTTCTTTATTCGCATTTATTGTCACGGTAACTGGACGACCAGTACAGCTTTTGCGTTGAGGTAGAACGCTTCCTGTTCGTCGAAATTTTTGCAACGACTCTTGGTCTTGTACACTCTGATCTTTATTGATCTGCTTAAGATTTTTGATAACATCCCCGCTGCTTTACTACGGCTATTCTTTTATCTATTTCTCTTTCTTCATCTCCTTTATTTGTTATTGTGACTACAGATATTCTATTTGATTCACTTTTTCATTTTGGCACTGCCTGTCATCTATGCAATTTATAATTAGGATACACATATATACTAGTCTATCATCAACATGTATTTTGTTTTTTGTAGCCCGTTCTTTCTTTCGCTTTCTGTTCTAATAAACCAAAAATTTGCTCGATCTTATTAGTACCATATCGTCAGCATATGTTAGGCATTGCCATAAATTAAACCATTAGTTTTTATGCAGCTTTATCTTAAGACTAAATTAAAAAGAGTTGTGGATAAGGTGCCCCCTTCTTAGAACGTGTTTATAAGTTAGTTATAATTAATTGGGTCCTGCGAACCTCGCTTGGCTCGGCACGCAGTTACAGATTTATAATAAAACCAAATCATTATTAACTAATATAAAAACTATTTTTGCCAGCTCAATTAAATTAAAAAAATCATTAGATATTCTAGGCTATGCTTTTCTCGGATTTAATTCCAAAAGATAGATAAATTTGAACAGTTTAAATAAATAATAGAACATAGCTACTGGAAATGTTTTAAATTCCAAATAATTCAAATAGTAAAGTTTCTCTCCACTCGATGTAAATAGAAAAGGTTTATTTAATTTCTTTTTCCCGCTAGACATAACATAAAGAATTTTAAGTAGGTAGGTACCTAATACAGTAACTTTCGCAAACACATTTAATAAAATGAAATAGTTTTTAATCCTAATTATTTTAAAACCCTTTTTATCTTATACCTTGGAGACCGTATTTTTCAGGTATGTGAAAATATCAGTTGACCGAATGTCCTAGTAACCCGGTTTCCCCGCCTAAAGCTAGAGTCGGGTTGTATGAAATCTCTACTGGAAAATAAAGGACACAGGATATATTGCAGCGGCAAATGTGATAATGGGATGAAGTAGAATAATAGATCTACAAACTGTAACCGAAAATGTAGTTTGTGCAATTTATATCTTAGATTGGATCCGAGTCTTTGATGAAGTTGACCACTTTGAAGAAACATGAACTTTCTCGTAAAATTTATATAAAATACAAGAAATTTTGCGTGTTAATGAGATAGAGATAATGTAGAAGTTGAAAAAAAAAATAAAATTGGTGAATTAATTTCCAAATTATAGCGCCATACTTTGAAAAAGAATACAAAGAAATTAGTTCAAACGAATTATACTTATAAACTGGTGAAAATCTTTTATTTTCTTAAAAATTGTTAAAATAGCATAAAAGTTGATAAAAATATCTTTTTTATATTCCAAATAATTTTCTTTTTTTTTAGCATAGAATTTTCCAAACTATTTATAGCGTTATTTTTCGAAAAAGATGTATAAAACTGAAAAAATAAGTGTGAATTGCCGGACTGCAGCTCGAGCATATATGGGGTGCCCGAAAGGAGGCCTACGCCTTTTATATCTGCTCAAATTTGATATTATTTAGTAGATACCTATCCAAATAATGTTTGAACTACGTAATGTGTGAAAAAGTTAAATTTATTGATTATATGTGTTGTTATGTTATTACAATGCCTAAAGAAAACCTAACCAAATAAAATGATGAATGAATCCAGTCGGAGACAAACCAGTGTAGATAACGTAAATGGTTCTTTTTGTTATAATTATTGATGGAAGAAACAAAAATACTTTCAATTCTTAACAACTGTTATAAAATCGCCTCTATTGATTTTCAAAATATTCTTCTCAATGATAATTACACTTGTGTATTCGTTCAAACCATTTTTGTCATAGTAGTTTTCCCATTCCTCGTGAACCTGCTTCTTTGGTGCCCATAAATTGTTAATCATACTCGGATGACACTAAAATGTATGGAAAACTTTATAACGGCTATCAAAACGATTCGTTTCGTACATTCCTACATTTTAATTGTAGTTTAAATCTTTACTACTTCAAAAAATACTTTACAATAAATAAAAAGAATGTTATTCAACCAATAAAGTAAAAAATACGATCGTTTAAAATTTTTTACTGTCCTGAAACATTTTCTTATGTTATAAGTAAAAAATGTTATGTTATTTAACTTTTAAGTATTCTGTCTCATGACATTATTTTACCCTCGAAAGTTATTCCTTTCACCCCCAAACCCGGCTCTATATATCCTTTCGTTCATATCCCGAGTCCAAACGAAAATCTCCGATTCTTTGCTGAATTCTGCTTCCAATTTGGTCCAGATACTGATTAGGGGAGGCTGGGTATCGCGAGAAAGGGGCGTGTATGGTGTTGTTGCAGTAAATGGTGTAAATTTAACAACTACGGGATTTCAATTATTAATTATCCCAGTGTTATTTTTTTCCTAGTGAGTGAAACTATAATTTTTGAATGGGTGTTTTTTTTATTTTTAAAGTTTGGAAAATATTTGCAATGAATGGGATAAGCCTTTGCATCCCCCGCGGACTACTTTTACCTGCGGTGAATTTTTTAAGGACTTGTTGCTGAAATCTTTTTTGCAAAATGTCTTGGGAATCTCTCAACTCTCATCATGAATATCTAAGGTAAATTTTTTTGAATTATTTTTAAGCGATGTCTAAAATATGCAAAGTATAATGAATTTAGGTTCAGGATATCTCAAATGTGACTGATGGGTAAAACCAAATGAAAAACCCATTGATTTGGGTTTTTAATTTGGTTTATAATAATAATGTTTATTGTTCTTACGTAATATACATTACATGAACAAATGAGTGAATATGGATATAGTACATATCAAGAATTTTAATGAAACGAACCTAAAAAAAGAAGAACCTAATATTAGCTATAGTTTAAATTTCGAATACTAAACATACTTGCATCTACATACTACTATAATAATAGTTTTATAGTTTCATGGAATAAGTTATATCGACAGTGATCTTACAATAAATACTACAAAAATAATAATGTTAAGCAATCGTCCATTACAAATAAAACTATATTTAAATGAATAAATTTATCTCACTGAAAGTTTTAGCGTGTAATAAAGTCGCATTATTGTCTTCAATGAAATCACCCAATTTTTCTTTTCTAAGGCCATTACCATTAAATGTTGATGCTTTTCTAAATTTATTGACAGTACCTTTTCCCGAGGTTTAATCCTAATGGCATTGTGTGCTTGTTGTATTGTGGTAAAGTTTTCTAGTATCTCAAAATTATGTATCCTTTTTTTATTGTTTTATACTCTATCTTTAGTTAATCTTCTTTTTTACTCTTTTGTTAATTTTTACAGTGGTTAAATTTTGAAATATTTTTTGCGCTTTTATACTATAACTAGAGGAAATCATAATATTACAATACACTATTTCGAAAAAAATTAATATTCAATTTCAACTTTTATTTATCGGATATTTTTTTTGGTGGATATATTTAAGAATGTAAATTAATGAAATATCTAACAAATAAAAACTTTGTCGTGGTTTTTATTCTTTTTCGAGTATCCTGCTGGGGACTGTTTGCAGTAACAATTTTGTTTTGAATAAAATTTCTACTGTGAAGAAAGATTTCCATACTTGATGCATTTTAAGATTTGTGATATTACATCTTTCATCGTGTCATATTGTCCGTATAAAAGCATTACAAAGACGGTTTTTGAAATTAAGTACGTTCTTTTTCACACCATGTATTCATCAATGATGGAAGTGACGTCACTCTTTGATGACTGAATTGTTGGAGTCACCAGTGATCCATCTCCATACATCGATGGAATGGGTTTGCAACTCGGAGTAATAAGTAAGTAAAAGACTTATTACTCTGAGGTTTACAATTTTGGTGCACAACACAGTAATAAATGAACGCGGGGTTACGTCAAACTAGATTTCACCAAAGAATATATGAACGTGGTTGGTGGATTGATGGAGCCACCGGTGAATAAAAGAACGTAACTATTGTTGAGCTTCAAATGTGACTCTATGCCCATCAATTGGCACGTCGCACTCAGATCTATTAGCAAGATATGGCTTGGTTAGATTGGAAGTGAGACGAAATTGTTGCTCTTTCTTTTTTGTTTATAAGCTGATTAACAATAATATGATTGACTGCATTAAACTGCTAGAAATACTTAATTTTTGTATCCCTCGATTGTAGATTGTAGAAGTCATGTCACGTTTTATTTAAAATTTAGTCGAACCAATATTTTGAAGCATTATCCGCTTTACTCCATTTGTAATGTAATGTAGTTAACGACATAAATAACGAAATTGGTATATTTTCTAGCTCCATTCATAAGATTAAGCATCATTTTCTGTAGATAGTATATATATTATAATGTATTTACATAGTTTGATATTGTGTATTGTTGGTGAAATGGAAAACATTGAAAATGTTTAATATGTAAATGTATGTATGTTTTCCATGTGGGTCAAGCTTTGTAAATTTGCATCAGAATATAAATAAAAACATGAGAGACAGAAATTTTAAATAGAACTTCGGAACCCGGGCATAACTGTACTAACTGAAATGGGAAAGGCTCGTAGGTCCTTACTTATATATAATATATTGTATTCTCCTCTAATGCTTGTCAGCAATGAATACTTGAGTTTTAGACTTTTATTTTAATATAATTATCAAACAAGACAAGACACTTTTTTAGTTTTTATTTATTTGACAACTACTGTCATATATGATACAAAGTAATTAGTGTATAACATAAATAATATAAGATATTCAGTAACATATATCATATTCCTATTTAATTTGAACAAGTATGTTTTGAACATTTTATGTCGACAATAATTTTTGCCAAACATTACTGACCCAACTTTATAACAAATCTGTTCAATCTATTTCAGCTAAACTGATTCTGTCTACTCTTGAACCATAAAAATTAGACAATAGTATTTTCCATAATAGAAGTTTATGAGCCCCTGATTAAAAAATCTGACACATTTTCCGATAATCGAATTATAGCAGGGCTATTTTTTTATTTTGATTGCAGTAACTTCAACGTTGGACATCAACTTTCAGCTACAAGACTTCTTTCCTCTCCCGATGGCTCCCGTCATCCCCTCGATGGCCTCGAACAAGTTTGGCCTTGGACCAATTCTTACTCCAGCCTTCATAGAGATACTTATACTGAAGTCAGAACCCCACGCCCACCAAGGTTTACTTGGGGATGCTTCCAAGCTTGTAGAGCCAAAATTCATCATAGTTTCGCAAAGAGAAAGGTCAGTAAATTCTGCTTCTATGTCAGTATAAACAACTGTAAGTTGGCATAGTAAATCTATATTAGGAAATTTGCGTTTTTCAAGGTTGACCAAGGTCTTCGGTTATATAATCAACATAAACAACAGCAAGCAGTTAGAAAATGGAAGTCTGCTCTTAAAGCCATTCAAAAACGAGAAGACAAATTTAGTTTACTGGGATATCTTTATTTAGCTTACATGGACTGGGGCAAGTACAGGTAAGTTTTGTTTTCAATAAAAGCACATGGAAAATTGTAAACATTAATATACCTACCTAATGAATCTTCATAAAATGTTATTTGTTTATTTTTCATATTTTTTTTATTACAGAGACGCTTTAGAGTATGCTCATAGACAATTGTTCATATCTGAAGAATTGGACAGTCCAAATTTGAGAGCCGAGTCTTATTTAAACTTAGCAAAGGCACACCAACGATTAGGAGGACTAGAAAGGTAACTTACACTCCTCGTATTCATGAAATTTATTGTACTAACCCTTACTCTGTGGAAGTCCATCATATTAAAAAAAAACTAAATAAAACTTTCACGGTTTAATCAAAATATTTTTTTAGCTGAAATTTATTTATTTAAATTCGACATATTAATTAAATTTAAAATATTGCTCTTATATCTGGAATGCAGGGACTTCATTATTCGTTTCCTTGACTCTATTTAAAAGAAGGCACCTGCAATGTATTGTGTGCAATGTGTGCCAGTATTAGCGTAAAATAAAGTAGTATGTAATGGATTTTGAGAAGAAATAAAATATCATACAATACACGTACATTGGGTGTTAAATAAATATTATTGGTACAAATTTTATATTATATTTTGCAATAAAATTATGTTATTTTTAACATAATTTGACTGGACTATAAATAATATACTATGGCTTTGTCATAAAACCAAACCGATGTTTTTAGTTTTCACTTTATGAATTTAGTGCGTTGTTACCTTACATTACCGCGCAGCTATTTTCAAGGCCATAGCACATCGCAAAATCCATTACCTGCCATAGTGAAACGAAAAGGCGGTCTAGATATATTACAGTACTTATATAATGTTTCTAATGTTATTGTCTTATTAAAAGTTCGCATTTAAAAAACCTAGTTTATTTATTAATATACACTAGTACACCAATTACTATTATAAAGTTGATCATTTTCTACTTGGGAAGCAGTTCATTTCTAATACATCTGTCTCTTCAGTTCCTTATTTACTGCCTATAAATTTCACCTCGAATGCATCTTCATCATTCCAGTTTACCGTGAAATTGATTTTGAATTTTAGGGCTTTGGCTTACGCCCGTCATTCGTTGTACAACGAATGCGAACAGCATGCTACTGCCGGTCATGTACATCTTACGGTAGGCTCTGTATATTTGGAGTTGGCAGGATTTAACAGAGCTCTTGATAGTTTTCAACATGCCCACAGGATCGCCCAAGCCGTTCAGGATCCCGCTTTAGAATTACAAGTAAGTAGGTACTAAAAGAGTTATTTTATATTTAAAACCAATTATTTTTCTGTTATTAATTTTATGGTGGAATTAAACCACAATCCTTTTTATCTGTTTTTATTTCGACGTTCCAGCGTTCCAGCTACCGTTATCAAGAACTACAAAATTTTTGTTGTCAAATTTTAAAGGTCCATTTATACTATTACGTATAGTAAACTAGCTAAGGTCACATTTCGGGATACCTTAATTTTTCGTTTATTTAGCATTGCTAACTTAATATTATCTAGGTATGTTAATGACCCTTTTCAAATATCCAAATTATATCAATAAACTTTATTCAAGCAAAAAATGTTCTCGAATGACATCCTTAGAATTCACTTAATTTATCATAGCACTTTGAATGAATCTATCTCGCATAAATTTTCTGAAGCGAGGAGCATCGAATTTCAAAATTTACGATGAAGGTTGCGTTTCTTGTAAATTTTAATAAATCAATAAATTATAAATGTGCAGGTATTAGTGGAAAAAGGCTATACCAGCTTGTCTAAGGAAATTGTTTTCAATAAAAATCGCCATAACATAACATAACATAACAATTATTTACGGCAAAGTTATAAATCGTTTATCTTGCTGTAATTAGGTAATGAATCTGAATCCAGAAATTACATGTACCTAATTAGGTATAAATTAAGACAACAATGTGATCTACAACAATCCACTACTCTACAAAATACTTTTCGCAGCTACACACTTGTTCTAGCCGTTTTTCCATAGCTATCGTAACAATTCTGAAAGATCTTGACTGGAGGCTCCTGAAGTACCCTAGTTTGAAAGTCTTCTACAGACTCAAAATACACTCCTTTCCACCCTTTTCATCTTAGGGGTAAGAAAGGCACAGGGTGACTTATCTGGCTAGTACTAGGATTGGAAGAAATCTGGGATTTTGGGATTGGAGGTAAAGAACTGCACCAGACTGAAGGCTCGATGACATAAAGAAATATCGTGATGAAGGCAATCCTTGGACGGATCATGTACTTTCAGGAAGAAATATTGTTTAACAGTTTAACTTGGGGGTACGAACACTTTGTGCTATCAAAAATGTAAATCAACATCTTTTTCATTTTGGATTTGCTCATTCAAGACTTCTTCAATCTGGGTGAGTCAGGAGATACCCACTGCTGATTCTGATGCTTTGTTTCATAGTTATATTAAAAGAACCAATTCTCATTACCAGTAATAAGTTAGATACCAAGTTTAAAACAAAAGTGAAATTCTGAAAACTCTGCAGCTCCTGCAGCATGATTAGATTTTCAAGCGTATGTAGATGGATGACCTCTGCATGATAAAAAAAAGCAACGCAAAGCAGGACTACATATCTCAGGTAGTATACCAATACCTAGAGGGATCAGATAGGGAGATGTCTCAGCCCCTTCTTCAGAACTTCTTTCTATTGAAAATACTTAGAAAATGGGTTGGAGGAAAATGATATTTAAAGATGTATCAGACGAAATCTGGTTCCATCATCTTCTAAATCTTCCACTCAGCAGTTAGAAAATCAGATGACCCTTCTATATATCAAAGGTGTTACTGACAAAATTAGTAAGGTTCTCAGAACTGCCAATATCCAAACCATCTTCACAACTCACCAAAATATCTTCCAATTGATCCGATCTATAAAAGACAAAAAATTCTAAATGAAAGTCATGGTGTATATGAGATCCCCTGTAGTTATTGTCCTCAAACTTACATAGGTCAAACCAACCGTAGAATCCAAACCAGAATTTCCTATCCGTAAAACATTTAAACTTTAACAATGCTCTAACTTTAGCCCAACATAAAATTCAAACAGGTCATACTAATGACTTCTTTAAAACCTCGAATAATTAGAGAAGCAATAGAAATTGAAAAGCGCCCATATAAACCCGACATCTACCGAAACTCGTCAGTTGTCCCTAATGACTCCAAAGTGGGATTTATCTAATGATAAATACGATCAAAATAAAATGTTTGAGAGTTGGTAGGTAAAAATTGGTAATTAATAATTTGTTTCAGGTATACGTAGGACTTTCGGAACTATTTAACAGACTTCAAGATGCTGATAAAAGCGCTAGATATGCATCTAAAGCTTACGATCTCTCCAGGTCCCTACAATTAGGAGATTTAAATTCAAGACATCACAGGTATAAAATCAGAATTTTTTTGTTGTGTTTTCCGGCGTTTCCCAATTCGTGCCCGTTATTACCTGGCCCCGAAAATCACTGACCAACTCGTGCCCGGGTGCATCGGAACTGCGGTTTTTAATTCTTATTTATTATAATTAAATATTCAAGACCTACATATACAGTTGTCATTTATTTGAAATAAAACTACTATAAAACGTATTAATTAAATATATTGCACATAAAAAACTTAGAACTACCTACATATTATTAATACTATTATACCAAGATACTGTTTTAACGAAAGTAAATGTTTAGGTTAGGTTAGGTTAGGTTAGGTTATGTTAGGTTAGGTTAGGTTATATTAGGTATCAAACCCGAAACAAAATCCTTTCTAGTAAGTACTTCAGGAAAACCCAATTTAACAATAATACCTGTTCCTATAGAGTTTAGACAAGATGGGATGGTAATTTGAACAGGTAAATTTTTCAATCGAGCACGAGTTAGGTATACAGATTATTGAGACCTTGACTCTTATACCTTTTAAAGGATTACGGGCACGAGTTGGGATGCGTCCATTTTTTCGTTGTTCTTGCATCACGTGTTTGATTCAAATTTAACCATTCAGTTTTAGAACTTCAAACTTAACGGCAAACTGATGTTTGTACTAATACTTGAAAAACTTCCCCTACTTTCCATTTCTTGTGTCTTTAAAACCATCCTAAATTAAATACAGTTTCATGTATTGTTTATTAATATAAATATTTTCGTTGTCAGAGCTGCCCTTCTTCAGATGGCTTCAGCACTTCGTAAACAAGGAGAATTAGGAGATGCACACGATTATTGTTCAGTGAGTATACATAATTGAATCCTTTCTAAATAATTATTATTTGTTTAGATAACACAATAAACAACGGTTTATTCATTTGTACCGCACGTCATCAAAACAAAAAAAAAATTAAAATTTACCAATTATTCTTCTCACATATCGATAATTCGTAGTGAATTAACCTACAATATCATGTATTATTTAGTATTATATTATGGGGCTAATGAATGAATTGAAATGAGAAGAGTCTTATTTTAATTGTTAAATTTTTATTAATTTTAATACATTTTTCATATTGTTGACTAGTAATAAAGTATAACAGTAATGATGAAGTTTAAAAATATATTTTTACTAACCAGCGAGTTCCTCTACTTATAAAATATACTTTTTTTTTCATTTAAGGAAGCAACGAGATTAGCCTTAGTTTCTGGAGACCAAGCAACTTATGCCAGAAGTATACGAATCATGGGTGACATTTACAGAAAGAAATCTGATATAAATGTAAGTGTTCATAAGACTATTTATTATAGACTCTTTAAAAATTGAAATGGATACTGTATTGTTTGTTAATAAGTTTGAAGGGAAAAATGGAATAAAACAACTAAATAAATACTTCGTATTTTAAATACATCCAGATGAATCGAAGGAAAAAATTGACAAAAAATTATAAAACTAACCACCTCAAATTTCTTTTCCTGTGCAATTTGTAATATCCCGAAAATAAAAATTACTAGTATCTGATGGATCCGGATGGATCTTCTTCTGAGTTTGGCTAGCTCTTTGTTCCACCAAGGCACATCCCTTTTGGCAATGCAATATGGCTGGAAAATATTTATAGTTTTATAAAATATGCTATACTTTTAATTTAAAAACACTCTTTTTCTAGAAAGCTTTTAGGCAATACGAAACAGCTATGGGTTCTGCGGCTGCAATGGGAGACAGAGTCATCCAAATGGAATCTATGGACGGTGCTGCTAGATGCTTAGAAGCTCTAAGATTACAGCATAAAATCTGCAATTGCCGACCCCTAGAATTTAACACTAGATTATTGGAAGTAGCTAGTTCAGTTGGTGCTAAAGTAAGTTAAACAGATTATTGAGTTTTTTGTTTCGAAAATGGAATGAAAAGTAGAAAAAATTGACCTTTACACTATAACGTCATACCTACAAACTTCGCGAAATTAATCAATGAATTTAATAGAATTTATTGAATGCAAATGATAAAACGTTTTGAAAAAAACTCCATGTATCAAAATAATGACAGCTGTCATAAGAGATCAAAAAATAAATTCTTATGAATACAACCGTTTAAACATTCGAAGGTCATAATTAGAGTTGAAAAGAACGTGTGGCATTGCTTAATAGACAAGTGTACATAATTATTTGATGTGTTTCTACTACCAGTAGAAAAGGATAAGGTTTATTAGGTTTGTATTTACTATTGTTCGCTGTTATTGACGTCAGGGTAATTCGTAAGAAAAATAATACGATAAGCTTTTTATATATTTTAAACATTTTGTCAGTCTCAGCTGTCTCGCATTGACACTCAAAACATAGGTATTTGAGTTCAATTAATTTGTGTCTCTAGAGTACCAAGAAAAATGTATTTTTACTATACTATACCATACTATACTATAAAGCTTGATTTATTTACTTTAAATTAACTCAACATAATCTAATAACTTTATTAATTGAGGTACCTGTTTGTTCTACAGCTGCTAGTAAGAAAAGTTCGAATACGGCTTTCTCGAATTTACCACGCTCTAGGGGACGAAGACCAAAAATTACATCACGAAAGACTCGCTCTTCGGATTCAAGAAGATTTGGATCTCCAATGCGGCGGATGTGGATCTCCATACGGTCTCGAAAGCGATTCTCTCGAGGCCCTGCCTTGTGCTCATATCCTTCACGCAAGGTAAATTACATAATATATTTGTATCCCTTTCTTTTTATAATAAAGATAATTTTTAAATTTCAGATGTGCCTACGAACTATTCAAAAGAAATAAAAAGAAGAAACGACCTTGTCCTGATTGTGATCGTACCAGCTCTAGATTGTATCTCAATTGCAACGATTACAACAACATGACGTACAGTCCGATACCGTTATCTGTTTGTTCTTCAGACAGTCACTGTACATCGCATCAAGCTATTAGTTCGGTCTAATTAGTATAAATTTACAATTTACAAGAAAATCGAGGTCTTTCACGTTTAATTAAAAGAAAGCAATTTTTTCGGAAAGTAGGCAACACTAATTTCACAGAAAAATGTGTTTGTTTTTGGAAAGCTACATTTTTTTTCAGTTTTAAAAGGTTATGATCAGTTTTTTGTGAACCGTTTTTGAGTTATGATGTTTTTATTTGTAAGTTACACTTATACATAAACAAAGTAAAACATCCATATCTCAAATGTGACTAATGGGAAACCAAATGAAAAACCCAGAGTCTGTCACAGAATTTTCTGTGACATTTCATTTGGTTTATTTATACATAATGTTCTATCCTATTCTTTAATGCAATTTGAATAAAAGTTAAAATGTCTAAGAAACTATGTACCACATACCACTTTATCGCACTGTAAAGTTATTTTTTATTATACAGGATGTTGTCAAAATGAGCATAAAATCGGCAAATCTTCGCCAAATTCCGTTTTTTCAAATGCGATTCATTATTTTCGAAGAATACGTTACCCACTATCGATCCCTATACCTATCTCTTTACACTTCAAAACCCTTTCACTCCAATTTTCATGATTTAGTTACCAGTAGTTCTCCAGATATTTCTAATAAGCCGCGTTATTCTATCGCATCCTCTATAATATGTTGTATACATCCGAAAAGATTAGCTTCTAAATATAAACCTAAAAAGTAATTGCATATTGCAGAGCGTTGGTTTAAAATGTATATACAATTACTTTTTGGTAAAATTAAAAATAAGTAATTTAAATATTAATAAATATTAGGTATAGGTACCTACTTTATAACCAACATTCGATATTTTTTGCTCATCATTTGACAGTATTACAGTGATTTTTATTCTAGCGGTACTCGTTATTTTTAAAATTAACCAATACAATTATTTATGACTCTACCACTTAGTGAAACGTCTTATAACCAAACATTGGTCAACACCAATAAACTACGTACATTTGGGGGAGGGCGCGTTCCGTACCAAGCTCGAATTTGTTGCCATTTTGTTGCAAATTTTTTGCTTTGTTGTGGATTTATGTTGCTCCAACTGAGTCCAACTGTTTCCGAGAAACGCGTGATCCCCACCCGTAATATTGAGTTACGGTACCAAGTGCAATATCTCGGAAAGGGAGTGACCTAGAAGCAACAGAGGTTTAGCTGTGTATTTTTTTTCTAAAAGTAGCATGACCCGCAAAGTTACATACCGCGTTTCGTGTAACGGCTGGAATAAAAATATATCAACAAATTAAGAGCCTGGTCTGAATCGTGTCCCCCCAAATAGTCAATAACTAGTAAAAACTGTTACAGTTACAGTCACAAATCAATAAATCCGGCAATGTACTACTATCCAGCAGACCCTACTTGACATTGTTGGCATGGGAAATATATTTTTTTTACTACTAGCCTCTGAACCTAACTTTATTGAGTATTATTGTTCATTATTAACCATCCATGCATTTTCAAAGTGATTTTTACAACACAATATTTATTATCAAATCAAAACAAAAATTATTGGATGAAACTTTTTTATTATCTAATGCGAGACACTTTTCTTACTCGTGTGTTTGTGAGAAAAGTGTAACTTTTCCACCTTGTTGCACAATATACTATTTTTGTCACTCTGAAATCAATTAAAAAGCTGCATCCTCTTTGTTGTTGTCTAGAAACTCAATTGTTTAAAAATTAAATACAAACAAATTGACACAAATGGTCAGTATCAGTAATAAAGCTATTTAGCCGAAAACCACAAGAGGATACATTTTAATTTTTTTACGAAATCTTATATTGTTTTTTTAAAATTTGACAAAAACAAACTGGCTGATAAAAACGAAGAATAAAAGCTGAAGCATTTTATTTCATTTGATAAAAATATGTTTCCCTGCTTTGATTTTAAGTTGGCCAGTGTATATTATGTGCTATAGGTGAGAGGAGAGGTTTCAAATATTCTTGAACCGGTTTTATAGCTAACTGGCTTCGAAAGAAAAATATGGTAGTAGTTTTATTTTTTCGTAGTAGTATGATAACTAGATAGAAATAATAAATATTAGATATCCATAAATAAACCGCACAGGTAAAACAAGCACATACCTACTCACAAACGGGTTTAATTAAAAAAACGTACCTATGTATTATGTATAAGGGAAATCGCAACACTAAATGCTTCAGGATTTTTTATCTTTACTGGACCTGCTGTTCATGTGTTGGGAGTCTCCCTGAACCAAAATATAATATTTGTAAATAGATTATAAAAGAAAAAGTGATTGATTAATACCCAGAGTTTTAAAGATATAAATATATATATAAATACATCAATTATAACAATCAACTGAATAAATCTATCAAAGAATATTTATTGTAAATAAAATTTTATTATTTAAATAAAATTTAAATAATCGTTTTTATCATCAATTCTTTTATACTTCCCACCTAAAGCTTCATAATTAATGATATTTTACATCAAGGGTTTCCAACCTACGGCCCGCGAACAGATTTTTTCCGGACCACGAAAAATTATTATACTGATAAAAAAAAATTATTTTTATCTGAAGTAAAACCACAGACATCTCGAAAATTTGATAGCTAATAGTATTACTATTGAAAAATAAGTTTCTTGGCGATATCTATTTCGGAGTAATTAAATATTTATTTAAATTTATTATAAAAGCTCTCATCTCCTTCCTGGAAAATAACTCAATGTCACTGATGATTAGTGAAAATAAAGTTGAGCACCACTCTCTCATTAAAATACACGAAATGTGGCATTAAAATAATAGCGCAACTTTAGCAGAGATGCCTACCTCAAAAAGTTTGTTCCAGAGAAGACAGTCAACAGAGCCACAAGCACGTTTTAAATCAATAAAAGCAGCAAAGACTTTTCTGTTCTTACGATGTAACAAATAAAAAAATTACAATGATTTTATGTTCTAGAGGATTACCAGTTGGCGAGGGTTTAAATGTTGTAAGTCAATGGAAACAATTCAAAATAATTTATTAAAATATGTTATATTCACAAATATTATAAAAAGTATCAATTGTAAAAAGTAAACATTACATAAGCATCCTCTGAAGTACGAATTTTAAGTGCAAATATATATATATTTATGTAAAAAGTATAATTCAGCTTCAAATATATATTTGCTTACAGATTAATATAAAATATAATTTATTTAAAATATTATTCAAATTTTGATTGGTGTTTGCGGATTATTATTTTTCAATCTCTTGTTAAAAGTTTTAACTTTATTATATTGTTCCATATTTCCCCACCCCAAAATAAACTTGTTTATAGTCCATTCCATCAACTTAGAAAATTTAGAAAAACAAAATTTGGAATATTTCAACAAAACCGATCACAGCAATTGATGGAATAGTCTGTATAATGCACAAAAATGCTAATTATTTTATATAAATTAATTTTAAAATTAACCAGAAGCAAAAAGAAATGCGGGAATTTAAATATAATAAAAGTACAAGTGAAAAGATCAGTACAATCGGTACAATTTTCATTATTTTGGTGACGTAAACCATACCAACAACCATCGTTTATTAATATTACACCAAACGAGCAGTTTATAAAAACATTTCAGAATGACTAAAATTGATTAACAAATACAAGACCGGACCTTTCGTATACATAAGAGAAACAGTTACTATTAAATATTAGAAAATTTTAAAATTCAAAATTTAATTAAAATCTAGGTTAAAATAATGAAATTTTTAACATAATTAAAAGTGTTGAGGAGAGTCCTCGAACGGTTTAGTTAAAAGCAACAGCTGATTGGTTGTGAACGATTAAGGATGTGTAAATAACGATGTTTCTGATCTTTTTTGTTCATTTCTAGAGATTGTTAAGAACCAGAACATTCAATATCCCGACTACAAATAATTACACTACCGCTACACAAACAGACACTTTTCTGAGATAGGAAAATCTGCGTGCGATAGTTCAACTCATGTTCGTCAGAGATTTCTTAAATAAAAATTGATTAATATTTTTATTTGCTTATGAATGTTTCGATATTTTGAATGACGGGCAATATATAAATCTATCTTTTCTTTATTTATTGATCAACAAAATATGAAGTATTAATAAAATTTTTCATAAATTAACAAGTAAATTGAATTCGATAAACTTAAAATCTAAAATTAATTAAGCAAGTAATTACCAAAAATCGGGAATCGAAATTAGCGGAAAATACAATAAAAAAATTAAGTGTCAATAGTTTTGTTTCTTTAGTTAATATAAAATCAAATAAAATGTTGCCCGAATAGATGTACAATGTACATATAAATTAAGTAGTATTTTTAATACTAGCGTATAGAAGAAGGAAGAATCCCTCATTTCAACTTTTGTTTATATAAAAATAAACTACAGACAACTAAAATAAATTAACAAAAGACTGAAATATCTCATACCCTTTTGGCCTTATTTACATACTAAGTAATAAAAAATATATAGAGATTCGTTCGATTCTAAATATACAAATACAAACTATTATTTACAGATGAAAAACATTTACAAAATAAATTATAAAATATAAAATCTTTTTAATATGTAAATTCCTTTTTTTTATTATTGAGCGGTAAATTCGTTGTGCGTTGGTAATCAAATTGTTAATGCTACGCCAATATTTCACTGAAACAAAAAATAATCATAATTAAAACATAACTTTATAAATTAAGCTCATAAACAATCTCATAACAATCGAAATTCATGAAAAGGAAATCCGAGTAAAAAAGGAAAAAGCGGTGAACTTGTATTATTGCCGTTCTTATTTATATTTATACACTAATTTCAAAGAAGCGCCAGAAGATATTAGGTATGCTAATACAACAAAAACTAAGGTCATCACTTGTAAAGAGTCCCTTAAAAAACAAGGTTACCTTGATTTGACAATTTTCGAAAGAAAATATAAACCTATATGAGATATAATAATAGGACAGACATGACACTCATCAATTTTTACTAAAAAAAATTTCCCAATAGTTGAAATAGTTATGAGTGAATATATACTTGGTAATGTACCTAACAGAATTGCAAGAAGACTTCTGTAATATTAAATACCTAATAAGTTAATTAACTGATAAAAACTAGACTTTTGTTTTGTTTGGATGATTCGACCGAGGTAAAATGAACTTTTTAGAGGCGAATGCCGAGATTTCCACGCACCGCTAGAAAAACTAATTAATCGATTTCATCAGAAAATTGAAAATTTGAAAAGTTAACACACGCTACCAATGAGATCAAGTACTGGTCGCAAATAAAAAGATTAATATGATCACAGAAAAAACTTCTAATAGCAATTTAGAGCCTAAATAATCAAAACTTTATAAAAGAAAAAGTAAACTTATCGAATATGAGTGAAAGCTCAGTTAGCAGTTAGTTTGTTAAAAGCGAACCTACACTTCAGATAATTTAATAGACGTTGGACCGGTTGCATAAACGTTTGTTAAACCTATGTTAGCTAACATTATGTTAACTATTAGAATAAACACAGGAGGAATTAAAAAACAGTATTAAAAATAGAAATGAAAGAGGTTTTTTTTCGCTATTCAAATTATATATTTAGTATAGTAGTATTCAGTATACTAGCAAGAAAAGCCGTCAGAATTTTCTTCACACGATATTTGATGAGTCGGATTCTTTACCAAATTATGTCGTCAATGCCCAATCTGTCAACTTGTTCAAAAACTTATGCGACTCTTAGAAACAATTAATGAAACATTTTTTAATGTTAATTTTTTATTATTATTTTTTGGTAGTAATTCTTAAATGAAGCTATATAAGTCTTTAGACCTCGGTTCCTATCCCTATGTAAGAAATAAATAATAAATAGAAAAAAGTTAAAATATTTTGTTTTAATGGTAATCTGTAAATTTGATGACCAACTGTCATTTACTCATAAGATCAAAACCAATAAAGCGTTAAAATAATATCATTATATCAAGGATCCAGTTAATTCGGTAACAAAACATATACAATGTTCGTATTTCCAAGTCTAGTCTACTTATTCAGTTTAAGAAATGTGACAATGTAGCCTAAGGATCAAATTTGACCTCTCTCGTCGACTGATCAAATTATTCTTAAAAATTCCAATAGCCGCATGTAACTCAGAGAGGTGTAACCTATAATACACCTTTACCAATTTAACATAGAGTTTAACATCTTGTTAAAGTTAACACGTTTAACAAGCGTTTATGCAACCGGCCCTAAATGTTTATTTTTGGATCATTGTTAATAGAAAGCGAAATAACAATCACCTACATTTATCTAACATCGGGAATTTTAGAAAAACACCGATGCCGTAGAATAATCTAATTCGTTTTCATCCAAACTATATTCAATAAATGGAGAATCTAGTTTTAAAGATGTTGCCCTGGAATGGCAAATTCAACATCTACATTAACAAGTAATATGTAAACGTTTAAACTTACCTAGTTAATTCTCTGCCTGATATTAAAGCCGTTCGAGACCTCGACCTGACTAACTGGGCTCTTCTCTCAGCTAAAAATCAAAAACCAGCTTCTTTATATTCAATAATAATAATACATTTAATCACCAACAAATCTCATTTCATATTATAAAAAGCGTGAAAATAAATTTAAGTGCTGATAGGTCTCGCCGAGCAGTCGACAAAGTTTCGACATCAATTGTGGCTATGCGCCAGCAGGAATATATTGAAAAGCCAATTGGTGAAGATATTGAGTTGGGCCGGCAAGAATTTTTCAATATTGCAAGGTTTCCAAGATGTATAAGTACAATAGATTGTACTCACGTTAAAATAAAACCTGCTTCGGGAGATATTGAAGCAGCAATAAAACTGTTAAATGATCATAACGGAATTCCAAATGAAAATGCACCAAATAATATACTTAATTTTAAAAATATAATAAGGCATGTGTTGGTAAACAATTATTATTACTACACACATAACTGAGAAAACGATGCAGATTTCCATATCAAGAACTACAAGCTCCCTTGTCATTAAAAGGATGGTGAGACGATGCAGTTTCTACTACAGTGACTGTACTACTAACAGTGGCGATAAGCGGCGATTAGCCCCGCCCATACGCCATTAAGAGGCAAACTTTTTGATGAATTTATATTATTTAGGACAGAGAATTTAAATATTGGTTCTAAAAATCAATATTTTTAAAGTATTTTAAGAAAATATATTTCATTTCGGTACTTTATGAGAAACTATACCCAAAAATTGGGTGTTTGGGAGTGTTGTCCAATCAAAATCGATACATCGATTGTCGCCACTGTTAGTAGTACAGTCACTGTAGTTTCTACATTAAATTAAATATTGCGCCAACTTTGTCGATTTGATAATATGCTATATTGCCAAACTACAAACTTACGAATTATAAGTTTCCTTTATAAAGATGAAATATTATTTAGTGACAATTTAAAAAAATACACCGACTTTTTAGTTACAAAAATACAAAGTTTTTTATGTTATACAGGGTATTTAAAATGTTAAATTTCATTGAAAATAGTAACCATAGTTAAAATTAATCATAATTTATAGTACTGCATAATTTAATATTGTTTAATTTTACACTCTCTGTTCTGTTTCATTATTAAGTTTCTTTTGTTCTTTTTTATTGCCATTGTTGTGCGTTTCTTTTGTTATTACATATACTTTCCCTATTTTAAAATAAGCAAATACAAATATCGTTTTGTTTTGTACTGCGTTGCGACCCTACGTAATCCAACAAGGACCAAAGACTAAGATTAGCTGCGTCAATTGCAATTGGGAATTTTACCGAGGCCAACATAGTTATTAGAAAGATATTGGTGTCATAGCAGGTTTTGCAAAAAACGGTATTCTAATCGTTACTTTTAAGCGATATGATCTGTCATTTATTAATAGATCTTGATAAAAAGTACTTGTTATATAAGCAGACCATGGTGGCAAAATTGTGAAAATGGCGTTTTCTTTATTTTATCAGGACAACAGCTAAAATTTATACTCAACATAAAAAAACATACCTAAGACATCCCAAACGCAGTCTAAAGGATGTAAGATCTAATTAAAACGTTAAATATACTAAAAGCACATAAACTTTGTTTTCTTACCTCCTGCTGGTCGATGACCCCTTCGTTTCTTCTGTTCCCTTCCAAAGGCACTACCGGTGGAAAGAGCTTCTAGTAGACTGGAAAAAAATAAAAAAAACCATTCAATCACTTACTAACATCAACTTGGTTACTTTAAATATTGTGGTAAGTACAAAAACCGATTTACGTGTGCCTTTTTGAAAGACGTTCGATAAAGTGTACAAATTCTTAGAGAGGAGCAGGAATGATTTGCGATTTCTGCAACTTGCGTTGAGGTGAAAGTACTGGTAGACGCTGATGAAGCCGAAATTTCTACAATACTCCAACAGTGTTCATTGCACACTCTGCGGTTTATTCCCTTAAAATCTACTCTGCAATTTCCAATAAATCTATTCTTAAAATATTGAGTCCTGAGTCACAAAAATATTGTGTCGCCCTTTCATATGTCCTTAAGAATCTGCATTTTCCACTGTTCGCTGTTGAAGTTGTTAACTTTCTGTGGGTTCTAGTAGAGAGCTGGTAGGAAGAAAAATGAACATGAAATGATCAAGGTACTAAAGGACTCACCTATCCATGACTCCTTCTTGCGTTTCTGTAGGATTCATGTCGATCAGCCTTCGTTTATTTCTCTCTTCCTTTTCCTGTTCTTGTTTAAGTTTATTTAGTCTCGCCTTTTCCTTCTTCTCTTCTATTTCTCTCTCTCGTTGATTATCCGCTTTAGCTTGCTAAAATGTTCGAAAATTACTTATTAGTGAAGATAAAATAATATTTAGATAAAGTTGGCAAACATAGGATACTTGTGAATTTATAAGATTATAAAATAATAAGCAAACTTACCAAGAAACTATCTTTAAATGTTTTCAAATCAGTAAAGAATTCTTCTAATGTATATTTTTGCTTATCGAAAGCATAATATTCGGCTAAATCGCTGTAAAGGTTATCTACTTTCTTTAACATTTTTTGCATAACGTCACATTGTTCTCTTGCTTCTTCAGCGAATTTCTGAAACATTTTTTTATTACTAAATGCGCAGTTTTGGAAAACACAAGCATCAACAGGAGTACGCTTACATTTTAAGAGGAAGTTAATCGTTTATGCCACGCCTGTGGTGGCTTTCAAAGACGAATTTTACGAAACGCATTGAAACATTGCTAAACAACAAAAAACATTCCAGAAAATTACATAAAGTCGAAAAGAAACAAATTTTGATCAACACATTCAAAATAATTAAATTCTAAAACGAGTAACTTACCTCCATGACTTCCAAGAACTTGTCATCGTCTCCTTGAGGTATTCTGTTATTTGCCACGTCTGTTTTTAGGTTTCTTATGCTGTTGTCCATTTGTTTCAAAGTTTTCTGTAGGGTATCCAACGACACACGACTAGCTCTAAAATAATTTCAATTGAAATGTTAATAAGAATATTATAAAGCCACCTAGATTAATAATTATTTCGGAACAGGGCCCAATTAAAACGTACAAAAATTCAAATTTAAGGGATTTTCATAACAAAAACTACCAGTGAAATTTATTTTACTAACCCTTACTTTTTGGAAGTCCAACTTGGAAGTAGAGTTAAAACAAGAGTTTTTTATTATTCTTCGCAAGAACTACCTGCTTCTTTATTCTCAAAAATATGGCGAGTCGATACAACTTCTAGATTATAGTTAATTATATATCAAGGATATTAATAGATATTTATGCCCTCGGGCCACAGGCCCTCTGGTTCGTAAGTCGCCCGAGGGTATACACATCTGTTTATGCCACTGGTACTTAAAAACTTTTATGTCATACTAGTTCGATATTGCAATCTCAATACAAATCAGTATTTTAAAAATCCGGTTTGAATTAATAACATTGCCACTTTCTCATAGTAGGTAATATCGTTGCTAGGTGAATGTTGGATGAACCAAGTCTGGTAAATTATGCCAGAAGTCTAATGCTCTTCCTGCTGTCCTGGTATTTAGTGTTTTTTTGGCACACAGTGAGAGCTAAGTGATTTCAGAGCCATTTGGTTGTCCGAAATTTTTTTATTGTTCTACGTATGGGATTGGTTTGCTCCAATCTCTCCACACATGAAACAGTGGCGTAAATTTCGGTTGCATAGGATTCTAGAGAGGTTGCAATTTCAGCACCAGAGCCTAATGGTGTTTTAGAGCTGCCTGTATACAAACAATTGAGAAAGGGCACAGCTTGGTAGAACCAACAGTTTTTCAGCTGAGAATCAAAGTATGAAACCATGTCAAAAAATAAAAATTCCAAAATCGAAGGAAACTTCCAGTTTAATAAAAAAAATTGTAGAGGTTATCCATAACTCAAATGTGGATAGTACGAATAGTAGCAATAAAACTCTGTGGGTTGACTTTGAATTTTATTGCTACTATTAATAAAAAAACTTTAATTGTATAATTGTACGGCAAAAAATTATATATAAGTAGGAAATTGTGTTGGCTTTTTATGAGAAGTAGTACAATCTGTAGGAACACAAGTTTTCCAGCAGTCATCAAAATTTAAGACCATGTCAAAAAATGAAAATCCCAAAAAACAAAGCAATTTTCAGTTTAATAAGAAAACTCTTGTTATAGGGTTCAGTTCGGCAAGACAGTTTTCTTGTTAATAATTCAAAATACAACATCATGTTACTATTTTTTTCTAAAGAATATTGTTTTATAATTTTTCCCTAGACTAGTTTTTGTGTTGATTTAGGCTAAATAACTCATAATCTATGGAAAATAAATTAAAACAGATGAATTACTTACTGGTCTATGTGAGGCATCTCATCATAAAAATTTAATAGATCTGGAAATTTGCTCTCTATCGTTTGCACCATATAATGAAGCAGAGTATGTTTATTTGAAACGTCCTTGGTGGCGGTTAACTAAAATAAATACTAATATTAACAGCCAGTAAAAAAATAATTGTATTATTATTTACCTTTGTAAGAAATGACATTTCAAAGCCAAACGCTTGAGCATTCTTACTTCCAGAATTCATATAGTTTCCTATAAGTAAAATAAGCTCCAAAATTCTCGCGAACTTTTTACTCTTCTTCACCTCTTCACAAGCTGCCGTAGCAGAAACGATATCCTAAAATTTACAGATGTCATAAATTTTGAAAAAAAAAAAATGTTTATTTATAGGCGAAACTTACTGGTTTCGTGTCCTGCACCATTTCCACATAATGATGTTTAAAACTAAGAGATTTTAATCGAGGTAATAGTCTCTTCACCTCCGACAGTTTCACGCAGAATTGTTCGGCCTCGGTTAGCTCTTTATATTGATCTTTCAAATTCTGTAACTTGTTCAGTTGATCGGCAGGTGGTAGGTACTAATATATAAAAAAATTAAATTATAACGAAGAATCAAAACAAACAGAAATAAATTATTGTTTATACTAGTAAAAGTAAAGTTTGTAAAGAAATTGCATTAAATGCTAGGGATACATAGAATATGGAAAATGAACTTAAATGATGTCAATAAATACTAAAGAAAGGATTTAGGTACAGGTCGATAAAATCACATATATTTAACATAATGTAGCTGGAAGAGGGAAAATACGAAGGAAGATATGGGCTGTAGGTACACAAACACTACAAATAATAGAATTAATGTTTTTATTTCAAGAAGTAGTTGTATAAAAGAAAAGAAAGGAAAAGAGAGGCTAAAGAGTCATTCTATGCAGGATAAAATTAAAACGTTTTTTTTTGTTTTATTTTGGCAGTGGCGGAGCCAATAGGCCAGCAAATTAAACATTAAAAATTGCAAGGAAAAGTAAGAAATAGAATGGAGGTTTTTAGTTTAAAAAGAACTGTCACTAATAGTTTTTTTTGTATAAGACATAATAGAACGTTCATTGGAAAGAAGGGATCAGACTATTGTGTGTATATATGAGTGTATATATAGAATATATAGATGTTAATGCTTTTGGCGAACATAAAAAATGTTACCTGTATAAGTTGTTCGGTAATATTTTCGGATAATATTTGTTCGTCGCATCTCAACAGAGCTTTTTTGATGTCATCGTATGGCATATGTTTTAATGAACCTCCGAGCAAAATACTAATATTTTGTGCAGACTTTCCGTCCAAAACTTTCAACTCTTTTACCTTTTTCATGGTACCAATGTGGTTACTTCTAAAAATAAGTCTATATTTAATATGATTTAAATGTAGTTAATCGTAAGCAGCAGTTGCACAAAGCAGTTCATCGCGTTAATAATATAATCACTTTTACATAAACTATTTAATAAAACCAATTTTCATCTTTTCTAACAATTTTTCAATAAGTTTGCCGCTCTTCTTGTTCACTTGATATCAATCCTACCTAACTGGAAAAACACTAGGTCCACAACTCTGAAAAATCTTCCAGAAACATTCTTCTTCCACCTCCAAAAACTACCCACTTCTTGTTTCATCTATTTTTAATTCCCAAATTTAGAAAACTACCAATACTCTTATAATTCCTCAACAAAGCCAGAATTACTGTTGGTATAATTTAAGTGAAAAACTGCTCAAGTACTTGTTTATTAAAATAATAGTCATAATTCGGTTATTAAAATAATTACTCATGAGAAAATGCACACGATATACGAAAATTCGGTTCAGAGACTATTAGTACAATAAATTTCATTAATTTATTTGCCACATAGTTATTTTCAGTTATAAAATATGTATAAATATATAAAATGTGAGTTAACCAATAGAAGAAACTGTTTTTTGTAAAAATAAATGTATTGTATGTAAATCGTTTAATGTCCCAATACGAACTTGAAGCATCCCTACTTTTCTGTCCCTAAATAAAGATTGTAAATAGTGTGGTTACCACTTCGAGCACGAGAATTAAACTCCGAATTATAATTCGGTTATTGGAATAACTCGAGTATTGAAAATCAGTAGGTTACCACCAACACTGACCAGAATTATACAGGCTTCGTCATCATCTCACCCTTCCAATCAAAATTGCAGCGCATCTATTTTCTTGCATGTCCAGAAAGCTTTTAACCATGTCTTCCTCCAATATGAAACTTCACCTAACCCTTCCAATATAGATGTATGCCTGCAGATTCTATCTAAAACCCACTACAGCCAATCTGTTATGTATTCTTCTGATTTTTCCAACAGTATCAAAGTCGAATAGGTCTTCTCTCTACCGTTTACTTCTCAAACCAGTGTTCCTTAGGCTCCATCCTCGCCGTCATCTCCCATTCTCAAAATCCAAATCATTGTCTCTAGGAAACCCTCAGTTGGTGGGCCATGTGAAAAATCTTTGGTTTTAGCAAATACTTTATCCAATTTCCTTAGATATTTTTTGGCTTTCTGATTAACTTTTTGGGGAGAGAGGTAAAATACATTCAAAGAGAAATTTACTTTTATATTTTAATGAAAAACAAAAACTGACAAACTGTTACCTAGCATGTTCAAGTATCTGTACTCTCGAGATTTAAGATTTAACCATTGTCCCAAAGACTATTCAGACGTGCTTTAGTCCTTCTTTAACACATTGTTTTAAATTAAAAACAAATACTTCTACAATTAACACCTATGTGAAACTGCTGCTATAGAAAGAACATCTTCAAGTTAGCTGTTTGTTAAAAAAAAATAATCATGTGCACTACGGGATGACTTTATTCTAACAATAATTAATAAAATAATTAATAATAATTGTTTTAACAATAAACAAGTTAATGAAGTTATTTTACACACAATCTACAAACACAATTTGGTGGTTTTAATAATGTTTTTTTATGACTTTTGCAATAAATTCTTGTTTCATTTGATTAATTTTGTATTATATATAATAAATAAGGGAAAACAATACTAATATTTAAGTGAATTTAGGCATGAACAGCATAACAGTATACTTCTAAGTGATATCTAAAACTTATATTTCATCACAAACTGATTATCGGAACTTAATTTTGTTCCTGGATTAATTCAGAGAAATGTCCTTGCATTACATAAAAAAGTATCAAAATTATGAAAGATAAAAATGTATCAAAATTTTAAAGAGGTAATTTTTTTATGAAACAATTTATTATGAGAAATTTGAAGAAGAAACAACCATGCAAACCACATATTCTGTAGTCTGAGGAGAAAAAAACAAATTATACCTGCACTTAGGTTTAAAATTGGTCCATTGTGCCAAATTTAATAAATAAATATTTTATCCTGAACAAATTCAAATGAAGTAATTAACAATCATCCATAACACGATTTCAACCGTTTGATAAACAATTCAGCAAGGAAAACATTTTTCTTGGAAAAAAATGAAAAATAAGTAGATTTTAATAAACATAAGATCGATGTTAAGCTGGTAATGCATAATAAATTTAACTGCATTACCCTAATTAAAATGGAAATCAATGTCAACATGTTCTAATCCTGTTATTTGGAAAAATAAATAATCGAGGATAAAAGCAGACACCAAATCAAACTCCAAAATCACCCTTCTACACCTCACCCTCTACAAAAAGAAAACAATCATCGAAGCAGATGACTTGTTAATCTAAACATTATAGTGTATCACAAGGGCGGAAAGTGGTCGTTAGCAACCCGCGGCTGTCTTTGCCGAGGGCAGCAAATACCAGCTGATGCATTTATGCACGTGTGACACACAACTGTTTTCCGCCTATCTTTATGACTATTAAAAAAAATGGTATGATTGAGATTCAAACCCGTGCGCCACGATCAGGCTCAAATTTTAGAATTTACACTATTATTTATTTGCTCGCTTTCATCATGAGGTATTCAGAAACAGGCGCTTATGTTAAAAATCGAATGCCCTCTTCTTGTGATAGTGTTTGAGATATTGTTGCTTTATAATTTATAGAATTTTGTTTGAGAAAAGCCCTCACATTACAGATTTGGTCAAAGTTTATATTATTTATGATTTAAAAATGTCAAATTCAAGGCATACTTCACTGCTAGAATAAAAAAATTCTGGCGTTATGAATTTTTCGCCCTCGGGTTGATAAACCATACTTTCCGCCCTATTTTTGGTGTTCATATGATTGGTTTGCAGGTAAGGTAGGCGAAAAAATAATTAAGGGGACCCTTCTATTGGAGAAAGTTTCATAATATCATAGAATGCCCAAAAAAACTAAATCTTAAGCTTAAGAGAATGTATATAAAAATTTTGATCGCTAATAAAGTTTAGTAAAAAAATCTAGAAATATTACTATTTTAACAAGTGACAAGCCATTTTTGAGAGATGACAAGATATTTTAGGCAGATAACCAATGAACAATCTACAATTATTATTTTACTTTGAAGGTTAAACTGTAGGCAAATCACCCAATCGCCCAATTTGATAAGTAGCAAGACATTTTTGAGAAATAACAAGACTTTTTGTTGAATGACAAAAACGAACAACTTTGAATTTATTCTAAAATTAATTCATGCACGTGAAGGTCAAACTGGAAACAAATCACACAATATACATGGTGATTGATTCCTGTAATAAAGATTCTCTATAATAATACGAGGGTTGTCTGAAAAGTTTCCGACTTCAACATGAAGATGGCACTCGTAAACAAAAGTTGGGGAATGTGTTTGCGCATGCTTTGAAAGGTACTCACTAAAATTTCAGCCATTTTGGACGCGTGCAGTTGTTGTTTGACAATCATTTGAGCGAGTCGATGTGAGTTTTTATGAAAATGGAAAAAATCGAGTGTCGAGCTGTCATTAAATATTTGCTTTTGAAAGGCAATACGCATATGCAAATCAAAGACGAGTTGGACGCTGTATACGGGGACTCTGCACCATCATTTACCACCGTGAAATTTTGGACTGCTGAATTTAAACGTGACCGTACCAGCATGGGTGACGATGAACGTTCGGGACGTCCAAAAACTGCAACCACTGACGATAATATCGCTCAAGTTCACCAAATGGTGCTAGACAACCGTCGAATTAAAATTAGAGAGATAGCAGAGGCTATAAACATGTCCAAAGAACGTGTTTGTCACATATTGAATCAAGATTTAGGCATGAGAAAGCTGTCCGCGCGTTGGGTGCCGCGTTTACTCACTTTGGATCAAAAACGTTTTCGAATGAACATTTCCAACTCTTTGTTGGCGCAGTTTAGGCGCAATAAATCAGAGTTTTGGCGCCGATTAATTACTGTAGATGAAACTTTGATACACCATTATACTCCAGAAACAAAAACGCAGTCAAAACAATGAACCGCGAAGGGGGAATCGGCTCCAAAAAGAGCAAAGGTTGTTCTTTCGGCTGGGAAAGTGATGGCAACTGTTTTCTAGGATAGTCATGGAGTTATCTTAATCGTTTATCTTCAAAAAGGAAAAACCATTACAGGAGCAAACTACGCATCATTACTTGACAAGCTGAAGGCAGAAATTACGGAAAAACGGCCACATTTTCGTAAACAACTATTTTGCAGATAAAGACGCCGAGTACTATTTGGACGGATTGAAGAGATGGAAGCATCGCTGGGAGAAGTGTATAGACTTACAAGGAGACTATGTAGTAAAATAAAAATTAATTTGAAGAAAAAATGTCTAGTATCTTTGTTAGATCGGAAACTTTTCAGACAACCCTCGTAGATGGCAATTAAAGTTAACAAAAATTGTAAGCAACTTTGAGGTTCACATTACAAAGTTAGAATTTAAAATGGTTTTTGATAACTTTGTGGTATGTTAGACCAAACTCTTTTTTTAATCGAAATCTAAACTTCACCATCACAACAATATAAAGTAACATTCTAACTAATTATGTAATGTGAAATTTCAAGTTTCCTATAATAATTGTTGTTAACTTTTAATGTTGTTATTATAACAGCGGATCTACTAAGCTTTATCCTACTAATCAATCACCCTCTATATTATTTAGCCATTGTGGTATCTTCATTTATACCAAAATATCTTTTAAAAAAATCAGGAAAAAATAAAACTATTAGTTATAATTCATGCGTGTTACGGTTATTCCACACCATATACAGCGAAATGACAACATTTATATGGATTTACCTGACAATTGAAATAATTTTAAATGATGAATTGCAACAAGCCGAGTTATATCTGCGATTTCTCATCTCATCTAAACCACAACTGAATAAATATGCCTCATTATGTCATATACTTTCGAATGTTTCTACAATCTAAGAAGTTACGATGAACTGCCGAGTTTTATTTAAATATAAACGATAACATCTGAAGAAAAATATTTTATAAAAGTATAATAGACATAAGAAGACCGTCAACTTTGATCAAGAAAAAAATACTTACTTATCAGTAACGTCTTCTGTAAGTTTGGCAGGTTTAGATGAAAACTTTTTGGCTAAACCATCGAGAATGTCGGGTTCTGCCAATTCTTCTTCTTTCGCTTTTAGCCAAAAAGCTTTTTCCGACATTTTTTGAGGTAGAATCTATAAAATAGATATGAAAATAATGAATCTAAAAAAATAATTTAATTTTAATTACTCACCATTTTCCAATTTGCCCTTTTCAGTGGCCCAGTGACTTCCCACTTTTTCTTAGGTTTCAATCCATGAGGTAGCAGATCGGGCCGTGCTAATCCAGGTAACGGCACCATACCCGGCGGAGGAGGTGGTCCCATGCCACCCATCATCGGGGGTGGAGGCGGTCCCATTCCAGGCAAAGGTGGCGGACGTGGACCACCCATTCCTGGCATCGGCGGTGGAGGCGGACCACCCATTCCCGGCATCGGAGGAGGCGGAGGACCGCCAGGCATCGGAGGTGGAGGAGGACCCATAGCCATACCTGGAATTGGGGGTGGTGGAGGTATCCCACCCGATGCTCCTGGCATAGGTGGTGGTGGCGGAACATTTATTTTACTAACAAGGGCGGGATCCAATTTTCCAGAACTTTCGGTAAGTCCGGCTCGACCTTGAACGAGTTCTAGCTTAGCTTCGGCTTCAGTTTTGGCTGCGATCGCTTCTTCTAGTTGTTTTTTTAAACTCTCGACTTCAGCGCTTTCAATTTGCATTGGTTTATCTATACACCAACACATACATTTAAATTTATCACTCTAAATACAATAGAAATGTGGAAAGGGCATGAAAATTAAGGAAACTTAAAATACTTTGGGCAGCCAAAAAATGTTAGCAAGCAATGTCAACACCTGCTTTAGATCTACAGATTAAACATAGGAAAACTCAAAGAAAAACAACTAATATCTTACCGTTTATGACAACAAAGAAACCACTGTTAATATGAGTTCTAATAAAAAATAAAATCAGACTACTTAACACCCTTAGTTTTAGAATTAGGGAAAATCTAGGGAAAATATTGATGGTTCCACAGTTACCATTTTAGATCTAGTTTTTTTTTCTTAGGGTGTTAAATGATCAAATTGTATTTCCAAACTAGGCGTACGTGACTGAAATATTTAAATTTGATCTCAAAATTCGAACTCATCATTTGATAAATGCTTATCGATGATGTTTGATAAGGATTTAAAAAAAAATAAATTGCTTCACTCTTATTAAAAACTCTATTATCACAACAGACTTGAAAATAGGTAATATAAACTATAAATTACAGGAAAGTTTACCATGAAAATTTATAAATTTTGGTTTACTTTGAACTAGAAACAATAAGGTCTGAAAAATAGAGAGAAAATTAGAAAAAAAAAATTGATGACTAAGAATTATTCAGCCAAGTTTAATAACAATAGAATAAGTAAAAGTTACAAATCAAAATCTTTTCGCTTGCCTCAATCTCTTTGCAGCAACGGCTTTTTGCGACTACAAAAGGATTCTGAACCAAGAAATTTGGTTTTTAACCTTTTATTTGTCAGTTTCTTTGCTTTCTATTCCGATTCAGAATCTAAAAATACTTTCCTGTTAAAAATGTTAAAAAATAGAAATGACTCAGAACCTGGAAGAAGCTAATAATAGCTTACTGCATTTTTGTTGTTAACATAAATAGTTTTCAGTGGAACTAATCCAGAACCAGAAAGATAATCATAAAAACTTTCTTTCCTTAAAGGTCCTTGTAAATAGAAACAGTTTATGGAAGACCATTATTTATAAGCTGAAAAAACTTACTTTTCTCGGGCTTTTTGTTGTTAACAGAAGCAATTTTTTAGTTGAAATTATCCGAAAACTGGACAATGTTTTATGGTAGAATAGAATGCATATAAATTGGCAGTAGATGCTTCCGTCTAACTCATATGTAATAACTTTCAAAGTATCAGCTGACGGTTTTTCCACCAAGATACAGCCAGCTGACCTATATATTTATCCACAGTTACATATTATAAGCTATCATCAGGCATATTTTTGTTTTAGAGGAAATCACAGAAAATAATTTTTTTTTCATGTTCGAGACACCAGCTGACGTATAATACACCATGTTGTAACCAGCTGACTATTTTTTTTCGTTGAGATATTGGATCAGCTACAATTTGACAAATTTTAAGCTGAGAGGAAAATGAATGAATGTATTTTTTTTCCTACGTGCGTGGGAGGCTACAACCGCTCATCCCCCCAACCGAGCGCCAGCTGACGTTCACGAGCCTACTATACTCTGATGCGTCTGACGAATTATATATCGAGAGGAAATAATTAACCAAATTTGCACCTGGCTCCCGGACTAAAATACGTCTGAGGGCGCCATCAAACGGAAAGGAAATTTCAAACAGTGATAAAAATTCGATGAGTAATCTGAGAGGATTAAAAATCAGGGACCGTTATTATCTAGGGCCTCAAGGATGGAAATTTTAATATTTACTGGCTCTCGATTTTTTTCTTGGATTTGTTAATCTTTTTTTGTAATGTCTCTAGATAATCTTGTCTAATTTAATTTCCCAAAATTTTAATTATTTTTATTAAATAGTTTCTGAGATACTCCGGATCGAAAAATATGTAATCCCCATTAGTTAAGTATGTAAACCTTTACCAGAGTGGTAGAATGTCAGTAATTTTCCAGTATGATGTTAGGCAGTTGTAGTTGGGTTTTTGTGGTTTCCAGGAGTTATCCTCAATTTAATTGTAGAATCAGATATTTGTTTACATAATACACTAATATTTATAGTAAAAGAAAAAAAATGATACCTTTAAGCTCATCTAAAAGGGGCTGAAGATCAATATCTATGTGTTTCTTCTTGAAATCAGGATCTAAGCCCGACTTGGTCAGAACTATCTGCGATATAATTTCTTCTATTAATTTAAAGTAAGCAGGCCTAAAATTTAAACTTAGTACTCAGTACTAAAAAATAGGTAGGTAAGGGAAGGGAAGGGAAGGGAAGGAAAATAGAATCAACTTACCTAATGTTAACGTCGTCCCTAATAAACAGCAAATGTTGCATGATACTCAAAAAGTATGGCTCAGACGGTGTATCCAGAGTCAGGTTCTTCAAGGTTTCGAAACAATCTTGAATATCATCCATTTCGAGTCTGACTTTGTCAAAACGTTCGTGCCACTCGTCTGCGTCATCTTCCCGCCGGGAGTCGAAAATTTCAAACTGAGTTTTTAGTTGTGGATTACTTTCGTTCCGTAGTTCTTCTAGGGAAAAAAATAAAAACAGAAAACGTTAATAGTCCGAGGATTTAAACAATTGAAAAGGGGAGATTCTTAAATGATTCAGATAAAAAAGAAAGGAGAAATTTAACTATCCATAAAACACATTTTTCGTTATGAGCCAGATTTATTAATTGGTTCATTGTAATTGGAGTAGTAGGATTTAGTAACTTTTCAAGTACTACAATAGTTTAGAAGAATACAAAACTCAGAGAGGACTGAGATACATACAAGTACCACTTCAGAGGGTATAAAAAAGTCATTAGACAAAATCAGAGAAAAACATGGTAGATCTACTGTGAGGAAATTGAAGAATTTCCACAAGTAACAACACTCCAGCAAGCTCTCTCAAAAAACCTTTAAAAAAACTGACAAACACCAGATTGTCGACGAGGACAAATTAAGGGGGGCCATTTTGAGATTCTCGCCCTCTAAAAATCACCGGAAACTGACGGCATTCATCCACCCCTACATTCCAAAAGGTTGAAGAAACGTCAAGGTAGTTTTTATATCAAAACCAGGAAGACTCACATCGTTTACAATGAAAACTTTGGAGAAACTATGTAAAAGGTACTTAAGAGATGTATTGCCGACCTTGTGGTCGGAAGTATCGAAAGATCGCTGGACAAAAAATAGTCCACCTTGGGTGTATTTATAGATATTGGTGCGTTTGACAAAACCACCTTTCCCAAAATAACCAATGCCAATGCTGAAAAGGGCATTCCCCAGACAGTAAACGGATGGATATACAATATGCTCTCCAAGAGAGCAATAAAAATTCGTGCGGAAGATGTCACTATAACAGGCCTGGCTGTCAACGAATTTCTACAGGGAGGGGTGTTTTCACCACTACTGTTAAACTTGGTCTTAGAATCCTTACTGAATAGTGAGAACTTCTACACTATAGCTTATGCAGATGACCTAGTGATTCTGCAAACAGGAAGTTTTGAGGAAACACTCTGTGCCAGAATGCAAGAGGTCCTCAAGATTATAGAATTCTGGCGCAAAGATCACTCACTGTCAATAAACCCAAATAAGACACACGAAAATGGAGGCTGGTAAAACCATCCGTATTCTTACGGACAGCAGACAAGTACTAAGAAAAATGTTGCAGACTATCTGAGGAGCTTCTGAAGTATCCGAATAGCAGAGCAGTCCAGAAATACGTGGCCATGGCCAGAAAGGACCTGCGTTTGGTCACAGGTATACTTACTGGCCATTGTCACCTACAGAAACATCTGATCAGGTTGGGTTTATTTGACACCCCACTATGTAGAGGATGTAAACAAGAAGATGACACTATTTAACACGCCCTTTGTGCGACGTTATCACCTACTTTACACAGGTAGGCTGGTTGACGAGCTAGAACTTCAGAAGGACGCACAATGGTCCAAATATGTCCTAAGTTGCAGTGGGACGACCCATCCTTCAGAAAAAAATTACAGATACAGAATTGGGGTATAAAGTTTAATGTTTTTGGATTTGTTTGATTTGATTACATGTACTTACGTAGTTTTTCATATAGCCCATTTCTCATAATCTCATTCCTTAAATGCATCCGAAATTCGAAGTCTTCAGTTTCTGATAATAATGCGTTAATAAGTTGAAAGCACATACTCTGAAATAAACAAATACAATTACCAATGAGAACAAAAAAAAAGTTCTAGATTTTAATGAGAGGTAGGTAACTCTAAAAATAAATAAAAACATTAATAATTGATGGTTAATTTTGAAAAGAGAAAGCATTAATGAAATATGTACTAATAGGTAATTTATTTATTAGTTTATCTAAAACGTTAAAGGTAGATCATTAACAATTGTTTGGGATCTTAAACCACCATAACAAATTCTATGAATCAGACATAAAAATAAAAGAGATTCTTAGTAGAATCAAAATAAATAAATTAATTTTTAATTGATAATAAAGATAAAACTTCTTATTACGTCTGAATAAAATATGTATTATTATTCTTACCACTAAATTTTTTCTCAATAATTTCATCGCTCAAACTAAACACAACTAAGAAAAGTAAAGAACATTATTATACCGTTTAAGCACAACAAATAAATAAGTTTAGTTATTAAATGTAGTGGTTTGTCAAAATGGTTATAATCCGACCAATAACAAATATTTAATCATAAAGGTTTATTTTGGAGACGATTTTTAAATTGTTATACAGTGTATGATTAAAGATAATACTTTAAAATATAGTAACAAATATTGGAACAGGCAAGCAAAGATTTCACATAAAAAGAAACAATAAAATGGTATAATCTTAATGTTGAATGTGAACTAAGAAATAATATCAATTTTATACCAATAACAATTTAAAGATTGTTTTTCCATAACATTTACTTTTTAAAAATTAATTGTATGGTAAAATCTTTTAGGTATATAGGTTTGACTTCTTAATAAATAGATATTTTTAAGATACTATAACGTGTAAGCAAAACACAGATAAAAAGCTGGAAAAAGTTATATTGCTATCAAAGAAAATTAGGAACGGAATAGAAGATGTTGAAAGGAGAAAATAACTGGTGATAAGTGGGGAACAGAAGAAATTGCTTAACGTACGATGGAAAGAGAATTAAAAGCTGAAAAAATAAAAAAATTGTAAAAAACGAGAGTTATGAAAGAAAAGAAAGGGTAAGACGGTAGACAAAAAGTGATCTAAATAAAGCATGCAAAGATTGCAAAATGAATTGAAGAAGCAGCGAAAAGACTGAAGAAAGAAGGCAGACATCAAGGATGTAGGAAGTTAGAATTAGATCACAAGAAGACGAAAAAAAATGAACAAAAATTGTGAACAAAAGGCAATATAGTCAGAAAAAATAGGAAAAAGAACACTGGGTTAAGTAAGGTTGGGAAGAAAAAAAGTAGAAACAAAAGAACACCAGTTTACAACTACTGGGAAGAGAGTTTTTGGAACAAAAAAAGAATCGAAACAAAGATAGAAATAAAGTATATAAAAATTGAAAAAGAGAATTAAAAGACCCATTAAAATTACTGAAGAAATAAAGTAAAAGGAAGATGGTAATGCGAGCAAAAACTGTGAGAAAATTATAGAAAGTAGTAAGAAGAATGGGAACAAAATCTGGGAAATTGGGAAACATAAATTAAAGCACTGGGGTAAGTAGATTAAGGTTGGGAACAAAAGAATTAAAGTGTGGAACTATTGGGAGGAAAGATATTTAGAAATTGAAAAGCCAGAATTAGATAACTGAGAAAAAAGAGAGTCATAAACTATTAGCAAATTAACCCACATACTCAGGATGGGTACAAGATCTGGGAAATTGGAAAAAACAAATAAAAACATTAAAGTACATAAGATAGAAAAGAAGTTTTACATAGTAGACAAACATTGATAGAAAAGGAAAATGGAAAAGTTCTGGAGAAATTTGTGATGATATTAATTGTTTCGGCTGATTATTCATTAATTAAGTAAGTAGAAGATAAATGTATCAAAAATTTTCACGATTTAAACTCAATAATCATATTATTAGTATTTTAATGATTACCACACATCTCATCAGCCTCTTCTTGGTCCATTTGGCAAACTTCATTTTCATTTTTTTTTCAAACTAGTCAATAAAAACTAACAACAAACCAAAAATTTATCACCTAATATTCACACTTTAATTTAATCGCACTATCTTAAACTTTTTGAATATACCTGATATTTTTAATAATGTTTTCATTGTGACTAAAAAAAGTCCTCTAATGTCATCAATGTTGATAAAAAAAAGGTATAAAATATTAGGTTAATGAATCCGAACAAACATTTTCTATTTAACTTCTTGTACAATTTTAATTTCCAGATTTTTTAAACTAAACCTAACATAAACTTTTCAATTTGATAAACTTTACTTTCCAAATCTGGTTTCCTACATTCATTTTAGCGGTATGTATATTGATTGTTTACTGAAAGCCAGAACTGGTTTTGTTTTTATCGATTAGGTCAAAAAAGTTTATTGACGAATATAAAATGTTTGTTGTAGTGCCCAAATTGTTCAAAATCGATCGTTATATATTCACAAAACATTTAATCTGGAAGGGTTAATGTAATTTTTTAACAAATTATTGTCAATTTATTTTTATAATACTAGTTAACTACCTATATCATGATGTATATTTAAATTATGACTAACAAATTGACTCGATACTCTGGCTTAAATAACGGACATTCTCTGATCCTGTACATGCTGGATCCGATGATTTCCTGGAATTATTGACCTGCAGAGATCCGCGAAATTCGTCTAATCGTCTATAGCTTTTTCTAAGAAAATAACCATATGACTCGCGTAAAGGGAAGACTTAGTAAAGGTAAAGACTCTTGTCTTGTCTCGTTTTTAGGTGTATTCTACAGAAATCTACGTTTCAAAGAAAAAACGCTTATTTTTTGAGTTTTTTTTTTAAACTTCTTGCATTTTCCCAAGGAAGAAACTTTCCTTTTTAAGAAAGCATTTGGTTTTTTTTACTTCAAACTTGTCGTTTCTAGATTAGTGCTTTAAATGCTCTAGATAGTAAACACTGTTCTTTCTCAAATAATTCTGTAAAATCTGACAATAACCAGCTCTAACTATTTTTTTAACATAAACATTACACAGAAATTGTTTCACATGAATTATTAATAAATAACAATAAAAGTAGAGGACCCAAGTTTGACCCTTGTGGTACTTCAAAAGCTAAATACTTAAGCTGGTAGGAACTTCTTCAGAAATTTAATGTACAGTGCTTTTCAGATAAATTCACCTTTAATAACTTTTGTAATACTGGTATTTAGGAAAAATCCAAAAAACACATCAATTTATGATGGAAGGGGCAAGCATTATGGCTTATTTAAACTTACTGGAAAAGCCACCCCCTCACCCCTAGCAGCATCCTTTTTTTTTAAATTACTTCTTATATTTTTTATGTAAAATTTGGATATTCCTCTTTGAGCTGATTTCAAAAATGTATAGGTTAAAGTAGTTAGTTTAGCGGAGCGTTTGCAAGCGCGTGACTTGACTAAATTGTGGTTTAATGAAAATAATTTCTGTTTTTTAAACATATTATACCATTTTTAATTACACCATTGACAATTTTGAAAAGAGTTACTGGATCGCTTACCTGCAATTCAGCATTATCATTTCTTATGATACCCAAGACAACGGGTAAGAATCTTTCCCTACATTGAATTTCTCCCACTTCGGTTATAGCTCTTAGAACTTTCTTTACTCCTTCTTCTTCTCCGCTTGAATCTTCATTTAAGACACAAATAGGAGCCAGTATCTAAAAGATAACAATAAGAATGAGATCCATATACAATGAAGAATGTGGAAACTATTACCTTTAAGGCTTGTATCATCACAGTAGGTATTTCGGGGTCCAAACATTTGGCGACGGTTAAATGAGCTTTGGAGAATTTATAAAATGCTTTTAGGCCCGTTGTATTGTTCATCAGTTTCTCGAAACAACGCAAACATTCTGTCTGCAATCGAACATCCTTACTAGAAAATAAACAACAGTGAAAAGTGACATACCTAATTAATAATTATCTTACTTACTTTTTTTAGGCATTTCTTAGAAATTAATAAAATTACTATTAGTAGAAGAAAAAATATCAAGGAGTTTTACCACTAAAGCAAGCACAGTTGTATTTAACCTCGTACTAGAATGGATTTACGGAAGAGCCAGTAAAAAAGTTCAAAAAAATTTTTAGAATGCTGGAAAGCATAACTAGAATATTGGGGCTAAATTTAAATATGAAGAAAATGAGCAACCACTCGAAATAATTAACCAAATAAACATGCTTTGAGGCAGAACAGAGATGATATTACTTTGAAAAAGTGGATAAGTTCAACTATTTAGGAGTAATTTTATCTAACACAAATTATGAAAAACTGTGAAAAATAAAGACAAGATTATCCAAAAGAAATATATCATGGAGCACTAAATAGCCCTATATGACTGTGAATTATAGACTAAAAAATGAAAACAAGATCGAAATATGGAAAAGAAAAGTTCTGAGAAAAATATTAGGTGGTAAAAGATGAAATGGTACATGGCGAAGACAAACTACTAAAAGAGACATATGGATACCCATTCTATAAGAATGCAAATAATAAGTTGGTTGGAACATTTTGTAGAATGCCATAAACTAGACACCCTAGCAAAGCGATATTTGCAGGTAGACCAAAGAAAAAGTGAGTAAATGTGGTAGAAGCAGATATAAAGAATAAGGTGATAAAATATTGGAGAAAAACTTCATAAGATAGGCAACGGCGTAGAAACTTATAGAAGAAAACTAATAAGAGGATTTTAATAAAAAAAATAACCGGAAATAAATTATTAAAATGTCTTCAATGCCTTTTGGACTTACTTTTTTAATCCTATATCCAGAACTCGTTCGATTTTTATGGCCCCCCCTTTGGCGATGAATTTTTCAACCCAACTCAAAGGGTTATTGGTCAACGCCACCCTCAAACTTTCCACGCAGTTAATTAATTTGTTCAATTGTAAGTATTCAGAATGAATATATTGATCGAGGTATTTATAATAATCTTCGGGATCGTTGAATTTACTACCAGTGTCCAGTTGACCCTTCTTCTTGTTCTGCATCTTCAGCATTTCTCTTTTCTGATCGATGGACATGTTCCTCAATGGTTTCTTTTTGTCATCGTTCAGATTCATATCGCTCTAAACATACAAAACATTTATAGATGAGAAACAATTTCTGTATTAATTATTCTAAAAGACCAAATAATAATTGCTTGTTTATTACAATTAATTTTATCGACTCACCAGCAACTCTTCGATTTTAACATTAACTTCCTTTTCGCCCATAAGGTCAATTAGTTTTAAATCTTCATCATCAGCGTCTCCGGTATCTATATCCGAATTGGGCCGTGCTGTCAGCGTAGAGGTGGGCCTCTGCCCCGCTGGTTTTTTTGTACTGCTTGTTTTGAACCATGATTCTAGCTGTAACACAAAAAAAATGGCATTAAAGAAAGCCATTTCAATCAACAAGCTGAAGTCAATTAGTGAGTATAATCATGAAAGTTGATTTTTTTAAGCATAATGGACAATTAGCATGTACGTTCTAGAGATTTAGATTGGCCAACAGTTATTTCAGGCTTAAACGTATTTAAACGTGTTTGGGACCACTTAGAAAGGAGCATAAGAACTCGTAGTATCGCTCCAAACAACTTTGAAGAGCTGGAAAAGGCTTTAATGGAAGAACGGGAAAATTTAGATTTGAAGTATATAAAAAATCTGATGTAGATATTTTTTATTTTCATTATTAATTTCTATATTCTACGAGTTTTAATTTTAATATTATAACCTCGATTATAACCTATTGTTAAACATTGATAACACTAAACAAATAACTTATTAGGTTTACAGTGACTGCAATTAAAACTTAAATAGGGGTCCGGTATAGAATAGAGAGACACGAATTTCGCAAAAAAATATTAACACTAAAAAGAGACTGGTTTCTACAGTAAATTTTCGTAAAAAAATTTGCGTGTTATCCCGGAAAAAGTACTAGAACTGACAATTTAGTACTGAATTTTGCTTTTCTTTAAATTTACAGTAATCGAGGTGGGTACTGGGTATTGGTAGAGGCAAACGTAATTTTTCATTCAAAACAAAATCGCCAAGATAAAAAACTAACAGCACAATATGAAATTACCTAATGGGATATCAATAGTAAACTTTTAAAAACTTAGGATGTAACAAACATTTTTTATCTTTTGCACTTATAAAAATCTTCATTATAAAACGCATTTGCGTATCGTAATGCAACTTTTACGCACGCAAATTTTTGTTTTAAATGGTTTGCGACATGAGTGAAGTATCTAATGACAAGACCATTGACAATGACATTTGTGGTTAATAGCAATTTATTCACTACATCTAAAATGTTCTTAATTTCCATTTTAAATTTAAAAATAAATAAAAACCGGTAATTAACATTCTAACCAACAATTGTGAAAAAAATATGGCAATGTTGGATTGTTAACGTTAGACAACTTATATTAAAAATGTCAACGTCGAAACAGTATATTATCATAAAAATCGTGGTAAATTTTTAGTTCCATGGGAAGAAATAATTGTAAATGTGAGGTTAATCAATGGTTTATTAAAATTTATTGCAATATAAAGTAAATTAGCATATAAAACTCAATTTTCCGCATATAATTTGAGTTAAAATATTACCTATAAAAAGTAAGTTACCTACTTTAATTTTCAAGTTACTAAATTTCGAAATTCGTGTGTACCTATTAATTGTTCACCAGAACATTAAATAGAAGTGAACAGAAATTGAGGACCATTAACAATGTTTTCTTCTTTTTCTGAAGCAGAAGTTTAAATAAAGACTGATGTACCTAACTATTCACATGAGATTGATTGATTTAAACCAGTTTACACTGAACAACATTTTTTGTATGTTCAGAAAAAATGTAATTCTTTTAAGTAAACAACACTCATTCCAGATACTTGACAAACAAGCACTCTCAACCGACATCGTTGCCCGATTACTAAACTAGTAAACAATACTGATAAGCTACCTAGTCATTTAATAAATAACAAATAAATGAGAATTTAACGATCTGTTACAAAGTAAACAAAGGATCTGCATTATGTAGGTTACCTATACTTAGTAAGAGTAGTTAATTATCAAATTTTTGATATCCTGCTTCTAGACTTTTACGACAACTTCTGGCAAATATAAAAAAGTTGGTATTATGTATTTAACGTAAATACATTATTTACTGCCTATTCCTTAGAACAAAAAGAAACAGGAAGGAGTCTGTCATAATTAATTTGCGACAGAAGTCGGCCATCTTGAAGCTCATAGTATGACTCATTGTTTATGTTTACAATATACTGTCAAAGCAATATTTGCATTTAAATGTCAAAAATTAGCGCATAGGCGTATCATTCGGTTTTTATAAATACTAAATTGTTTAGAACACTAATTATATTCACACATTTGATTGGTTGAAATTTATTAAAAATAAAAACCTTGATATAATTTTTTTTTCGGTACGTCCATGGACACGGAAATTAAAATTGACAATTGGCCGTCATATGCAAGCTCCTTTCTGGACTCAAGGTCATTGTGCATATACTCCTTCCTTTATCTTTTTGTTCTAAGTTTAAGGCCTATTCACAATGGACCTAAAAGTAATGCATACATATACTCAAAAAAGGCTCGCGTTGATAAGTTAGTTGATACCAAGTTAGAATTAAAGATAACCTAACCTATTTTATAACAAACTATGGGTTAAATTATAATATTATATTATTGAACTGTAACGATCATAAAATAGTTCTCGAAGCGTTTAAAAAACCCGAATTAGTATTGAGTTTTATTACTAAATCATTATCGATATTTACAGATTAATAAATATATGTAAGTATAATAATACAGTTAATAAATAGGTATATTGCTATTTACTAAAATTTAAAAATAAAACACTCTTTTACCGATGATTAAAAATAAAATTACTTCAATCTTTCACTAATATTTATGGATGATAGATACCTATTTGTGTTTTGGACATAATATCGTAATACTTATTTTTAGAAAAATAACTTGTTTCGTATTTAGCGGAGTGGGTGTGACAGTATGATTTATACAGTATGATTTACAACTGCTTCATTTTTTTACTTATTATTTTTTTAACTCGGCCGCGAACTAAATCATAAAAACAAATTAATGCGTCATGTAATAAAAATTTTTGTTTCGTAATGTTGTCAATTTTTTTTCGGAAGTCGAACGTATTCAACTAACAATTTATTTGAAATCACCAGGAAGCAAAGATGGAAGTAGAGCTACTCAAAACCAGCCTAATCTTAGTCCGTTCTAAAAGGTCCTGCAAAAATTCCACAGATATCCTTTGGTCAATAAGCCAGTCAGGTTTGAAATTGGTATGCGCCGTATTCACAGGTTATGGGAAGCCGATTGTAAAGGTGTAATCAGAGCTTAACCTAAAAGAATTTACTCGCAGTCTTGGTAACGCCTCAACTATTTTTTAGGCAAAATTGTGTCCAGAATAACCTCTCGAACGACAGATTTATTTTCCAAAAGATAGTCGGTAGTTTTAAAGTGTCTGAGTTCTTTTTGTTATAAGTCAAAATTAATTTAATACAATTAAATACACCATCCATTGATCCTGTGCTCCTTTGTAGTCCACGGGCTCACATATAAGGGATTGTTGATCTTTTTTTGGAAAAAAAAATGGACTACAGCCTTGGATATTACTTTATTTGACATATTAAAAAGTCTGTAAGATAAACGCTTGGATATATCCAACACTATTTTTTCAGCGGTAGAAAAATTTGTAAAAAGTAGAACAAAATTCAATAGGTACTTGGTAAATTTTAAGCATCAGAATTAAAATTTCTATACTATATAATATTCATGAATAAAATTATCAACCCTTACTATGTGGAAGTCTATGTTACTATAGAAAATTATTACTTCAAGATTCAAAATATGATACTAAACGTATCACCATTTGTATTATATAAATAGTAACCTTACAACAAAAGTTTTAGAATCACCCTCTAAAATTAACATATTTATGACACCAACGAATTTTAAAGAACGGTCAGCTGTATTTACCTAATAGCAAGGTCAACTTTTTATACATTGTAAGGACTAATCAAGCAATTAAAAATAACAATGAAAGTTGGGATTATATTTTATATCTATAATAATATCCATATAATAATCCAGGGTATTCGAATTTTTATTATGTATTTCATAATTTTAATTCTTGAATTTTTATTATGAAATACATAATAGAAAATCAATGTCTATTATGTATTGCGGTTGCCTATCTTGCTGTAATGCATTTCAGGTACATATGTCACCTTAGACCTAATCTAAGTATGTCACTTATATAGTTAGGCAACCTCAATACATAATGGAAATTGAATTTCTATTATGTATTTCATAATTTTAAATCGGCAATTTCTATTATGTTTTTCATAATGGAAATACGTGTATTAAAATTATAAAATACATAATATTAATTCTGTAAAAAAATAATTACGAAACTAAAGATTATTTTTTATTTTTGTTTTTAAATGTTGTTATGAAATACCAAAACGGCACGCCATACTGATCTAACAACTCTTGATGCTTACAAATGGGCCTTTTCAAAAGAATACAGCAGCCTATTTTTAATAACATGCTAATCAAGCTTGGAGACCTGCTTGGAACGCAAAGGCAAGCACTTTGAACACATTTTGTATGGAAGCAAAACTTAAAATTTGTACAAGTTTTATGCCAATATAACTGTCATGATTTTGTAACATTCACATAGCTGTAATAGTTTTGTTTATTTGACCAGTATACCTGGGGTCGGAATATAATGAAAATACTTCAGCATATTGTATGGACTTGAGTCATAAATAAGAAATTTATAAAAGATAGAATTGTTAAATAAATATCATGATTAAAACTAGTAATAATAATAGTCTAATTATGTATCTAAATAAATTCAAAGCAAAAAAAAATCAAGTGGTACCTACTTTTCGTCACAGTCGGACAAATCTCACATCAATTATAAAGTGAGCCAAGTATAGTATTTAACTGTGAAATACGTGAAATAGATGCAATTTCCTCATTAGATATTATTCTACACAAACCGTTAAATTCGTTATGTTATGGTTAACATTTCCATCCGTTTTGATTTTAAATGTACTGTACAACAATGAATTGTTATTGTAAAATATGGTTCGGTGCCTTAGAAAATTTTAACAAAAATAGAATTTCAGCATATTAATTAAATTCTGTAATACCAAACACTGTTATTACCAAAAAGGAAAAATACGTAAAATAAAAATGTGGATGTAATGTCAATGTTTATACACATTTAAAGAGGAATAAAGATAAAGTGGTTTTCTGAAGAGTGCCTATATTTTATTTTTTTATATCAACAGATGTCATGTCATATCCTCTTTTGCATTGCTTGACAAATAATTTACTAAGTGACATAAAAATCCAAACACCCAGTTTAAATGATTTTATTTTAATAAAATTTCGTGAATTTATTTATTTTAATGAAATAAACAATTGATAAAATTTTCAGCCTTATCAGTTGAAGATTCCGGTTTTTATACTGCTTTTTTGGAAATCCACTAACAATCCAAAAATAAATATTGTAGCCGTATTAAAGATCCAAATGTCGCAAGAGTCACAACAGACTTATCCCCAATTGAGCACGTGTGGGATATGATGGGTAGGAGATTGCTCAATTTACAACTTCCTCCTCTGACTCTAGAAGAACTTCGAGAGGAGTTGGTGGTTGCCTGGATTGAGATACCACAGGAGGACATTGACCACCTGATCAGAAGCATGCCTAGGCGCGTTAAAGGTAAAAGGGCTTTAAAGCAATGCAATCATTTTGAAATTTTTATCATTTACTTATTATGCTTCAGTAAGTACTTATACAAAATTTAAAAAAAATAAAATCATTTAAGCCGGGTGTTCGGATTTTTATGTCACTTAGTATAAAACCAATATCGACTAACACAAATTGTAACAATTTCATTTTTTACCTATTACGCTGTCTAAACTAATCAAGTAATTCAACAGTCTAGAATTGTTTGTATACAACATTTTCCTTATTAAATACTTAATATTGAAATAAAATTTCCCATTCGTTTTAATGTACACACAATTAATGTTAAGTAACACAAAATACAGCAACAAATTAATTAAATTCTCTATTTAAGAACCTTTCAACTTAATGCATTTTCAATTTCAATTGACAAACGTTATACTATAGCTCATTTTCATAAAGTGACCTTAGAGATAAGGTTACAGTACACACATCTAAAATAATCGCAGAACTAGCTTGAAATATATAAATAACACAAATTAAATGATTTAGCCATTTTAGCGACTAATGAAACCTAACTGAAATACTATTTATGAGATTAATAACCTAATGAACCCTATTATATGATTAAAATCTCCTTCAAAGTAAATTCAATAAGCCAAATATTTAGCAGGTGGTGGCTGTTCTATAAAACCCAGAAAATTTAAGAAATAAACTAATCATTACGCATATTATACTCATTTGAAATAGAAAGTAATAAATAATAATTGATGGTTTATTTCAACATACAGGGTGAAGCATACTAGTCAAGTAAACAAAAATGGACTATATTTCTATAATAAACTTGCAATTTTATTTTTATTAATTGTCAGTTCTACATCCTCTTAAGATAATCTATATGGTTTAATTTAATATTATCTTCATTTTGTTCTATTGTCCATCTTGTATATTAAAGAAACAAGTTGACTGAGGGCCGGTTTATCAATTACAATTTATCTGCCAGATAGTGCCTAACTGCTAGTTAACTTGAAAAGGTGGGTTTATGGACATCAGGCCAAATTTTATCCAGCAGTTAAACTGTCTAATAGCTATATTAGTTTCAACTGGCGGATAAGTCAGATAACTACAAGATAGCCCTTAATAGCACATAACCGATGTACTTAGAGTATTCTTTGTATTTGTTTATCAATGGTATTTGTGCAGGTGTGTATCACAACCACAAATAAAGAAAGATATGGATAAGATTATTAATAAGATGAAAACTCGCGAATCAACAGAAAAGAATTATTGAAAAAATAGATGGTACAACTTGTAATTCCAAAGATGCTAGGAAGCAAATCGAAAGAAATTTTAACAGTTGAAGTAGTGGAAATATATTCAATAACCTATCAGTTCGAAATTCGAGTTAATCTTCAATCATTTCCAATATTGTTTGTATATAGAATTTCCATTGGTCGCTAAAACCATGTAAGAGAGACAACCAATCAAATCCATCATATATTATTCATCACTATTGCCAACATTCCTTACCTGTCAGTTAATTAACTAGGGGATAAAAACAAGAAGAAAAACCAAACTTTATCTGAAGGTTACTATTATCTGACGGATACTTAACTAGCGGATAAAATATACAATTGATAAACCGGCCCTGACCAAGAAAAAAAATAATAATTACTTAATAATTACTCAAAAAGAATCTTAATTACTTAATTACTAAAGAAAAACATTTATTCAAATACATAATATAAAATAGAGCAAGTTAGGATAATTGATGCAACACATTTCCGCTAGCAATTTCCCAATAAAAAAACGTATTTAGGGAAATACAATAAACGTATAGAATTCTCTATAATACTAAAAGTAATTTAACAATGTAAATTACCAAAACAATCACACATACAAGTTTAAAAGCTGTAAATGATTTTTTTTATGTAAAAAACATGTTTAACATTTAAAATTATAAATAAATATTTGCAAAATGTTAAGCACATCACAGTCGACAAGATAAATAATTTTCAAAATTACACAGAACCGGATTAAGATGGGTAATTATGGTTCTAAAAACAAGATATTTTAACCACCAGAATAATCCATCAATACTTTTATACTCAAATAGTCAACATCATTATTAAAAAAATTAAAACAAAAATAAAATGCAAAGTTTAAAAAGTAATTGTACCATTTACAAATCGTACACCTATAAAATTATAAATAAGACGTAAAATAAGAATGACACCAATATACATACATATCCATACATGTTGACATTTAACCAAAAACATTAAACAAACTAATCATCACACGAACTTTCACTAGAAAAAAAATCACGCGCTTCGAGTCCCCTCCTAACAAATTATTCGTTAAACGTATAATTTTAAAAATCCTCAAAAATATATTGAATGAAAAATCGTGCGCTCGCTTCGGCTTACTCGACCATTAAATGCAACCGTAATTATTTCAAAATAATATTGGACTTAAACCTCCTCGCGTAAACAACGAAATGCAAAAACAAACTAACCGATGAATATTATTGTTGAAACGAAGAGTATGATAATGGAATCGTTGCTGTTAATCTGTATGATGTCATGAACAGTGGCGTGCTCAAAGAGGACAAATAGTATGTAATAAATTGTAGTAGCAAAGTCAAACCCACAATATATAATTTAATGGTAAATATTACATCAATTTAGCGACATGTTTCGGTCTACGGACCATCATCAGGCTATAAGAAGAGAAACACAGAGTTAGAGTGAAGTGATAACATGAGTCATATTGTAAAAGATAAGAAGTTAAGTATACGATCCAATAATGACAACAAACAAAAAACAAGCCAATGTTAATAAAAATAGTATTGAAACTCACCTATTATTATGATCCTTTAAACCATACAGTCTGCGATTCTCGATTTAAAAATTGGAAAACAAAGTGGAAGTAGACAAAAATAGCATTTTATTGCAAATAAAACTAAGGTTCAACATCTCTGGACATTTGGTCGCTTCTAATTTATTTAAATCGGAGGCATATAGGCCCCGAGTCATTTCTCAATGAAACATGTATTCAATTTTCATTTTTAGACAAAAATATGCTTAAAAATGAATTACAAGTATGGTATCAGAGAGACCAATTAAGTACCACCTCCGGAGCTGACCCGCTGTCAATTTTATTAAATGAAGAAGGTTTAAATTGTACATTTCGGAAAACTCTTAACTTTTTAGGTATCTTGATAACAATACCGATGTCAATATCTGAAGCAGAGCGCTGTTTTTCAATGCTTAAATGAAAACATTCCTCAGAAATACAATGAAGGAAAAAAGACTAGTTATGTTGTCCGCAGAAAAACATTTTGTAAGTGGAATTGAAAATTTTAATAATAAAGTAATTGATAATTTTGCAACCAAAAAAGAAAGAAGTATGGACTTCATTTATCGGATACTTTAAAACCATGTAGTATCTGATAAATAAAATAAAGGTATCCGTCCTTCATTTATTTTTTTAATTTTTTTTTGACAATACCGTGATAAATTTTTGCCCAAAGCCAGTTTTTTAAACAACTTTTGGGTAAAAATTTGGGCATGGCACCCCAAAAAATTTTTCAGGTGGGGTTTTCACATTTCTTAAAAATCTGGCACTACCATCTTGTATTATCACGAGCCGCCACTGGCTAAAAGGGCCAATAACAGAAGAAGACACAAAATATATTCAAAAGGGTATGGACAGACAAAAAAGTTAAGAAAGTTATGGAAAAACAGAACACTCGCCAAATTCATAGTGAAATGTCTAAAAGAAGACAGAAACAAAATTAAAGAAATGCAGTGTATCCTCAACGCCAGGATTCTAGAAGGATCACAAAGGAAAAACAACGACCGACAAGGGATTTAACAAAATTATTAGTTTTTTTAATATCTCTATTTTTTTCCTTATTTCCTTATCGGTGTAACGACTATGCTAGCCCAGCTACCCATATGTGTGCTACATCGTTTATTTAAGAACTATTTATATCTTTGTTAACCTTATAAACAAAATCGTCACCGATATATAACAATAAACAAAATATTTTATTCTTATAGTACGTTTACAAGTTTGGCTTCTCCTCAAACGCAATCAGGTTAACGGCGGTGTTTGGATTGACTTTTGGTAGCATTAGCTTAATAGTCCAGTGGACTGCTATACCCAAAAAATTGATAATTGATAAAATGTATCGATTGATTATGATAGAGGGGCTTATAACATGAAAAAATGTCATTCAACTAGGGAGGCTTTTCTATGGTGGTTTTGGAGAGGTGAAAATGTGTTAAATTTCGAAATCTTCTTATTCCGTTTTTCCGGAAAAATCGTCCTTTTTTTCAATCCATAATTCAATAAAAAATCATTGTATAGGATTCATATGGGGCTTATTTTCTCCCTCTTTTCATCTAGTTTCTTATCTAATTTAAAAAAAAACGCTAAAAATGCAAAAAAGCTAAAAGTGATTTTTACAACAAGAAAATTTGCAATAAATGTTGTTGCAAAAGTCACTTTTACATTTTTTCTTGAGTTATGTTTGAAAAAGTCAGTTTTTTGCATTTTCCACGGAAAAATAAGGTTATGTGTGAAAATAAAAGTGAAAAGAACTGCAGATTTTGTCACGATCTATAACTTTTCTATTAAACACTTTTTATTTCGGGATCAAAATCTGTCCCAAAACGCAAGATTTCGAAATTTCACCTCTTCAATCTCCCAAACCTACCCTAGAATAGCCTCCCTAGTTGAATGATATTTTTTACATGTTTTATAAGCTCCTGTACTATAATCAGTCATTACATTTTAGATAAAAATTTTTTCAAAAAAAATTACATCACTCTTGGACTATATGGCCGGCCAGAGTCTATCTATTTTCGGACACATCAAAAAAAGTTATGGAACACACTAAAAACTCGCAAGAGTGTAAATGATACCCAAGCGTTTTTGAAAGCTTTTAGAGCTTGTTGAGGCTTGCCAAATTTACCTTTATATATTTGGCATTCAATAAAAAATTACGAAACGACCTTTCCAATAAAAAAACCGTCAATTTATGGTTTTGTTCAATTACAACTTGAATAATTTCAATAAGACAACCCTGTTTTCAACTTGGGAATATTTATTATGTCATGTGTAATAATAAAGGAGAAATAAAATCATGTGCATGATAAAAATGTTCATAAATCTGGCATATAAATTATTTTTAGAAAATTGTTTATGATCTATTTTAACACTATACGATATTATGTAAATTCAAAGGTGTGCTAATTAAACTCTTATATCTCTAACCTAATGAAACTATAGAATTGACGAGATCAGTGTGCTTTACACAGTATTTTTTATCATTGAATGTCACCGCAAATACAACCATCAACACTAAATTTAATTTTACATGTTAGACGCACAACACATTCGTCAATAAGGTGATAAAACATATCATCGTTTTGATAATATTACTTCCGAGCATTTATAACATAAGTATTTGTTTCTTTATTGACCATCGATCTGTGGAAAATTGAATATTCTCAATACGTTTATAAATCACTTACGATCGCCTTTAGCATAAATTATTATGCGGAAGAAATAAATTAAAATGATGCCGTTTAAAACTATAAAAATGTGAAATTGCTTGTAGCGTTTAAAGTATTTTAAAAATTTCACAATATTATATTACCTACATCAAATTATATTGTTTGAATTTTATGTAATCACTTTAACTAATATATAATAAATCGCACATAAAATAAGTAATCCTCTTTGTGAAGATTGCATCATTTTATATTTTAGAAATGACTAACTTGTGGATTATTTATTGGTATATGGTTTTTAGACATTTAAATCGCTATGGTGAGATCAGAACACGCTTGACTCACTTGAACAAAGTTAATTCTTCTTGACAAGAAAAAACAGAAGGTTGTTTTTATAGGGGGGGGACTTGAATGACACTAGACAAAAAAACAGAAGGTTAAAAGAATTTACAACTACTCAGATTCTATAGAAAACACAAATTAAAGAATCCTTGATGTTTCAAAATATTAATGAATATGTTATGGATCCTTTAATACCCAAAAATGCACTGCTATTAAAATGTTTATTGCTTAACAACACAATTAGTGTTGAAATCATAAATCATTCCAAAGTAATAAAAATGAAATGGTGAAACAAACAAATGCATATACTTTTCTCCTGTCTTAATAAACCAAGAAAATATTTGGATTAATTTTGAACTGTTATATTAAATAAATATATTTCTAAATAGCTTACCATTATTACATAGCTTGAAATTATTCACATACCTCATCATAACTAAATAAGCAATTTCTAAACCTAAATAAGTTTTAACACCACAATTTTTATATTTCATAAATCACATCTGTAATAGCAAAATACCATTTATTTATAAAAAGCTGATAGATATTTATTTAGGTATTTATGTGACATTTAGTATGCAAAATGCTCACCTCGCTTACAGTTTTACTTCGTTTTTTGCTAAAAGATAAGCGAATAGTCCTTTTCCCAGATTTCTCACCTTTCCTTAAACTCATTCTGGTGAAAAATACTACTACAGTTATTAGGTCACAAGACAAAAGTTTAAACTGAATATATTTTTAAATGAATGATAAGATAACTAAATCCTTATCTGACTTTAAGATTAAATATCAATGTTTAAACACTTTTTATCTTTTTACTGTTATCTATTATTTAAAAAATGTGGTGTAGTATTTTAGTTTATAGTTTTAAATACTACTATATGGATATAATATACACAAAATGTGAAAATGTTTCATTTACTTGCAAATATATATGATTATTCTCATCAATTATATTTTTACCATGATTAAAGTAGTATTTAAAAAACTGTTTAACTGTGAAAATAAGACATATGTATACCAAAAAAGGTAGGTACTTACGAATGTTACGGATTTTGCTTTTTCTTGTCGAGCCATCGTTTGTTACAATAAAAGAGATCATCACAATAAATAACACCTACAAAATTTAAAGTGCTACTTAATAATGATTACATTTTAGTTAAAAAATACCTTTAGAGCCTTTAAACGGTTATATTTTCCATTTTGTATTCAGCATATAATTAATGTTTTAAATACACTATTGTTTTAAACTTGTTTGAATTACCATTAAATAAGCAGTTAGGACCCAACATTTGGTTTCCAATAATAGAGTACTGGCGTTAAAGATACATTTGTAAATTTTTATCGAATCATTATCTAATTTTTTGGTTATTTTTGTTTCTCAGCATTATTGTAGATGTCTTCAGTGTTTGGTTTTTAATATTCATTTACACCTTTTTACACATATCCTTTACGTTAATACAACAGTTTACACAAGACAACAGACAAATTAAACCTGTCATCTGTCATTTCTGACAAATGTATCAACGGTTAGGTTAGTAATCAACTCATCAAAATAGCACAAAGTTGGGAATATTATGTTCTGTGAAGCAAACAATCAATCTATGAGTAGTTCTTTTAGAACCTGGATGGCATTGATCAAAAAAGAAGAATGATAAAGGGATATTATTTATGTGTAATGTTTATGGTATAAAATTTATAATTTTAAATTTAACACTGAAAAATTGTTAAAATGTTGGCGTCTATGGTGAAGGAGCATCAAGCAAAACAAGTGGTTAAAAAAGAATTACAAGAAGTGAAAAGAAAAGAAGCTTGTGCTGCAGCTAATGATCTAACACAAGCTCTAGTAGATCATTTAAATGTTGGCGTTGCTCAAGCCTATTTAAACCAAAAAAAATTAGATGCGGAAGCAAAGCAACTACACACAAGTGCAACAAATTTTTCAAAACAGACCCAGCAGTGGTTAAATTTAGTCGAGCAATTTAGTGGTGCCCTTAAAGAACTGGGTGATGTGGAAAATTGGGCGAAAACTATAGAAGGGGATGTTAGAACGATAACAACAGCTTTAGAAATAGTATATCAAGATTCACAAGAAAGTAGTAGTAGTATAAATTAAAGTTTTATATTATGATTTACAATTAGGTAGATTGTTTGTATTGTTTTGTTATATAGATCAAGAATACAATTATCTTGTGTATATTGTATGGTATAGTTTATTTTATTAAATATTGGTTAAGTCTAACCATATGTCTATTATTTAAAGGTGTTTGAAAAAAGCATAAACATATATAGTTAACAGTTTAATATATATTAAGGTAATTACATCACTTCTGTTAAAAAAATATTGCATTCAGTATACAGAAAACAGTCTTTAATATTCACAATGCACTTTTTAAGTACAAACATGTTGTTTTAAACACACCACTTGATGTTAAGTATAATTCTTTCATAAACCAAGAATAAAACAAAACATTGACTAATAATAACTATAAAAATAAAAGCATTAAAATTATTTAAGTGGCAAACAATTTGTTATCAATTAAATAGGTACATTAGAGTAAAGAAAGTATATTTTTAACTATGTTAGTTTAAGTAAAAAGAACCTTTTTACTTTCAATTCAATTTTGAACCATTTAATTAAAAGTCAGTTAATAAAAACATAATTTTTGTGGATAACAAACTTAGTGTTGAGTACACTAAATTAAATTTACTTGAAAAAATACAATACATGTGGCTGTTAATCAAGGCTTATATAAATTTCCCAAATCAAAAACAGTTTCATCATCTTCATCATCATCTAGAGGTAAAGGTCGCATTTCCACATCTGATCTGTTTCCTCTAACACCATATTTTTTTATAACTGGAACATGTTTTCTCCTATAAAAAATGTAAATAAGTTCATTAGTTTATACACATCCTTACATATTTTAAATGTTCAACTTGATGAAAATTCTGATTGTTTATCAAATTGAATAATAGTATTATTTACCTATATGTTTTGCAACTTATATATACAATAAATATTAAACCTATTCCAACAAAAACTAAAATTCCTCTAATCACCGTCCCTGATTCAACATCTGCAGTGTTTTCTTTCTTAGGTGGCAATTGTTCATCTTGCTGAACATGTTTATTTTCATCTACCTTTTGTACAATCTTTGGATCACTATCACTGAAACTTTTGTCTGTTTTAATATTATTTTGTGCAGATTGATTGGCATGTGAGTTAACTTCAGCAATAGCCATATTCTGCTGACACCTTATTTTTATTAAAACTGTGAATAAAATTAATATAAGAAAATTATTTGCCATGGTCACTTCTATATTTTATTAAATACCATGATTAACAATGTTATTAAAGAAAAATTATTTCGTATAAACATTAGTACTTGTTGACGTTTGACATTGACATTGCACGTATGACGTGCGAGGTTAACTTGACATTGACATTAAACGGCAGAGGACAAAACAAAAGTTTGTTTTATAAATTTTTAATAAATTTACATTGTTTGTAGTAAAAATACAAAAAGATTTTTCACTAAATTCGGGCAGGCTTACCAAATTAGAAACGCCCCTCCTCTTAAATATATGAAATTTTCGATAAAATCTTAATAATATAATACTAGAGAAGAAGAAGAATAAACTTTGACATTAGTAGAAGCAACCTTAGACAAGGAAAGATATATGGACTCGTAACAACCGACAGCACAGCACAATTTGAAGTAAATGTGCACAGTGACAAAGTTTAACGTTTAACCACAGTATACTAAAACTGTTTTAGTATACTGTGGTTTAACCTTAGACCCAACAGACCGTGAGTTTAACTTATAACCATAATTTTCTATTTGACTCATCGTGGATTGAAATTTAGAAAATGCCGTAATAGATTGATAAAAGGCCATAATCTTGGAACACGATGAAGAGAAACATAACCTAAATATTATTTGTTTTGAATTTATTTCGATTTATTATTCAGATTCTTTAAATGGAAAAAGTTCAAACTTATTGAATGAAGATGGAAGCTTTTGAAATAGGATCTTGTTTTAAAAGTTACAATGAATTAATGGAAAAACTTAATGAATATTGTGAAGTTACAAACACCAAATTTACTACAAAAGACTCCAGATTAATAACGAATGAGTTCGCAACCGCAAAAGAAAGTTTTGTGTATTCAGAACTGAAACTCATATGTGTTTATGGACGCACTACAAAATTAAAGGAGCAAAATCGTAAAAGAAAAATGAGAACAATTAGAATGTAAGTAATTAAAGTTTTCAAATATAATTCTCTAAAATAGCATATTGTTTCCAACGGACTGTTATTATTTTAGCCCAAAAACTGAGTGTCCAGCATATTTTAGAATAAAATTGTTAAATTCAGGTGTGGCACTGCAAATTGTAGCTATGAACACTAAACATAATCATGTATGTGAGAAATTAGAGGTAAGGCATATTAAATATTTAAAGTAAATTCTATTATGTTAGTGATTTTACTAGGAACCGGAAATTATCAAAAAGAAAAAGAAGACTAAGCTTAAGAAAGAAATAAAATGTGAAGATGAAGATGATGACGAAAATGATGAGAATACTGCAGAAGCTATGGAGGTTTGTGTTCTGTCTGTGAACATTAGGGGTAACTAAATTTAGTGTTTTTTTATAGGCCTCAGAATTTATAGAAGTTTATATAGATCCAGATGACAATGCTTCACCTGAAAGAGAAGTAAGCAATAATCATAATTGCATAACCATAAATCAAGTGTGGTTGTATTTGTTTTAGGTAAAGTTTTCTTTTAAAGGATTGTGTGTGCCAGTTTTTAATATTTTTTGTGATGATTTGTAAGTATGCACAATAATTCTTAGGGATCTTACTAAAAAAATAATTTGATTTATATAAGAACATGCGAAATTGTTTTTTTTTTTTGTAAACTTCTCCATGTATTGCCATTTTTGTTTAAGGACAGTCAAAGTAGGTCAAATTTCTAAATATGCAGAATATTTATCTAATCATGGCATAAATGGTGTAGTGGGTAAGTGAAATTATTTTTTTAGTTATAAGAATAGTTATATAACAGTTTTGCAAATAGAAGAGAATAAATATGATGATAAGTTTTATAAATGTTTTTAGTAAATAGCTGTGCAGGAGAAGGTATGTCAATGACAGTAACTGAACGTAAATTAGTAACTGAAGAATGGATAACCAGTGCTAAGCTTTTAAAGATGCATGTTATGGTACAAATAAGTGCTTGTCCTTTACCAGATGTACTGGAATTGGCTAGGCATGCTGAATCAGTGGGAGCAGATTCAATTCTTTGTATACCTGAATTATATTATAGGCCAACTTGTAATGAAGAACTTGCAGATTATTTAAAAAATATTAGTGATATTGCAACCAAAATCCCTTTAATTTATAGTCACAATCCAGAAATGACGGCAGTCAATTGTAAGTCTCGTTTCCAAAGCCTCTTTTACTTAGTGTTAATATTTGATTTTATAGTAAACATGACAGACTTCATAGAAAATTATGCAGAAAGTATTCCTACGTTTTGTGGTATCGAATTTGTTTCTAGCGATGTAAACGACGCCATATCAACATTAAAAGCAAGCAATGGAAAGTATACTATTTTCTTTGGTGCTGATTCAGTAAGTTTATTATAAACCACAAACTGTTTGTTAGATAGGTAAAAATGTGTGTATTTTTGTAGTGGTAGTATAAATTGTATTATGTATATTTATTAGTCAATAATTTTTTTTAGCAATTATCAGTTGCTGTGTCTAATGGATTTGATGCTGCAATAACACCAACAGCTAACCTTTACCCTTCTTTAGTTAAGAATATCATGAAGACTTCCAAGCATTCTAAATCTGGAGAAGCCAGAAGGTTGCAAAAAGAGTTAATTAGTAAATGTACATCTATATTAGAATACGGTAAATAAATATTTTAATTTTACTGCATTATCAAAAAAAATCAGTGCTGTTAAAAAACTAATTTACACTTTTATATTTCCCTTAGGGTTTTGGGTGTCTTCAATGAAAGTGGCAATGAACTTGTTGGCTCCTTTCAATGTAGGAATATGCAGAGCACCTTTACGAAACCTTTCAGAGAAAGATGTAAATTCTATGAAAGAACAACTCGTTAAATTCAAAACTGATCCGACGATTTAATCTGTGCAATCATCAATTTTAGTCAATTTTGATATGATAAATATTTTATTTGTTTCTATAGTTTTTACTGATCATTATTTATTACAGTAGTTAGGTATGTTTTTCTTAACTTAAAGTATGTTAAAGGATCAAGTGGGCCTAATGTTAAAATCTAAGTGAAACGTTTTTCTTGCAGATTTGATAAAAACAAATTTTTAAAAAATAAATTAACCACCATCCGAAAGAGAGAGTTTCAGTGTATTAGGAAATTCATTTGTATAGTTAGTTATTAAAAATGTTTTTTGTTGCACATTAACGTCATTCAATTTTGTTTGGTAATATAGTATATATTATATTGTTTACATTAGGATTTTTTTTGTTATATCTACCTTAAACTTTTGTATTATAAAAATTAATAAATATTTCAAAGACTGAATTTATTTGTACAAACGAAAGTGATTTGTGTAAAGATAAACGATATCTAAGGTGGAATTTCTTTTTTGACAATCTTTTAACAGGAAAAAGTCTAAATACTTTAAAAAATAACGGATATGGGGCAACGGGAACAATTCGTGATAACCCTATGTCAAAAGAGTGTCCAATACAGGGCCGGTATTCTCAACTCACTCCTCTCACAGCGAGCGATCACAAAAGGGAGTGATTTGATTGGCAGCGATATGGCTTTTCTAGATTCTCATGTATCCCTCCGCTCGCAAATTTATGACACGAGCAACTGGTACACATGAAAGCGAGTGAAATAAAGCACTCCTCTTTGACAGGAACGATCCATGCGAGGAGAGGGCATGAGAATCGATTTGGCAGTGAATTTCACTCCCCTCGCATTCAACGACATCGATATCGCTCCAAGCGAGGACCTGAGAATACCGGCCCAGAACAAAACAGAAATTTTAAAAGAAAAAATGGGAACTTAATCATCAGTTCTGGATAGTGTTGTGCACCGGTCAATGGAGATAGACCCATCTCGTTAATGGCACAAATTGAATACTCATGCGCGAACTAACTCCCATTCTCGTAGTTCCCCCTAAATGTTCGTGCCCCTTATAAAATTGTATTGGCATTACATGCAAAAGTAATCAGTGATCCAAAGAGAAGTCTAGGTACACACACAAGTCGTTAATATTAAATACACAAAGATAGAATAACAAAATAACAATTAGCAAGCGGCGTACCGAACTGAAATAAAAATGAGAACTTCTCCTTTGTGGTTTATGACCTGGGCTTCCGCGGCTATACGGCAAATAGCTAGCTTTTGACAGCTAAAAGTGTTTTTTTCATTTATATTGTGGTATTTCTGGGTAGCAATACGTTGTGTTCTATGACAAGAAGTACGCCTTTCAAAAACAAATATTTAATGACAGCTCGATACTCGATTTTTTCCATTTTTATACTTTCACACTTAATTAGTGGTTCTAGGCCATTTTTACCAAAAATAATATAATTTAGATTTTGACCAAATTTTGAAGACACCAAATTCAAATGTCTTAGCCTTATCAATTTCTTAAGTGAATTTTTTTTTTCTTTAAAATGCATGAAAATATGGAAACTAGAGTTTTTTTATTCGCCGAATCGACTGGTGCAGTAAGTTTCTCGATAGCAAGTCTAGAACCCTGTTAAATCTGCATTCGGGGGGAAGTGGTGCCGTAAAACCCTATCGATGCCATTTTTGCTGGAATGTATCAGTAATTCAGCAATTTTAACGCCATTTTCGTATTCTACGTGATCGAATTAGTGGTTCTAGACCACCATTTTTACCAGAAATAACATAATTTAGATTTTGACCAAATTCAAAGTCTTGCCATTTTCTTAAGTGAAATTTTTTTTTCTTTGAAATGCTTGATATGGAAAATAGGATTTCTTTAGTCGCTGAATCGACTGGTGCAATCAGTTTTCGATAGCAAGTCTAGAACTATGTTAAAAAATCTGAAATTCGGCTGTTGGAGCCTGTAAAGAGGAAAATCAAGAAAAATTCTGCCGCCCTCTCCTTTCTATACAACTGTTTGACATTCATTCGACTACAAAGCCATTCTATTTAACAATTCAACCCCTTCCACCCCATAGAAACACTGATCGACTTGGTCAATGATCATATGACGTTTTGTATTGGGCTGTAATTCAATGTTCGGCTGACATATAGCGAAGAAACTATTTATTGTTTTTGTTTTAAAAGCACTATCAAGGCATTTGGAGATTTGATTTCCATTTTTATGAAAAAAAAACATTTCGCTAATAAATTAAGCAACAAGGGAAAACACAAAAATTACTTATCAAAAGATACTTTTATTGAGCTAGTATAATAATAAAAATACTTCAAACTAAACAATATAGTATAAGTTTTAGCACTGTAGAAAAATATTACTTAACAATTAACAGACCAGAGGAATATTGCAACAATATTGCATTTAATTTGCTTATTATCTATGGTACAGTTTAAAAACCTTTTTTTTTAAGTTAACAATACTTTTAATGAACAATAAATTCATATCAACTTTTTACTCAAAATAGTTTCAGTTTATATAAAATTATTGTTAACTACTGTACATAATTTCATTTGGTCGGGTTTGATTCAACAACAATAAAAGCATTAAGTAAATAATGATGCATAACAAAAATTATGAATATTAAATAAAAAGTAGACTTGAGAAAGTGTTAAATTGAAAAACGAAACTTTGTTAACAAAACCACTTTTTATCTAAAGCATTCCTTAACCCGATGCATTCAGAAATAAAATTATGTACTTGTAAAATTTTTAAACCTGAATATACATAACATAAATTAAAATATAGATCGAGGTAATATAAAAAATGGAAATTGTAAACTTAAAATTAAAACACTTAACATTACTTCAAATATTGTCTTTACAGATAGAACCAGAAATATTTGAATAATATCACCACTCCAGCTTTGTCGTTCATTAACTCTCTTTAGTATTTATCTCACCTGCATTACCAATCTCTAAATTACCACCTACAGAAATACTCAAAAATAAAGAAAAAGTAAGCAATTATTTACTACTATTTAATGAATATTGATTATCCCTGTTATAAAATTTGAAGATTTCCTAAGGTAAATAAACTAATCACATTTATAAAATTTTAAACTTTAAATTCCCAAATTTTCACTTTAACATTGAAAGAGCTTATAGAGGAGAAAGAAAATAAAAAATGTTAATAATTCAAAAACAAAAGGAATCTAAATTTACCAAAACCAGCTGATCAAGGGAGAGAAACAAAAAATAGAAACGCAAAAAAAAAACAAAAATACGCTGAAGAAACTGAACCAAGAAGAAACAGAAAGTTACAGCGACGAGGATGATACAGAAGTGAATGAAGATATTTGTGGAGAGTATGGAAATAATAAAGAATTCTGGTTGAGATGTCAGATTTGTGAAGCATGCTCTGGAGGATCCAGAAAAATTGCAGAGGAAGCCAAATTAAAAAATAAGTACCTAATAGAAAAAGAAAGAAGACATTTTTTTTAAATTCCAAATTAAAGTTAAAATAGTTTTTTTTGTTATATTTACCAAGTTGTTAACACCAATTTTGTTTTAACTCAAATTGATTCCTTGAAAATGAAATAAACATATATCGAAAGCTTGGAAACCAAGTAAAAGAGTTTTCTTAAAAAACATTGCCGTTTACCCCAAAAATTCTGGTTTCTGTTATAATTCTGTTTTTGCAAGTAATTTAAAGTTCAATTTTTGGTAATGCAATAATGAGAAGTTTCTATGAAGGCAGTGTAACAATGTAAAAAATGAGTAAATCTTAAAAAGCAGCTTTAAGTTTAAATTGCAAGGTCTAGAAACATGAGAAATCTATTGAGATCTTTACTATATCACAGTCCCTGGATTATTTTCGTTTTTAGAATTAATTGTACTGAATTATCTCTTTGTACTTGAATAGTTTGCTTTAAGTAATCCAGAGTATGAATAAAAAATTGGAACATTAAGAAGAGTGTCGGTTTTGAACAAAAGAGAGGAACATTTTTGGGCCTAAATCTAAAACAAAATCCTTTTTTTATATTCTTCTATAAATGCCTAAAAAAACAAGTGAAAAAAAGTATAAAATTACATAATATTAAAGTATAAAAAATATGTAAGTAACATAGAAAAAGTATATAAACTTTGTATAAAGTTAAAACGAACAAAAATATTGTCATTCGTTGCAATCTTCTGCAAAAAAATTCAAAAAATTAGTTAAAATTATTTAATTATACTAGGTGATGAAACTTACTCAGCATTTCGTTCATTTTTTGCAACACCTCTCTGTATGGCATGGTGGCCTGTGGGCCACCATCAGCATTGCGTTGAATTTCACCTGCCATTAGGTCATAAGTGTATTTTAAAATACTTCTTACATTTTTTGCACCAATCACTGGAATCTGGAAGAAATATTCAATTTAAATTTTAATTCAACAAACTATATCTCATCAGTGCTCCACTAAGTATGCATGACCTCAAAGATAGAACAAAGTAAAATAAAGCTGCTGGTCTAGATGAAATTAGAAATAAAGATATATTATAATTATATTATTATGACATCTCTACAAACTTCTGGAATATAATATAATATAAAATATAGTGTTGCATTTATCGATTACTTCAAACTGACAAAATTTGTTAGAATGAAATATGTGAGTATCATGTATTTCTTGGAGACATAAACATAAATACATTAAACAATGAAGACAAAAAATAAAAACATACCAAGTGAGTATAATTTTACGTCGTTAATAAATAAACCCACCCAAGTCCAGAAAAATGCAAAAACATGCCTGGACCATATATTTGTTCAAAGTAAACAATATAATGTCAAACACTCGATTTAGTTAATTTGAGGTCATTTGTGGTGTTGTTGCTTATGGGCAACTGTTTCCAAGCAAGAAGCTTTCAAAATCTGTTATAAAATTTTCGAAACAACTATCAATATCTTTAGGTTACTACTACTGAAAATTAACTGATTGTTTATCATCAAAATCTATAAAAAATATGATTAAATTTAATCAATAATTTCAACTTACAGTGATCTCGAATTCTGTGACGTCGAGATTCGCTGTGGCAACCTTCTCCGAATTCTTCTGTAGTTTTCTTTTTTTTCCTTGCGGTGGATGCAACTGTTTAGCATTATCCTTCTCATCCTTCTCCTTGTCACGTTTAGGGCATGAACAAATTCTGACGTTTAAAGATTTACGCCCGAATATTTCAGACCTAGAAAAATAATGCTAAGAGAACCATTCAACCGACATAGATTAAATCTTCCGTGATTACTTCCTACGCAAAAATAATAAGACTGCCAGAAGGATTTCATGAAAGGCATCGAGACAAAAGGAAATAACCAGTTGGTGACTTTTCAGTACAAGTCCAGAGAATGAGAGGAATAGGTCAAAGATGGACTTCCACAAAGTAAAGGTTACCATAATCAATTTCATTAAATCACATCTTCGAGAGAAGAATTAACCCGATTATACAAGAAGTTACATGAGAAAAGGTGTAAGGCATCCCAAACCATCCGGTTTAACCAAGAATGTCTCAAGAAAAATGTAATACCAAAATATGTAAATATAAAATGTAATACTCAATCAAAAGAAGCACAAAAAGTCATTAAAAAGGCCCAAAAAATGTGGATTAAAGAGGAAAGTAGAAAGTGGTTAGAGATTCTCTAGACATTTACATCAAAACTTTTCATTCATAATTAACTTATTCCATGCATTCAGTAGAATTTGACTGCTTAGATGATAAAATTAGAGTTAGCATTTTGAAACATGATAAATATCAAAAACAGTCTACTGTAGAATTTTAATTGAGGGGTAAAAAAATCGATTCTGCTAGATGAATTTGCCAGAGTTGAGGCAAAGCTAAAAGATTTGTAGGCATATAACTGGAAAAGGCAAAGTGTCTTCTCAAATTGAGCAAAAAAGACACAAAGTGGACTGCTCTCAGAGACGACCTCAGAACTGTTGGGGTCTGCGTATTAGATTAAGCTGTGCACAAAATACCTTGGTAGGTCGAACTGCAGAGAAGTCTTAGTAAGAATGGTAAATATTATTGAAAATATAATAGAGGGAAAAAATTAAGAAGAAAGTAGATGAAAGTATGCATAAAAGGAAGGATGTGTGATAATAAGTTAAGTTCTATGAGATAAGGAAAAATAAATTGGCCCAGAATTGTTTTAGTGTGGCCAACAGCAACCCCAATCCTATCCCTTGGGTATAATGAGGAAGAAGGGAGGTGAACCTAGTAAGAGAGAATCCTACACTCTTGGAAAAAAGTAAAATAAGCATCTTGAACCTGGATGAGGTTTAGGTGTAGAAACAAGTTATAACTAATATTTTATGTATTAAATGGTGTGAACAAAATAAACAAACATTACAATAGTACAGTTATAAACAGATTATTACTTACTGATCATTTTCAAGAGTGAAAATAACCTCTATGGCACGACGATTCATTCCAGGACTGGGGCATGAGTTTTTACATACAAATTCAAACATTTCTCTAATACTGTCAGTTCCAGTTTGTGGCAAAGAAAGTGGAATCACCACACTTAAACGGTCATTAACTGCTTTTTCTCCAATATAGTGAGCTGCATGATTATGGCACCTGATGATATGTGATCTAATATGTGGTGAAACATCTACAAGAACATACAGATTCAGCTCTATCTCAAATTATTTATTTAGTTTTTTATGAAATTTACCTCGATCAGTTCCATCGTCAGTAAATTCATGATTTAAACATCTATACACACATTCTTGTGCATGTTGTGGTAAGCTATACATGGGTGTGACTCTGATAAATAATGGAAATGGTGGTCTTTCTTTAACTTTAAAGCTCACAGGAAATGGCGACTTCATATCCATATATACTTTATTGAGCATTGAAGAATACTGAAATAAAATAATTCAAAAATTGAATTATTTCAATGATTTTTTTACTTACAACCCAAGCATTTTTTGAACCATTTGGTATGACATCAACTTCAAACTCAAATGGTCCAATGTATTCTTCATTAGATGGTATGGTATTCATTGGACCAGGAATTTTTAAGTTTTGGTATTGTTCCATATCAGCCATCTAAAATGTTTCAAAACAAATTACTTACCTTATACAATTTTAGTTTAAGTTTTATTCAGATTATCACTGTTTTATAAATGAAAAACCCCTGAAACATTTAATAATAAATCTGTAGTTGAGATTTAAAGTTAAAAACCCTTAATTTGATATTACCTTAAAGAACATTATTTTTATTTCTCAATTATATTTTTTGTATAAAAATGCTCTACTTGCCAAAATTGTAGCATCACTGTTTGATAGAAGAGTGTCATCATTGATAAATTTAAGTAAATTATCATCTGCAACTTCTCCTCTACAACAAGAAAACATAATTTAATTGAAAATACTAATCTTTTAGTTGATTAGCAGTATTAATAATGAGTAGTGGATAATTAATAGAACTAAAACAATAAAAAATATCAGTACTTACAGTATGTATTTTTGATCTTCTACTGATAGAAGATCTGACTGATAAGACATGTTTTTGCTGAAAAGAAACATTTATTCCAATAATGTTTTGAAAATATACAGAAATAATATAAGTAAATAAATACAAGTAAAATAAATGAGAATAGAATATAAAGTTGGAGTTCCAACTAGGAATAAGATTAATATCTCAAAACCATTCAATTTCAAGTCAAGAGTTGTTTGATTTTGCATCTTTTACTTATTACTCAAGTTTGTTTAAAAATTAAACTCTCTTATAAGTAAGATTATAATTCCCAACCACTTGTTATAACAGACCCACCTGTTGCACTAATACTTGACAATGCTAGTTTCTCTAATAAAAAACATTGATGGGTTTGTAACTTATTCTTTTAAAACACTATTTTAAGCATTTTATATAACATATTAATTTTAACTGATACCATTTCTTTAAGTCTCTACCTCAACCAATTTCATCTAATTTATGGGTAAAAAGTGTAAAATGTATAATAGTTAGTTAAAAGTTTTAAATAAGTTATATTATAATGTAAAACCTATATTAATTCATTTATCTATATAAATAAGAAAACTTTTAAACCATAATTAAGATGTTTATTCTCTATTATATAGTAACGGATACTCCTAGATTCAGATTTGCATATTATTTATTTAAAAGAATACTTACAGTAAATAAATGTTTAGCGTGATAGCTTGTAAAAGAATGAAGGGGTTATAAAGTACTAAATTTTCGTTTGTGTACCACACTCCAGTTTCCTATCTCTTTCTTCCTACAACAGGTGAAAAATTGATCAAACATTCTTTTTCATATTCACCAAGAAAATTACCATCTAATCCTTACAAAACCCAAACACCACAACCAATTTTAACAAAACCAGACCAACCAAACCAAACACAGAAACCAGAAACAAATTCCTCCATCCACCACCAAACAGGCCGTGTTGCCGGGTTAACAGATTTTATTTAAAAAATAGAAGTAGTGTAAAGTAGTAGTGAAATGTCTTTAATTAAAAAATAAAAGCTTATTGCTGTTGTTAAAAAATTCTTTAATTTTAAATTTTCAGTTAATTTTTTAAATCGTTTTAAGATTTAATAGATCTAGGAGTACAAAGTGTAAATATAAATTTAAAATTATTTAAAATAATCATACATTTTTAGACTAAACTATAAATGTGGCAACTGCGTTAATACGCTAAGAATAAGATGAACAAACAGGTGTTTGTGTTTGGTGAGGAAGAGGGTATACAAATGAATAAGTTTATAATTTTATTTTAAGTTTAAAAATTAATAAAAATTTGTTATTGTTAATAAATAATTTTTTTAACAAAATTATATAACAATCACTCAAAAAAAGATATTTATAGGTAGGTACCTACAAGAAAACTTCTTACTTATTCTATTAGACATTTATGTCGTGATAAAATGAAACATAAATTTGTTCATAGGTACCTAGGTATATAGTCCAACAAAATGGAAAGTTTCCTTTTGGCCATTTTTTGTAATGAAAAACTTACGCATTTACATAAATTGTGGAAATTAGTTTCGCTAGATAGGTGGGTGCGAACGGAATGTAAAATATGATTAGCTATAAGAAACAAATTTAATTCTTAACTTAATCACCAATATGTTACTCAAAAGAAAAACCCACAGCAGGCAGATGTTAATCCAATAACAATAACACAGAATCCTATATTTTTTTATTTGAAACATTTTTTAAAAACATCGGTCAATTACCTAGATGGCTACACAAGAGTTTGAAAATTTCTGAAAGTCCCAAATTTCACCGAAATTTAACTTAAACCGCCACCTCTCAGTAAGTATGCATCTCTCTGTTATAATCATTGGGTTGGCAGACTATTTCCTTTTTTAGACAATTGATAAAATTTAACCTAATAAATTAGGAAAAAATGTAAATGTAAATTATATCCGGAAAACGTTTTTACAATAATGTGAAAATTCCGAAAACTCTTTCTTGACCTTGAATTTGACATTGCATTGACATGTTTTCAAAATTCCTAACCTTATTCAAACCTTAAAGTTCGAAATAATTTACAAACGTTTACAAATAGTTGATAAAAAAGTTTGACTTTTTGACTTGTTTCTTATCAAATGTTCAAACTTAATTAAAATTCTACTAGTTAATTTTAGTAACTTTGGTATAGTTTGGCGGTTCACATTTAGTGTCATTTATTTATTAAAATGGGTGGCAAATATACAAAATTAGATCCTATGCAAGTGGAAGTGCCCGATATAGATGCATTACTTAACAGAGATCCTTATTTAAGGCCATACGAAAAAGAAATTCGAAGGAGGTAACACATTTGACATTGAAAAGGTCATTTTATTATTTAGCATAATACCTAGTTTGAATATTTTGCAGGAAACAGAAATGAAAATTTAAATTCTTTATCGATTAATTTTTTGTCTAAAATTTTAAAACAAAAAGTTACAAATACTTGAAAATACTTCGTTATAAAAAGGAAGATAGTTAATTAACTGACATGGTAATATTCTTTCAAAATATAGTAGTGACAAAGTTTGAAAGTGTTTCATTTTAGCTTGTATTCATTATTATTTAAAATATTAATATTCAATAGATACTGGGAGAATTAAAGTTATTATTTACAACTTGGCTAAGAGATCTGTTAATGAATTTTATAAATTATATGTACTTGTTTGCTTTATTTAATTTAAATATCTTGATTTACTTTAAATAGGTACTGGTTTAGTTACTAATAGTTAAAAATAACTAAAATAAAATTGTTCATATTTACAAATTTTGTTACTTAATTGCCAATTGCATGCATAACATTGAAGAACAGATTTAGCCAATTTATTTTATCCATTTTAAAAAATTCCTACCCATAAATCTTTATTTTTAGAGTGGATAATAAATTGATAAGTTATAAAGTTGGATTAATAAAATTATATAATTTTGGTAATGATAAGGATTGAAGTTTTTATGATAATATAATATTTTCTAACAAAGCAATTAAGATTTATTAAGAATAAAATGCGTTTTTTAATGTTGCAATTACTCTTTGGTTATTCTAACCTTCCTAACATTCAGTAACACTGTTTTTTATGTATAACAACTTATTAAGTCAAAATCTAATTCGGGGTTAAGCCACAAAATTTTTCTATTTTTTTCCTTAGATGCATTAGTCTAATTTATTTGCTTTATCATCTTGTTAAAAATGGAAAAATATAGATTAGAGAAGTTGGGGTAATCTTCCAGTTTAACCATCCGCTTGAATAAGCCTATGCGCATGTACGGAATTTGAATTTTCAAGATTAATTTTATTGGTCGATAAGAGTGGCAAACTTTAAATCTCAACCTACGTTGCCACATTTGTATGAAAAAATAAACTGAGTGAATAGATCTATGAAATAATGCATTTAACGTGATATTGTTAGTTATTTTTTATTTTATTAGTTTGAGTATTGTAAATGAATGGCAAGTATTTTTCGTGGTTTTATTTTTAGCATATAAAAGGTAAATTATCGTCAAATATTTCTTTTATCTATTGCATCTGTAATAAGATAACATTACTCGTTTTTGTGTTTGATTATTTAGTTCGTGTTTTAGTACTTTTACTTGATATTTTTATTTATTTACTGCTTAAAAAGTAAGTTATTTTAAATAGTAAAATATGATGTATATTGTTTAGAATAAATTAAATAGTAAAATATGCAAGATTTAATAAAATTACAATATATTCAATTCGAAATAACGAGGGGGAAATTCGTACGTTTTTATTTATATTTTTAATTGCTGTTCTTAGCATCTAATTTACTACTTTTAGCAGTAAAAGCTCATTATTAACTTGCGTCTTTTTTATAATCAAATTTACTAAATCAAAACTAAACTATTCGGTTTCCGGAAAAAATAGTTGAACTGACAACACTGCGCGGCTGTCTCGCTGCCAATTTCGAATAATTTCGTACATGCGCATAGGCTTTTTCAAGCGGATGGTTAAACTGGAAGATTACCTGATTGGCTCTAATATGGTTCCCATAATCCTTCTCTCAACTTTTCTTATATTTTCTTCACTTTTTTAATGATCTTTTAATATAGGTACAAATATAATGTTTTATATGTTTATGTTTCTTCCTTATACAAGATACATTTAAAAAAAAAAACATTTTTAGATATGCTTGTTTCAAAGATATTGAAGATTCAATTGAAGTAAACGGTGGTGGATTGGATAATTTCACAAAAGCTTACAACTATTATGGTATCAATGTTCAACCTGATAATACAATAGTATGCAGAGAATGGGCTCCAGGATCCAAGCAATTGTTTCTAGCTGGGGAATTTAGTATGTATAAAGATATTTACAAATAAAAAAATAATTTTCAGTTAAAAAACGATTAATCCTATAATCTTTTTTCTAAATCCCTTATTTCAGTGTAGGTACATTTACCTAAATGAATAATTATAATGAAGTTAGAATATTTAGAAACGTGAAAGGAGAAAAATTTTGCTCTGGGAATTCTATCAATAAAAATGAAAGCTATGCTCCAATATGTACTTTGATCATAACTCCCAATAAAGGAATTTTTAGTAAAACACAGTCAGTACCTTGATTTGTTGTAATGAAAATATTCTATGAATAAAATTGAAATATTTACATTGAGTATTACTTGTGTTTCTTTTCTAGATGGTTGGAATCGTGATAGTCATCCATACAACAAGCTAGAGTATGGAAAATGGGAATTGATATTACCACCAAATGCTGATGGTTCACCAGCTATAAAACATTTGTCAGAACTTAAGGTAAGTGGTTTATATTTAATTATGTTTTAATGGTTTATCTTAATGGGAAGGGTTGGGTGGTTTAGATAAGGAATTGGATAGAATAGTTGTTTCAGTCTCTTCAAAACAATAATCAATTTTCTGTAAGTTTTTTAATCTAACAAAGTGATCCCAGCATTGCTATATTTATTGGAACTGAACACCATTTTCACTACCACTACACCAACACATCATGTTCTTCCTTGGTTATGCTCTTTACCTTCAGCAGGAAAGTCAATAATGAACTTTTATAGTTAAATATATAAACAAGAGTGAAGCTTTGTTTGGGTATTGCCAGTTAGGTTCTCAGTCTGTCCACTAAAAAATTCCATGTTCAGATCTTCTACAATTGGGTTTAAGGAATATTTCATTGGGTTAAGGGGTATATTCAAATTTATGGCAATGAGTGAGCTGAAAAATTAACGAATGATGCTACAATAGACCAAGTTTCTTACATGTTTATACATATTACAGCTTAATGAGTAATGACATGTGCAGGATGATAAACAGTATTGTTGGTAGTATGTCCTTTGTTGAAAGGGTAATAATAGAGTTTACTTAGTCCCAACAACTCTGTTGGTTTGAGTATGTCTATAGAATAGAACATGCCAAAAAGTCCAAAAAAATCTGAAGACAAAATCTATGGTTGTCTGGGATAGACCATGGCTTGACTCTGGTGCCTTGACTAGGTGCTATGAGAGAGAGACAATTGTGGTGGAGGCCTAGGTCTACACCTGACTGTAACTCCTATTAGTAAAATAGGTAAAATAATGCTCATCAAAATTCTGTAGTCACTTATTTTCACCTGATTCAATTTATATAATATGGTTATTGTTATAACTTTTGTTATGTAGGTAGTAGTTCAAAATTGGGAAGGACATAAAGAAGATAAATTGTCACCATTTGCAACATATGTCGTTGAACCTCCAAAACATGAAGGAACTATTTACAAACATAAATTCTGGAACCCGCCACAAACTGAGGTTTGTACTTTATTCAAATTTTTCATAAGACAACGAATTTGTATTTTAATCAGGCAATTCTCAAATTGCTTTATCTATTTTTAAGAAAAAAATCACTTTTTCTATTGAAATGTAATTCAATATTAGCGAACGAAGTAAACCATCCATATCTCAAATGTAACTAATGGGAAACCAAATGAAAAACCCAAAGTCTGTCATATATAAATCATTTCCTTTTCTTTTTAATTTGCACCACTAAAATAACCTGCCTGATGATGGCCTCAATGTTAGGCCGAAACTAGTAGCTATTATTGTTTTCTATCAACATAAAGAATAAAATTCTGTGACATAGACTTTGGGTTTTTCATTTGGTTTCAATATTAGCGGTACGAATAGCCCGGAAAGTAGTTGTTTTTCCTTTAAAACATACCTGGAAATTTTATTTCTATTTTGATTTGGGCAATATAGAAAATATATCAATTTCCTTAAATAATATTTGAAGTTTTTTAGAGGTACACATTCAGGAACAAAAAAGTACCGCGTCCTAAGAGCCTTAGAATTTACGAATGCCATGTTGGTATCGCCACATCAGAACCAACAGTTGGTAGTTACGATAATTTTACCGATAACGTACTACCCAGAATCGTTAAACAGGGGTACAACTGCATCCAGTTAATGGCCATCATGGAGCATGCCTATTATGCCAGTTTTGGTTATCAGGTAAACTTAAATGTCCTTTAAATTGTTTGATATTTATTTTTATAAATATTTAATCGTAGATTACAAGTTTTTATGCGGCATCAAGTAGATATGGTACTCCAGAACAGCTTAAACGTTTAGTGGATACAGCTCATGAGATGGGTTTGATGGTACTGTTGGATCTGGTGCATTCTCATGCCAGTAAGAACGTTATGGATGGACTTAATAGGTTCGACGGGACCGATGCAGGTATTTATTTTTGTTAAAATATAAATAGAAAAAGAAACTGAAGAGCTGTCTTGTGGTTACTAATGTGAATGTACACTGAACCAGTGTGGTTAAATCGATCTTAATTTTTCAAATTTATCTTGTCTAGGTTGCCGTCTATCTGGAAACCGTTCTTGATAAATTCTAGCTGATAGTAATGAATTTTTATTGCATTCCCCTAAAATACAGATCATATCTACCATTTCATCAGTAGTAAAATTCATTATTGCTAATTTAAATTGAATTAATTACTGAATTACTAAATAATAATTGTTGCTAATTTACAGTGTATAGAAAAATTAAAACAAAAAGCTTTGCACATCATAGATCTCAGTTGATCAAAATTACATTAACAAACATACATATTTTAACTTGTTTACTATTTTTATTACATTTTATTTCAGTATTGCAGTCCATCTTTATGTTTAAAGTAAATTTGTATTTCCAGCCTTTTGGACGTCTGTATTAAATTTAAAAATAATTTCCAAAGTAACCTTTAAAATTTTTGTTGCATGCGTGTTTCATTTTAATTTCATTAGATGTGCTAATCAATCCGCATTTATATTGTTTATGTTGCATTTCCTTTATGTTTGTTGCATTTCCAGAACATACTATTTTAAAAGTAATCTTCAAAATATTAGCTCTTAATATGTTGTTATATAAAAATTGTTGATAAAATTAGCCATCTAGTATTTATTCATTGGACATTGTCAAAATGGTGTTTAAAAGTATTTTTAGGTAAAGGTGTATTTTAGGTCACCCCCCTAGGCGCATGCGCGACAATTTCAAATTTATTGATTTTTAGACGAGTTTGAAGTTGCGGTGTTGTCGGCTTAAATAATTTTTCCCTTAAACCGAATAGTTTGGTTTGGGTTTAGTAAATTTGATTAAAAAAAAGAAGCTGGTAAATATTTATAGATTAAAGGAGTTTTATAAATCCATAAATAATAAATTATATACTGAAAGTAGTAATTAAAAATATAAATAAAAAGCGTTCTTCTTTTTTTTATTTTTTTAATTGGCAAATATACCTATAAATCTCTTGCTATAATGGTATTTTGTGATTTTAATTTATTATGGTTTAATAATATTAAAAATATATAAACTTCTGCTATAAATGCCATAGAAATAATAAAACAGCAAATAAAATTAGAAATAGAACATGTTTTATTTTTTCATTCATGTAAATGACATATTTACTTATGGGACTTATTTTAATTATGGTTTAAAATTCATTAAAAAATATAAACTATTAATGTAAAGGCAGTATAGAAAATATTAGCACAAACTTTCGTGATTCATATCTTTATATGTACCTCAAGTTTAAATCCAGAAATGTTTTCAGATGCAAAATTTATTGTTCTGACTCACTATTTATTTAAAAAAACTTAATTTTCCAGTCTAATTTGTCTAATTTATGAAAGAATTTCTATGTAATTTTCATCTTTTCAAGATCTTTCACTCAGTTTATTTATTCACAAAAATGTGGCAACGTAGCTTAAAATTCAAAGTTTACCGCTCGGTTACTGCTCTCGTCGACCAATAAAAATAATTTAAGAATTCAAATTGCCGCATGCGCCTAGGGGGGTGACCTAAAATACACCTTTACCTATTTTTATTTTCAACTGGATTAAAAATAACCAAATAATTAAGGTTTTTAAAATGACACAAGACAACTGATTGAACTGATACAAATATGTTATCATCACTGACACTGCATCAACCAAATCTCAACTGTATGTAATTATTCCTGTTCCGTGTAAATCGGTATAATTATGAATTCTCTGCTTGATAAATCCTGACTTTTCTTACTAGTTTCAATATAATATGGCAACATCACAATTATGACGTGCAACGCTATTTGTTTTAATTTTACTATACCACAATACTCTCATTCTCATTCCATGGTGTGACATTTGTGGGATTCGGTTGTCCGATTTGTTTGGCTCTTTTTTATTTAAACATTCTTAATGAGTGGGATACATCTCAACCATTAACGAAACTACGAGATTACAATGTAATAGTCAATCTTGCTGGATCATTTGTACTACTCAATTCACCTAACTTTACAGTTTACACCACTTAGTATATAGTCATTAAATCGTTCTAAGCTAAAACGGAAAAAATTGGCCCATAATTTTTCTAGTAATTTTTGTTTAAGTGTAACGTTTCTTATGTATGTGTTTGTATAGATACTATGGACATTTTCTTGTACCATTATCATTATTTTAGGT
>CM068983.1:1977853-2128574 GCA_035357415.1 Ophraella communa | reverse complement strand
TTAGTTTGACGTTTCTTGTGAATTGTCAGTTTGCTCTAGAAGTATTTATTTGAAATCATGAGCTCCGATTCTGAAAGTGAATTAGATTACAGTCATACTCCCGAAGAAATAAAAAATCAAGCAGAGGAAACTTCATTAGATTTACCACCAATAAAATCTAAAAAAAGGTATGAAGAAATATATACAAAATTTATGGAATTCAGAATTGAAAAACACGTAAATTCATTTTCGGAGAATGTTCTGCTTGCATACTTTGGATTTTTGGCGTTTCATTGTGATTTTTTATGATAATTATGATATATTCTGGGTTTTAGAAAAAGTATAGTGTTTTACTCGTCGAAAGTATTTTTTTAAAGCTCAAGAACATTACCAACCTCGACTTTTCGCTTCAAAAAATGCTACTTTCGTCACTCGTTAAACAATATACTATTTTAACTACAAAATATTCGATTAATATTCGTTGATTATTCCAATTTAAAAGAATTTAGGTAATTAATTCTCATTGTTGCCCCGGTTTCGCCTAGGCACTAAATGATAAAATCGACTTCTCAACTAAGTTTTTTTAAGAATAAATAATTGAATATAATATAGAGTTGGGCTTTAAACGCATACAATAAAGTGTGTCTCCCCCATGGGTTATGGATGTTATAAATAATACGGATAAAAATACCATTACAGTAGTATACAATCCGAACTTTCCTTCTTTTCGATGATATTGCAGTATTAAGTGAGAAATCACTGCGTATAAATAAAATGCTTTTAGTTATCACGAATCCACAAAAACTTTATATTAAGCTGTCTGGACAAAAGCCACCCTGCTTTATATGCACATTTATTTACATACTTTATGGAACTCTAATAATTTACATAACCATTTTTCAATGGTGTATACGATTTTGTTGGTTTTTTTATATAAAAGAAACACTCTAATAAGTTAAGAATCATAAGAAACTCTTCGTTAAAACTTGTTCAACTTGTTCAAAAAATGGAAAAAAATCTTCATTTTATACATAGATAAGACGTAATTGTAACACAAATATATTAAGTTATTGTAAAGATCAGCATGATATAGTTTTTTCCTGGTTCTTCTATATCATTGCACAGTTATATTGATCTTAGAGGAAGATACATCCAGGATAATCCCTTAGGGCTAATAACATCTAGGCTTTAATATTGTTATGTCTTATTACTTCCATACTTGGTCTAACCTTAATACCTCCTAAACATCAGGTACCTAGCTACAAACAAACAAAATGTAACTTCAATATGTCAATCTGACGATGCTAATTCTAACGAAACGGCTGTCATTAAGGTTAAAAAAGCAATTTTTAAAAAAAATAGTGAAAGTTTTGTTAAAACGAAGAGTTTTTTTATTATTCTTAATAAGATGGACTTTCAAAAAGTAAGGGTTAGTACAATGGGATTATCTCTTGCAGACCGGACAGAAAGTCCTAGGTTAAATATGAAAACTCGAAAACCAGATTTTCAGTTCAGTTCACAAAAAATTTTGCTTTTAAAGTGTTTGATGTGTTCCAGTTAAAGTTTTAAAAAGAAAAAGAAGAGTGTCACTTCTCTAAGATTTTTAAATACTTTGTTTTTTTTATTTTTAAAATACCATCTGTTAAAAAGAATGGAGAATGGAGGATTTAATACCCCTGGATTTCTTTCTGTGGTTATTTAAAGACTAAAATTTATAAAACCCAACCCCCTAATTGGAAGAACTAAGACGACTACTAGATACATGAGTGCAAATGCTTCAAAACGTTCGACGTACACTCCGCGTCATATAAAACTGGTACACCTTTATTTTCCCTATGTAAATCAAACTTAACTAATCAAAATGACAAGCAGTCGCATGTGTCAAATTTGTCAAAGCGCATTATCCACGATGCCACTCCATTTAAGGGAATTTGATAAAATGCGAATAATTTCCAAAATAGAGGATGGTTGGTCCATTAGACGAATTGCCCAAACGTTTAATAGAAGCAAAACCACGATTCAAAACATTAAAAAAAGGTGGGATAACGCCCAAACTATTTGCAGAAAAAGAGGAACTGGAAGATCATTTATAATTACAGCGGAGCAAGATGAAGCATTAACTGATTACTTAAGGGAAAATCCATTTCATATGGCAAGACATGCAAAAGTTGCAGTAAACTTTAATGCTTCAATAACAACCGCATTAAGAAGAATTAGAAAAACTAATTTAAAGAATTGTGCGGCCGCCCGGAAATACAAACTCAATGAAGAACATAAACAAGGTAGATTAATTTTTGCCTTAAATTATGTTTTAAACGATACATTAAATTTTTGGGGAAGGGTAATTTTTTCCGATGAAAAAGTATTCCAATCACATAGTGACGGCCATATTAGAGTTTATAGACCACCTGGAAGTAGGTTTAATGAAAATTATATTTCTTCTAATGATAAGTCTGGACGATTTTCTGTAAATGTTTGGGCTTGGATGTATAGAGGAGGTTTAGGAATGTGCTGGAGAATAGAAGGAAGATTAAATGCTAGAAACTATTTGGATATTTTAGATGGGGTAATGTTACCATCGGTTAGGGAAATTTTTCCCAATGATAATTTTGAAACGCTTCCATGGGTCGCTAAAACTCCAGACCTTAATCCAATAGAGAATGTTTGGGTAAAAAAATTAAAAAATTTAAATACAATTCCACGAAACAAAGAACACTTATGGACGCTAATAGAAGAAACCTGGGAGAGCTTGACAGAAGATGAAAATTTAACATTAAATTAAATTGACTCAATGCCTACAAGATTACAAGAACTTATCAATAATAATGGAGGTATGACACGTTATTAATTATTGAATGTAAACTTTCATGGCTTCTATGCTACCATGATCTATAATCTATTTGTTAGTTCATTTAATTGTTTATGTATGAATGATAATAGATTTTTATTTTTTCCAATTTGTTTTATTGCTTTATAAAATTTAATTTCATCATTACATCTACTAACATTTTTATTGAGCTGGCAACACTGCCATAGAAATTATACCATAACAGCTGATTTAGCATTGACACTTTTTAAAAGATCAATTTACACAACTACAAAAACACTATTTTTGATTATAATAGTTGTACCAGTTTTATATGACGCGGAGTGTACAATTATTGTATGGAAGTCGATGGACACCATTTTGAACATCCAATTATATAATTTAATATTAATTTAAGTAAATTATTTAATGTATTATAACTTCTAATTTGTTTAATTTTTTTACATTACAATTAATTTATTGCTTTTGAAATATTTGTTTGTTTTTATTTACTTCTGATATGACAGAAAAAATGACAAACCATCGGCGTTACGTTACATTTTTAAGAAATGTTGTACTTAAATCATTTATGACTTTTTTGCAAAGTCGTTGCAAATATCAAAAAAAAAATCGTAAAAGATCTTCTGTCTGAATATACTCCATCTAAATACCTTTCTAATGATATGCCGCACATGGTACATTCCCTAGTTAAAAACAAGGGGTTGGGGAAGTGGGAGGGAGGGGGTTGACAAATGACAGATATGTGTGTCCCCCTTGGAACAAAAATCGACTTGTTTTCTAATTTTCTTAAAATCTAATATCGAGGTGGACTGTTTTCTGTGACCCACACTGTATATTTATTATTGTTACAATTATAGTCTTAATCCTTACCTTACTGTATCTTTTTATTTTTAGCCTGATCTTGTTCTAAGACCGTTCGGATTTTTATGTCACTTAATATATAAAAATAAAGTGTTTCTAAAAGTATTTATGTATTGAAGCAAAACAGTTAAATACCACATGACTTTACGTACGGGTATCAGTTTAGATATACCAGTAATGCAGGACTTTCATTACTGTTCCTATTACACATTTATTAATAATTTATTAATGAAATCGATTACATTATTTGTAGAACGCGACAACTGGCATAATTCCGATAACGCTACCTGAATTTGTGTGTAACTATCCTTTATTAGAATGATGTTAATCATCAAGAAATTTTTTAAACTAATTTTACTCGGGAACCCGATGCAATGCGACAAAGGCATGTTTACTGCAACAGCATCGATTTTATCAATTTCACATGGGTTAATTAAACGAGGTGTGTTCAGAAAATAACGGAAGTTTTCGGTTTTATTTTAAAAAATATTTATTCATCTTAAAAAATGTTGCTGTCTCCTTCAGTATTGTTGCTTGACCTATAATAATTCATGAACAATAAATGAAATGTGAACGGGTATATTATCTTCGCGCCAGAAATTGTTTTGATTAAATTTATATACAGGGTGTCCCATATCGACCTTCACTTAGAAGTTTATGGGAAACGGATTATACTAGATGGGTAAAATTTTGTATACAAGGGTTTTCGATACTTCTTAATTTAACTAAAATATTTTCAAATTTATACCACTTCCGGTTATACCGGTTATAGTCCTTCTTCCTAATTATCCATATCCAACAGCACGTTACAATTTAAGAAGACAGTTTGTATTTTCAATATCGATCTTGGCAATCCAGAAAGCCTCCATTGAGAAAAATAAGCCTCAGTTCATATTCATAAAATAATTACCACGTTTCTTTGAGTTTAGTTTAAGATAAGGTAGTTAAAAAGTTAACTTGGCAATACTCAGCTAACGGTAACTCTACTGGCAAATTATGCCCGAGCTCAGCCGTAGAGGTAAACAGTAGAAATGAGAATTGAGTCCGCGCCACTGGCTCTACGGTTAAAGCCAGAAACCCCTGAGTCTTAAGGCACTAGCAGAGAACTACCAAGATAAACAAATAATAATTTATCAATCTGGTGAACCAGATAAATAAAACTAGATGATAAAATAAATATAAATTTACTTTACTTAACAATTTAGGTCTTCAATATCACAATATGAAAAAAAAATAATAAATAGTAATAATTGTGAGCTTTGCTCATACAGTAGGGTTCATCAATAAAATTGACACAATGGTTAAATAATTATAATTCAGTACTGGTACTGAAGGTACCGGGTATTGAAAACAACGCTACAAATAGATAAACATAAATTCAAGAGAGAGATACAAAAAAAATGTTCTATAAGAGCTTATCTGTAATCCTGAGGTGTTCCAATCGGTGTTCAGACAGCTCTTCGGGTCACTAGTGTCCCTTTGAAGGAGGTGGAGACTTAGATCTCAAGCTATGGTAATCCTTCCAATATCAGGACGTAGGGGGTACCAAAACCCGTAATAAAAAAACCCTTTTAGATCCTAAGGGTTACTTCAACATGTGGTATTATAGCAATATCTCCTCAATTAAATCCAATGAAGGCAAATTAGCTGGCAGACTCCAAAAATACACAAATGACGTACAGCAGTCCAACTAACTATAAAAATGGTTTTTATTTTCAAATCCAATTAAGATGGCTCAAATTGCCAAAGATAAAATCAAAACCAAGAGAAGTATACGACTAAACACCCATTACGTCGAGTTAACAAATCGGAAATAAAAATCCTGTCAAATTAGTCGACAAGAATTCTCCTGTCAAGTGAGCCAACATAAAATCTTCGAATCGATACCCATTTCCAGGGATTTATTGGTGACTACACATAAATGAATTTCGATAGAGATGAAATTAAAAGACAAACATGTTTGATCAAAATAAAACAACTTACTTAAATAATATTTGTACCTAACTTAAGCGAAATTTAATACGAAAATACCTTTCTCCCTAAACCACGGAACAAGAAACAACCAAAACCAGATAGGCAACTCACTTTGCACATATCGGCGCTAGTAGTCCGCAACACTCTTTTCATATTTTCTATTAGCAAACACGTGACATAATGTTTCGTCACCTGCATCTGTATCGTAGTTGTGAATTCTGAGCAACTTTAATTTGCCGCTGACATTTTTTACAATTCAACAATTTTGGAAAAAAAATTGCTGTCACGCATTTCATTTTCAAACCAATTTTAAACTTTAAAGGCGTTATTCTATCATCTTTGACTCCTCTGATTGGTATTCGGCGAGTATTTCTTTTACTTTTTAACGTCCTATTATTTTCGTATTCTATTATTTCAGTTTGTTTTCATCTCCAAACCACCTTAATCGCTATTAAACAGTTGATTGTTTCGTCAAAACTATTTTTAATCGGATAATTACAGAACTTTTAAGATGAGCAATAAACCACAGAGACAAAATAAAATTAGCAGAAGTTTACAGGATTTCATGTACTTTTGAAAGAGTATTAAAGAAAATATTGGTACATGAGTAGTAGAACTCACACGTAGTTGTCCATTGGGGCAAACTCAAAATTCCCCAATTTCCAAGCACGTGTCATTTAACGGGAATTACAACATACTGATTGAAATATTTATCGGGATACTATTCAATCAGAACGTAATTAGAACCAATAGAAAGTTATAAACTTTCAGAGACCTTTAACTACTAGAATTAGTAAGGTAATTGTTGGGGGCTAGACATTCATATCAGCCTCAACATTAATTATAAATGTAGTACTATCGGCTTCAGATTAGCATATACATTTTCAAACTCAAATCGCTTACAATGAATTAATTTTAAGGACTGCCTTAATTTTAAGGACGGCCTATTTATTGAGTATAACCAATCACGGTTTAAATAATAATAAAATTGAAATCAGTTAAACAGTTGTCCACGCCCACATCTTTAATGTTTGCAGCATAAGGTATTTTATTGGCAAATTGCCCTCTGTCCCTTGTAAATAAACTTAATCCCCAAAAACCATTTAATGTAGGCGTCTAAAGGGCGTTTTTATAACTTCGGTAGGTAAACGAATTTCACATTTAACATGTATATGCTATTTTAAAGCCGATTGTACAAGCAAACTCCTATTAACGAGTACACAAACTAAGATCAAAATATAAAAATAATTACTTAATATGAAACGAAGGACCACCGGCTTCAAATACCGGAAATATGTTTTATTGAAATTTTATATCATTCGACAATTTTGTCATTCACTGAGACATTGCGTAGATTTCTATTAACTGAAAATGGAAAACACTTAACTTTTATGTTAATTTATAATTTTTTTTTATTTAAAGAAAAGTGCTCGGCAACTATGGCCACTTACAATTACAAATAAACAATATAATATATATATATGTTTGTTACAAAGTAAAACAAAATAAAAATAAAATAGATACATAGTTCATATTTTATGGTACAGTTGCACTGTTTTAAGGAAGAGAAGTACGTTCTTGATTTGATCTGGACTGCTTAAGATTTCTTTTAGGTTGTGTGTAAGGTTGTGGTATAATCTTTTAGAGGAATATTGGTGACATTCTATTAAAATGTGTTTTATTGTCAGATGTTTTTGACAGCTAAGGTAGAATGGACGACTACTGGATGACATTAGATATTCATATTCATCTTGAGTGTCCAATTCGAAGTCTTCTTATCACAGATAGATCTCGTCGTGAGAAACAGGTAGTATCCAATAGCGTAGTATTATGTGTTAATCTCAGAATTTTATGTTTTTTCTTTATGGCATATTTCAAATCCTTGAAAATTTGGATATGGTTCGTAATATTGGAAAATGAAGTTGCTTTTTTGGCGTGTTTGTCTGCAAGTTTGTTCATCTCTATACCAATATGAGATGGGAGTCAAATTATGGTAACTGTTATTTTTTGGAAATGAAGTATTTGATAGGTATCTAGGATGCTTTGGACAATAGGATGATCGGTGAATATATTTTGGATGGATTCTATTGACGCCAGAGAGTCTGTACATATGGCAGCATGTTTATTAGGTGGAGAGATAGATTTGATAGCTTGTAAAATACTAAATAATTCACCGGTAATTTGAAAAGAACCTTCAGGATATATTTTTTAGTGCTTAAAAAGGAGGATTAACCCTTCTTCACTTTTAAAACGGTTGAGAACAGTGCCAGTTCTGTTTGACATTTTCTTTTTTTGTAAAATGCGTGTAGTTATACTTGTGAAATGAAATTGAATAGTAGTAATAACAGGAACTTCTACCAATTAACTCTATTATATTATTTCTAGAACCTTCTATTCCTTTATTATCGGATTTTATTCTAAGTAATTTTTTATAAATTATAATACTTATTTTAAGATGATCTGAAGGAGCATAACCGCAGACTAGTTTTTCTTTTGTTTTTACAAACAAAAAACGAATCAATTTCATTGCCTCCTTGTATATACATTTAACTAATAAAAATGTGTTTATGGAAAGCGTGACCTATAATTACAGCTAGTTCATTTTATAACATATAAAACGTTTTTCTTTAATTAAGTTTCCACCCTTTAGGTGCACGATAATTTTATGTGTTTTTGTTTTAAATGAACTTTGACGGCATGTATTGCAAGTTCCGTTTATGCTCATTAATACAGAATAATAATTGGTATCGTAAAAATGAGGATTGTTCCGAAAAATTTTTTAGTCGATAAGGAAACCGTAATATTTAATAAATACTAAATTGGTTAGTTTATAATTATTTTATCAACTTTATTCATTTAAACAACTGTTTCGAGTGAAATGTCTTCTGATTGCCAGATAAAAGTTATATTTGATTCATATACTGAGACATTGGAGACATTATTTAATTGCCTAGAATAGCATGTAAATCAAATATCATAAATATAAAAGAATATTATAAATAAACCATGTTCCATGTTCGTGTATGCTTTCCGCACCATTTATAGTCTGTATAGGCAACATATAATACGTATGAGAATATTGGCGTGTAAATTAAATTATTATTATAATTACTAATAAATTGTATTTGAAAGTCGTGGATAAAGTATAGTATTCTACTATGGCTATTATTCACTCGGATGAATAATATACTATTATTCTTTCTTTATTTCTATATTTTATTTTTAATGAAATTGTTTAATTTTTCAAAAAAAACTAGATACACTGGAAATTGTTATGGTCCCCGTGTCAACATTGCAATTTTGTAAGAAATTCTGATAATAATTCAAATTGGCAACATCGTGGTCATACCGAGTTAAAAGTTCAAGGTCATTGACCACAGGTTTTAAAATACTTTGATGTTTTGCTGACATTCGTATCTATTCTAATCATTAATCTGTGATCTAGTATTAATTTAGTAGGTACATTCAGTTTTTTTTACATCCTCTTTGATGATATAAACTATACTAAAACCAATAATGATTGAGAGTAAAGCGCGTTGTCATATCTAAATCTTACGTTACCAGTGGCAACGCTGTACGCAACGATATTTCTGTCTTTGTCATGTTACAGTACGTTTTACAGGAAGTTAGTCAACATCGACGTGTTGTGTTAACAATTAGTGAAAGTAATAGTGCTAACAAGTGTTTATTAATACAACGATTAGGTAAATTACGAAATTGCAAAGTTTTAATGAAACAAATAAAAAATGTGTATGAATATTTGAAATAATTCTACTAAGAATTTTTCTTTCATTCTTAACGCTCTCAAAAATTAATAAGCACGTCTCCGATTTGCTGTCAACTGAGCCTACTACTCTCAATCATTAGGTGCGTTCTTTTTGACTGAGATCTCAGAGATTTTTCCTCCCCCTTTACCGATGCGGGGGGTATCAGTTAGACTTGATTCGGAAATAAAGTGGTGGGGAGCAAGAAATATTTGATTTGTTTGTTATTAGATGCTAATACAAATGTAGAGTATACTTTAAATGTTTCCCTTAAAGATGCACAGAGGGCGAAGGAAGGTATAACAAATAATAATAATTATCTGCATTATATTATTTATCTTATTTCGTAGGTATATTTTTATAATTACGCATGCGTCGGCAGGTCGCGCGTTTCAATTGAGTTTGTCGTTCTTTTTGGTGCTTACTCACATTACTTTATATCAGATCACCTCAATTGAAGTGAGCTGAGATCTCAGTCAAAAAGAACGCACCTATTATTGGTTTTTGGTATATGATACTATTTGCAGAACGTATTCTGTCAATTCTATGTCAAATGTCAGGTTACATTCAAAAAGTTTACATTGTTCAAAGCGCTAAACCTAGATTACTAGTGGTACAAGTATTCTTAAATAAGTATTCGAGTAATACGAAAGCCTTGGTTAAAAAGAAAGAGTGAAAAAGGTTAGGTTAGGTTAGGTTAGGTTGGGTACCCTTAAAATGCTGAATGAAGAACTGGCAGTACAAGATCCAGATTCTTATAAAAAATTTTTACGAGTATCAGAGGAACAATTTAATTTTTTACTTTGCTTGGTTAAAAATGATATAGAAAAAGAAGTCGTTTTACATGTACATACTTTACTATTCATGTATTTTTTTTTGGCAGGTTACAAATTACTTTACGATTCTTATGTAGGACACAAGTAACAAATAACGAAATAACTTTCTGTTCTATTCAAATAACAATAACTAAAGTAGAGGTAAATTACTCTATATTTTTGCTCTAATCTGTCAATTAATTGATAGAAAATAGGACCGGTTCTATAAATATATCACGTCAATTAAAATTGAAGAGAAATAGGACAAGTTTTGATGATTTGTAAATTTACAAAAAAAATTGACACAAAATGTGTATGTATTTATCAATCCTAAAAAGTTGACTAAAACTTGTAAATACCTAATCATTGATAATTACAAACGGGCTTAAGAACCTTCTCCTGACAATAACAAACACAACAACAACAAAATAGTGCCGTTCACGCTTGATGGCATGACCAATGAAACGGGATTCATTTTTATATATTATACAGAAAATTAGCGATATACATTCGTCGTATATTCACTATAAAATTTATTGGAAACAGTAACTACGTAGCTAGTTTTTGAGTTTATGTGTAGTAAATTTGAAACGGCTCAATTTAGGTAAGTGGGTGACTATAAAAAAGACGTGAATGTATTCAAGAAAAGTAGCTTTTTTAATATTAAAGAGTGTTTTTAATAGCACTTGAAGAGGGGCGTTTTTAATTTGGTAAGCCTGCCTGAATTTAGTTTAAAATCTTGATATTTTTAAGTTACAAGAATGTGTAGTAAGCAAGGATTACTGGATTACAAAGAAAATATTATAATACACTATACAGGGTGTTTCTTAAGTAATCTAAAATATTATATGGGGCGCTTCGTTACTCAATTTTAAGACGAAAAGTTCATATAAACATGTGTGATAGGTGTTGTCGTTTATGAGATACAGGGTGTTGAATTTATTGTAATAAGTCAGTTCTGATTGTACGTGAAATTAATTTTTCCCGGTGACGCTACTGGTTTTTAGAAGTAATACGCAAAAACATGCTTATTCTAAGTGGCCTTTGAAATAATGTTGACAAGTGTCAAATTTGAAAACCAACGCAAAAATCGTACATTTTTATTTGATTGACTCTGTGTTTAGTTAATAACTATGCCAGTGTTTACTAATGTTGAAATGGCTAATATGCATTTTTTGTACGGATTAGCGAATGGTAATGCCTTAGAAGCTAGACGTACGTATGCCCAGCGTTATCCAAATAATCGTTTACCATGTTCAGATACGTTTACTAAGTTACATATTCGTTTACAAGAAACTGGAACTTTTGCTAAATCGAAGAATGTTATTGGACGACCCAGAACTGTGAGAAATCCCCAATTGGAAAACAAGATTCTTCAAATTATTGACCAACATCCAGAAACGAGTACAAGAAAAGTTGCAGATGAAGTAAATGTTAGTAACAAAACTGTTTGGAATATTCTAAAAGATAATTTATTGTATCCATATCACGTTCAACGTGTTCAACATTTGTTACCTACTGACTATCCATTACGCATACAGTATTGTCAATGGATTTTACGTGAAATCGCGAACAATCCGAATTTTGTGGCCAATATTCTATTTACGGATGAAGCCAACTTTTCTAGACATGGGATTATGAATTTTCATAATGACCACATATGGGCAGATGTAAATCCACATACCATAAGTGTAAAACGATTTCAACAAACATTTTCAGTCAATGTTTGGCTTGGCATCATCGATGATTATTTAATTGGACTATTTTTCCTTCCTGTACGGTTAACCGGTGAGACATACCAACATTTTCTAGAAAATGAACTTCCACTTCTTTTGGAAGATGTACCTATTATTATAAGAAGGCGCATGTGGTTCATGCATGACGGAGCTCCTCCACATTTTTCAGTGATTGTACGCGAGTTTTTAAATAATGTTTATCCAGGCCATTGGATCGGACGAGGATCTCCACACCCGTGGCCCCCTAGATCACCTGGACACAATCCTCTGGATTTTTGTGTGTGGGGATATTTGAAATCGCTTGTTTACACAACACTGATATTAAACGTACAAGATCTTCAAAATCGTATCATAGACGGCTGTAATGTTATTCGTAACAATCCTGGTATCTTCGAACGTATTCGACAATCCATTAGACATCGAGCGGATTCTTGCATTTTAGCTGGAGGTGGACATTTTGAACATTTGCTCTGAAATGTATTATTTTTTCTTTATGTTTAACACATGTTGCTTGTAATAAAATAATAAAAAAATATAAATCAGTAGCGTCACCAAGAAAAATTAATTTCACGTACACCCTGTATCTCATAAACGACAACACCTATCACACATGTTTATATGAACTTTTCATCTTAAAATTGAGTAACGAAGCGCCCCATATAATATTTTAGATTACTTAAGAAACACCCTGTATACAAATACAAATCTGGACTTATCCGTAAACATACAGTACCTCTAGTTCTGAAAATTCCAACGACTGTGTTCTCTTGCCCACCGGTATCTGCATGCACGCTGATCCGCAGTCAACAGTGGATGTGAACTACTTCTTCTGGTTCTGAACAGTGGATGCTTGCAACCTTCTTCTAACAGTTTGACTAGATATCATTCTTCCAGTAGTATGCCTAAAGAAGCTGTTAATTCTCGAAGCAGTAAAGGAGTTGCAGCTCGTTCTAGTCCTCCTCCATGCCTGTATGCTGCAGACCCCCTTTCCAAATATCGATTTCATGCAAGACTACCAACACTTTGGAACGTGGTTTGTCCAGACAGGTTCGACGAACCACGCGCCGCTTAATATTGTTCTGGGCAGCTTATTTTCATTAATGAACCACAAATTTTAAGAAGATTTTGTAACAATATTTAAAATGACTGCCCTACGTTTTGCATTAAACATTATAGTTTATATTGTCTCTTTCACACAAATTGACTATATTAATTCTTCAAACTTAAATTGATTTGCACGTTCCATCTCCAAAAAAAAGTTTGTCTGAGTTGCTGTTCGGGTTTTGCTTATTCCCAATTGACCTTTGCCCGAACAATCTACCTATTCAAAGTCAACAAAACTTTTATAGCTACGAATGAAAGGAAAAAATAAAATTTTAATAACCGAATTCGTATTTTCTGCCGTTTTGACTTGGGGAAACTAAAGTTTGAATTACTTTTTAACGAATTTTAACTGTAGGGAAATCATCATTACGTACCTAAAGACGTAGATTTGTAGACAAAAATACGTTTTAGAGTTCGTGTGGATACTTAGTCTGTCTGGAAATAATAAAGCGGTTGTTTCTCCGGTCCGAAATGCGTTTCTGTCCATTATTTCTGGCAGTTGTGTTTTGTTCATTTTCTTTATTCTAACTATAACGTGAGCGATTCGTAAAAGAACCTTTTTTGGAGAGATTCTTAAAAGGAAATAAAGCAAACCTATCACCTGACTAAAAATATAAAATCAACTTGAACAAACTTAAAAGGTAAGGAGCACAGGTATTTTACCACTATAGTAACACACAATAATTTTACTTTTAGCTTCGTATTTTATTTAAGAATTTCTGCTATAGTCCGGGGTATTACTTTTAGGTATTCTCAACAAAGTAGTTAAGAAATAGAAAGTTACCCAAGTTCTAAAAATGTCTTTGTAAACTAAAGAATGTAAAATCAGAAACTTTACTGTTATATTTTCTAAAAGATACACTGTACACTGGTTCTTTTACTGCGTATTTGTACCTGCGTGGTGCTCTTTATCTCTATAAGGACCGACAAGAACTTGTAACGACAATGTCGTTATATGTACATACGAGTTATCAACGGGAAAAGAAATTATGAGAAGATACGACGGACAGTTGGAACACCGGCAGAAAGATGACAGTTTTATATGCTACCGACTCGGTATGAATGATTCGATACATAGGTCAACGCAGGCGAAGCAATCGGCAGAGTTACTCCGACATGCAAGTAAGTCGCATCGACTAGCGCTCGCAAACAGGAACTCTCACTGGTGGTGGAACACCAATTTCGACCTACCTTAGACAGGTATTGACTGTCTAGTTTCCTCGACGGGGTCTTAGACGAGTATTGATCGTCGACGACACCGCTCCCTACCTGGTGAAGGGTATTGACCTTCACCGTTACCCAATCGGAAGGAGTACTGATCCTCTCCGATTTATCCGTATACCGGGTCCACGGGAGTATTGATCTCGTGTGACTTATCTTAACCCTGTAAAGGATATTGCCCTTTACAACACGATATTTCTCCGGAGTATTGATCCGGAGGGATAACCCCCATACCTAAATACCTTTACGTCGATTGTACATATGCTAACCATTTATTACAGAATCAACGGATGTCCATACGGCCAATGACGGGAGATGGTTTCGGCTGGTAAAAGAAGACTCTCGAAGATATTATATATGTATATAATTGTATAAATCTGTGTTTGTTTTGTACCGGACAATAAATATCTAGTAACACAACCCGTATCTTTGTTCTACCATAGCTACCCTAAGCGGCAAAAGTAACTTAACGCCTTAGCCACTCTCAGAATAAAGGGTGCGCGACGAGGCAACGTTACATAAACTGGCGCCCGAGTAGAATTCGGAGCCAGGCAACGTTACATAAACTGGCGCCCGAGTAAAAATACTAGATACGTTAGGCCGCATAGATAAAAGAACAAAGAGTTCTAATAAAGGGTACCTGGACGACGAAGGGTTGTTTAATTCGTATATATTTTTTTTTACCGATTTAAAATAGTTTGTACAGATACAAAAATGTCAGTTCAGGAAGAAGGGGCTACCGCTGGTTTAGAAATCGCCGACACAAAAGTAGGATGGATTTACAAATTAAGAAAAGAGGACCTTATAAAGGAATTAGAAAAATTTAATTTAAACCCAACAGGGAACTTAGACACATTACGGGCAAGGATGTCTAAATTTGTAAGAAAACTACATGACGACAACGGAAAAGATCAACTAGAAAATCAACAACAAGAAGAACAACAAACTGCACACGATTCGTCGGAACATAAAGAGGCAGATGACACACAAAGAAATCCAGTACACCCGCAAATAGACTGCGCAGAAGTTGAAAAATCAGAAGATGGAACTTACAATTTAACGAGCATAAAGACCCTATAGAATTTATAGAAAGAATTCAGGAATTAAAAGAAATGTATCAATTAGGAGACGAGACTTTATTAAGGGCATTACCCGAAATATTACGAGGAAAAGCGATCCTGTGGTATCGGAATAACAGGCACTTATGGGAGTGTTGGCAAGACTTCATAGAAGATTTTAGTTCTTTCTATATACCGATAGATTTATCGACGCACTTAGAAGAGAAAATTATAGAAAGAAAGCATAAAGACAACGAACCGTTCAAACAATTTGTCACAGACATACAGACACTAATGAGACGACACACCGGTTTTAACGACAGCCAACAATTGGAAAGAATATATAGAAATATGAACGCAAAATACAAGTTACACATTCGTAGGAATGAAATTTACTCAATTAGACAGCTGACACGACTGGTAGAAGAAATTGAAGAGATAAAAAAGGAAATTAAAGACGGAGAGAGACCGAAGTTCGAAAACACGGCCAATTATTATACCGGACGGGACACCCACAAAACAAATAAAACACTAAATTACGACAGACAAAGCTGCTGCTGGAAATGCGGGAAAAGAGGACACAGCCGTGATAAATGCTACGCAAAACCGATACGATTCTGCAGTCATTGCGGAATGATAGGAATAACTGCTATCAACTGCCACTGTCAGAAGCAGGGAAACGGAAAAAGAGCAGACTCTTCAGGAGGCAAGACGAAGCCCTCAATAAAGGCCATTAAAACAGATTCGAAACCAACGGACGAAAGACCGCATATTAAAATTTCCACAAATAATGGACTTACATTAAACACCTTAATAGATACTGGTTCGCACTATTCTTATATAGGGAAAACTGGACTGAAGAATTTAAACATGTCCATACACAGAGGTACATCGGAAACAACCTCAGCAATATTAGCAAATGGTAGCAAAGTGGAAATAAAGAGAAGTATCATCATCCCATGTACAATAGCCGGGAACTACGGCAAAACCAAGTTTTTCTACATACCAAACCTAGAATCCGAAGCTATTTTAGGAGTAAAAGATATTTCAGACAGGAAAATACCTTGGGAAACGTTATTTCGGAGCGAGCAAACAGAGTTAGAGGAACTAGAAATTTATAACAAATTGATACACATAGACCTCAGTCAGGTGAAAAGGCAAAAAGACGCAAAACTTGAAACAAACGTAAAAGAAATTACGGAACCGGTCTCCACAGAAAAGAGAGATTTAGAATTACGAAGACGTTTCGAAAAATTACGCTACGAAAACAAAAACCAAATTGCATTAACCATTGGTCCAGAGAACCGAACCAATAAAGACGTAAGTTTTTATAATATAAACAACGAGCTGCCCGAAAAAGAAAAAGGTGCGCAGAATACACTAACCGACTCTTTATCACGCAACCCAGTCGATTTGATCAGCTCGCTAACCAACGAGATAACACATGACTGGTATAGTAAAAAAAGAAATAAAGTAGAAGCTCAACCTCAAAAATTCCCAGATTATGCTATTATGAACGGTAGATTATATAGACATTTCTGGGACAGACACGATTTGAAAAAAGCAGAAATGTCAACGCCATGGAAATTGTGCATTCCAAGTGTTAAACAAAAGGCTCTTATTGAAGAGAACCACTGTTCGACAAAAGCAGGGCATTTAGGAATAGAAAAAACCAAAGAAAAATTAGCAAGAAAATATTACTGGCCTGGCATGTTTCGAGACACAGCGAAGTTTATCAGGAACTGCAAAAACTGCCAGCATTGTAAACCATCGCAACAGTTGCCACCCGGAAAAATGCAAGCAACACCAATACCGGAAAAACCATGGCATACGATAAGTTCCGATAGCATAGTAAGTCGATCAATGGAAGACATATTAATAGTAAGTGAAAATTATGACCTCTCCGAAGGGGAAGAGAGAAACCGTCCGCCGTCACCGGGAAGAGGATTGGAAGAGTTTCTGCAGGCAGTAAAACAACCACCGTCGCTTCAAACAAAGACAAAGTTAATAGATCTGGTGCCGGTGGAACTAAGAAATAAGCCAACGAACAAATCACGAAAATATAGACTAACGTTACCAGATGGAAAGAAATTGAAGATAAAATATTAAAACAAGTTTTTTGTCGCATATATGAACGTTAAGTTTAGTTACTTCAGGATTTTAGTTTTGTTTTCCTTTTTATCTAAAAAAAAAATTGCTTTTCATTTCATTCAAGAATTATTTTTTTTATTTTGAACTGAGGGGGGTGTAACGACAATGTCGTTATATGTACATACGAGTTATCAACGGGAAAAGAAATTATGAGAAGATACGACGGACAGTTGGAACACCGGCAGAAAGATGGCAGTTTTATATGCTACCGACTCGGTATGAATGATTCGATACATGAAGCGTGCATTTCCATAACGTTGTAAGTGCCAAAATGATTCAGATGGGTTTTTCTCGAGAAATCAGTTGTAAGTGCCATGTTTTATGACCTGAAATTTGTTTGCGCGTATATTCCTAGCCGAAGGCGGGAAAAGTGGGGATAAACGGGCTCTGCAAGTCATAACGTTGTAAGTACCGTAGTGCAACTCTATTCACTAGTAACAACGTGGTTAGTTCATCGATTATTTTTATGTGCAGACGTGACTTAGTTGGTGCCGTTAAAATAAAATAATTACGTTACAATTAAAAGCTGACATGGATGAAACCGGTGCCCTAAAGAAATGTTCTAAAAAGAGACGCCGATGTGTAGAGAGTTGGCAAAAGAATGCAACAAAAAAAGAGGAATTCTGGAGAAGCATATGTTTCTCGAGGCTCTAAGAAAGCGGTTCCAGAGAAAATTCCCCATCTCAGGTAAATTAATATAGGGCAATTTCTTGGGCTTTATTTTTAATTTTGCTGTATTGCTTTAGGTGACATGCAAGTGTTCATGGGCATGCCGATCCATAACTTTAACATACCGTGTTGAGTTGTTCAAGGAATTTTACAAAATGTCCGATTACAGTAAGCAGCAAGGTTATCTTCAAAGCCTTATTCATCCTCAACTAATCAAAAGGAGACGGCATGGAAAGTATGACCATCCCTCTGAAAGTAGGAGGAGTCACTCTTTTAGTTACTGTTTATTAATGCCTGGAGGTTCAGACGTAAGGGTATGCCTTAAAACATTTTGCAATACGTTTGGCATAACTCCCAGAAGAGTGCAACTTTTGGGAGAAAAAATTCTTGCTGGTAAAATGGACGTGTCGGAAAGACGAGGAGGTGTGCGACATACCTTTACCAAAACGGACTGGACTAACAAAATTATGGAACATATTGCCAGTTTTCCCACATATGAGAGCCACTATGCAAGAATGAAAACCCCGGATAAGCTCTTCTTGTCACCAGATTTAAACGTAAGCAGAATGTATCGTGCTTTTTTGGAGAAATACTGTGCTGAATACCAGCCACCTAACAAACCACCTGTGACTCGGCAATGGTATAACGAAATTTTTATATCAAAATTTAACTTATCTTTTGCTAGGCCCAAAGTAGACACATGTTCTACATGTGACAGATTGGCTGTTAAAATAAAATTGGGAGACGGGGCTGCTGTTGGAGAACAAGAACTTCACCATCGGCAGGCAGAGGCTGCTACTAAGGCAATGTCAAGTGACACAAAAAATGCAAATGCATCTGATTGCTATGTTATTGCGTTCGATATGCAGCAGCAAATGTACATTCCTCAATTAACACACTCAGAAATGTACTATTCACAACAGCTTGCAGTATGTAACTTAGGAATCCACGATTCTGTCATAGGAAAGGGATTCATGTGTTTGTGGACAGAAGACTTTGGAGGAAGGGGTTCACTGGAAATTAGCTCCTGCTTATACACTTACCTTACTGAAGAAATTAACAGTCGCGAAAAGAGAAAGCTCATCTTGTGGTCCGATAATTGCGGGGGACAAAATAAAAACCAGTTCAATCTTGCTATGTACCTGACCCTGCTAGCAAACGATGTTTTTGATGAAATCGTTCACAAATTTCCTGTAAAAGGACACACCTTCCTTAGTTGCGATAGAGATTTCGCGATTATAGAGAAACGCAAGAAAGTGTGCAAGGCTTATACCCTAATGGATATTGTTCGCATTATCACTAGTGCGGCTCAGAAAAATCCATTCGTATGCAGGGTGGTTGAGGACTTTTATGATTTTAAAACCATTGCTTATGACAGACTTAACACGAAGAAACTAGGAATTTCATCAGCTACGCAGCTTCGTCTTACAAAGGAGAATTTTGGTGTGGTGATGATGGCTAAAAATTTTGGCGAGTTTCCTGTATGGAATGAGATAAACATACTCAAATCTGGAGTTACATTACAAGATTTTAAGAACATACACCTCCCAAAAACTAGAAGTCATATTGATATTCCAGAAAAAAAGAAATCTGATATTGAAAAAATGCTTCCATATCTTCACGGTGAGGCTAAGCTGTACTTTGAGAAGAAATTAAGACATGCGGATCAAATCCCTACTGCAGAAAATACCAGTTAAAAAGTTGGCACATACAACGTTTTTACTTGCAACTCTGTTGGCACATACAACGTTGTGGAATTATAACTTAAGTTTATATTGTTTTTTCAAGTACCTACCGCTCATTATGGCTTTAAGGCGTGTTATTATTACATAATATCCTGAAAGCTATTTGCTTTTAATTTGTGAAAGTTCAAATAAAAACTGTTTTCATACAAATATGTTTTTTCTTCCTCCTGAAAAGTTTGTAATTTGGCACCTACAACGTTATGGAAATGCACGCTTCACATAGGTCAACGCAGGCGAAGCAATCGGCAGAGTTACTCCGACATGCAAGTAAGTCGCATCGACTAGCGCTCGCAAACAGGAACTCTCACTGGTGGTGGAACACCAATTTCGACCTACCTTAGACAGGTATTGACTGTCTAGTTTCCTCGACGGGGTCTTAGACGAGTATTGATCGTCGACGACACCGCTCCCTACCTGGTGAAGGGTATTGACCTTCACCGTTACCCAATCGGAAGGAGTACTGATCCTCTCCGATTTATCCGTATACCGGGTCCACGGGAGTATTGATCTCGTGTGACTTATCTTAACCCTGTAAAGGATATTGCCCTTTACAACACGATATTTCTCCGGAGTATTGATCCGGAGGGATAACCCCCATACCTAAATACCTTTACGTCGATTGTACATATGCTAACCATTTATTACAGAATCAACGGATGTCCATACGGCCAATGACGGGAGATGGTTTCGGCTGGTAAAAGAAGACTCTCGAAGATATTATATATGTATATAATTGTATAAATCTGTGTTTGTTTTGTACCGGACAATAAATATCTAGTAACACAACCCGTATCTTTGTTCTACCATAGCTACCCTAAGCGGCAAAAGTAACTTAACGCCTTAGCCACTCTCAGAATAAAGGGTGCGCGACGAGGCAACGTTACATAAACTGGCGCCCGAGTAGAATTCGGAGCCAGGCAACGTTACAAACTGACAGGTTAGTGTGAAATATCTATGGCCAAAAACAAGTCACCCTGCCCTACCAATCTGATTCAAAGCCTTGCTAATCCTAAAAAGATCCTAGTTGAGTTGTAAAAAATGCATACATTAAATTTTGTTGCTAAAAAGAGTTATAAGCTTTTGTTTTTTGTCAGCCATATTTTTAATGTGTTTGACTACTTTATTCTGTTGAGTTTAAATGTAAGTGAAACTCTGTATAACCATAAAAGCACAGGAAATTATTATATTCTAAAACTGTGCAATATTTTTAAAATTCTAAATATTGATTTACCTAGTTCATTAATATAAAATTTTAACTATTTGCACAATTGATATTGCGCGTCTATTATACGTTATTTTTAACAGGTCGGCTGAAAAGTCCCCGGTCTGACCTATAGATGACGACACTAGAATTAAATCCATTTCATTTTTAGATAGTATCAACCTTCAAAAGATTCGTGTAAAAATTTGACAGCTGTCGGACTATTAGTTTGTGAGATATTCCATTTTTAGTGAAGCAACTTTTGTTATTTTCAAAAAGATGGAAAAAAAGAATTTCGTGTGCTTATTAAATATTGTTATTTGAAAGGAAAAAATACAGTTGATGCTAAAGCTTGGCTTGATAATGAGTTTCCAGACTCTGCGCCAGGAAAATCAACAATCATTGACTGGTACGCAAAATTTAAGCGTGGTGAAATGAGCACCGCAGACGGTGAACGCAGTGGACGCCCAAAAGAGGTGGTTACCGACGAAAATATCAAAAAAATCCACAAAATGATTTTGAGTGACCGTAAAGTGAATATGATCGAGATAGCTGACACTCTAAAGATATCTAAGGAATGTGCTGGACATATCGTTCACGAATATTTGGGTATGCGGAAGCTCTGTGCGAAATGGGTGCCGCGCGTGCTCACAATCGACCAAAAACAGCAACGAATTGATGATTATGAGCAGTGTTTGCAGCTGTTAAGTCGTAATAAACCCGATTTTTTACGTCGATATGTGACTATGGATGAAACTTGGCTCCATCACCACACGCCTGAGTCCAATCGACAGTCAGCTGAGTGGACTGCGGCCGGTGAACCGCCACCAAAGCGTGGAAAGACTCAACAGTCAGCTGGCAAAGTTATGGCCTCAGTTTTTTGAGATACACACGGTATATTCTTCATCGACTATTTGGAAAAGGGAAAAACAATCAACAGCGACTATTACTGTGCATTATTGGAGCGATTGAAGACCGAAATCGCGAAAAAACGGCCCCATATGAAGAAGAAAAAAGTGTTGTTTCATCAAGACAATGCACCGTGTCACAAATCATCGAAAACGATGGCAAAATTGCATGAATTGGGCTTCGAATTGCTTCCTCACCCACCGTATTCTCCAGATCTAGCCCCCAGCGACTTTTTCCTTTTCTCTGACCTGAAGAGAATGCTCGCGGGAAAAAGAGTTGGCTCTGATACTGAGGTAATCGCCGAAACTGAAGCCTATTTTGAGGACAAACCGAAGGAGTACTACAAAAATGGTATCGAAAAGTTGGAAGGTCGCTATAATCGCTGTATCGCCCTTGAAGGCAACTATGTTGAATAAAAAAAATGAATTTTGTCAAAATATTGTGTTTTACTACGGTAGACCGGGGACTTTTCAGCCGACCTGTTATCTTATAATTCAACAATAAACTAATGGTCCTAGTGAGATTTAACCCTTCAGATACTACTTCAAGTAATGATATATATTACTTGAATATTGTGAAGTTGTTGCAAACGATTTTATATTTTAACTAAGTAATCTATAAATGAACATTTTGCATGCCAAAATCAAACCTAATACCTACTATATAATTGGGTTTTTAATATGATTGGATGAAACAAAAAGACAGATATTGGCCTTATCCCAGAGCTGTGTAATATCTTTTTGCGACTAATTCAGAACTACACAGCCACTGTAGTATGTTGTATTTAAATCATAAAGATATTTAGGTTCTATAAAAGTTATTTTTGGGTTCTAATGAGCTGTTAAGATTTAACCTTTGAGTTCTAAAAAGCTCACAATCATAAGGTAAGTAGGAAGTTTTGCGGAGTGGGCCCGTTTTGTTATCAGAAGGTTGTGTAGCCAGCTAGAAGTTATTTGTACTAGAAAGCATTTCTCAAAAAAAGGTTCTAGAACCAATATATGACTTTTTTAGAACTAAAATTGCTATTTGGGTAGTCTCCTTGTTTTACTTCAATAGGAAACTAACATGCAATTACATATCAAAATACACTTTCCAACGAGTTAAGTATACGATGTTTCCTACGATCCCAGTATTTTTTATAATTATGAAGTTTTTAGCTTTATTTATAAAATTTATTTTAATTGATTCTTTTATTTGTTTTTTAAATATGATTAATTAAAATTAAATAACCACCTTCCTCAGGAATTAACATCAGAAATCATTACTAACTATACAGGGTGTTTCAAAAAAAGGTAATACCGTCTCTAGGATAGGTAAAAAACTGAAAAATAATTGGGGTTTGCTTAGTAAAATTTTTTTCTAACGCCATCCGTTTTCAAGATAAAGGGCGTTGAAGAAAATAAAAAATTACACATTTCTTACGATTTTGCCGAAACTACTGGCACCATTGCAATGAAATTTTATACGAATATGTTTTGAAAGCTGATATATCCCATGAATTTGTTTTTATAACTAACTCTCATAGAGGGCGCTAGTTACACGATTCATACAACGTATTATTCAACATAACTTTTTTTAGGGTAGAATTATTAGTCAAAACTCCAAGTGAACATAAACATCGTTTAATCCTACACCAAAAAGGTACTCTTGGTAAAACTCGATATTATGTACCGTTTTCGGAATATTTTGATTTGAAAATTATGAAGTAATAATCACTGGTATAAACTAATGATAAAGTTCGCTTTTCTCTAAGTTTGCCATGTAAAATTGACATTTATTGATTGTTATGACAATAAGTCAACAATATGAGAGTTAGTTATAAAAACAAATTCATGGGATATATCAGCTTCCAAAACATATTCCTATAAAATTTCATTACAATGGTGCCAGTAGTTTCAGCGAAATCGTAAGAAATGTGTAATTTTTCATTTTCTTCAACGCCCTTTATCTTGAAAACGGATGGCGTTAGAAAAAAATTTCACTAAGCAAACCCCAATTATTTTTCAGTTTTTTACCTATCCTAGAGACGGTGTTACCTTTTTTTGAAACACCCTGTATAACATTTTAATTTTTTTCGCGGGTTCCATAAAAATTAAAAGTAAAATGTTTACTGTTGCTATTGTAGGAGATAAGTCAAAGCGTTTTATCGGATCAAACTTTTGCCTTATAGTAGTAAATTTGTGTTAGAGATTTTTATATTATATATTTTCTTTTTTATGAGTTATTGTAGTGTTAAAAAGACACATTCTTATTGTTAAAAAATATTTCGAGTCGTATTTAAAGAAGAACAGTAAACAACTAAACGGTTAAACTAAACTTCCACTATTTATTCAAAAAATACGTTTTTGAAGCAATGGCATAGGCCACAAAGTAAAGATTACTACAATCAATTTTATTATTTTTGTTGTGATCACATATATTGGCAAGATTTATTTGTTTGTTGACAATTAGCTAAAAGTTATTTTAGATAATAAATACATTTAATGTTTATAAAATATTTTAGAACAATTATATATTACTAATTTAGACATACCTTTAGACATTAATACTTAAATAGTTCAGAATCATTAAAATAAAAAATTCTAATTTAGTGCTGAGGTATTAATATCAAAATAAAACTCTTTTCATAACTAAAATCATTCTACAATAAGTTTTGCTTGATTTTGTAATGAAATAAAAAGAAGAATATTAGAGAAACTTCGTTTAATATTTATTAGATTCTAGTACTATTTTAAATGCTTGGCAACATAGTCTCGTTGTGACAGCTGTGACGTGCACCTATATTTATACTGGACAAGGTGTACATATTTTTAAATAATTATTGAAAAACCTCTAAAAATATCTTGACTAATTTTTGTATATTGTTGTCAAGACTCTTCAGGATTTGCTTTGATTTAAAAAATTCATTAGCGAAGTATATTTTTCAAGAAGTAAACATGCCTGGAGAATTCAGCTAATTGATACTCTATTTTTTAACATGTGCAGCTGTTTATAAATGGGAATCTTGTTATTCGTATTACTCTTACTCATTTCGAAGTCTAAATGTACTATGCCTGTATTGTTTGACGCTTCCGCCATTTTAAGAGGTGTTAAACCCATATTGTTTAAATTCTTACTGTCTCTTTTATTGTACAATAATATATATCCCTTCATGTTTCCCATACCGGCCGCGATGTGTAGTGGTATGTCCCCCTGTTCAGTTTTGATGTCGGTAGTGACGTTGTTTTTGAGTAACAAATTTATTATATCCGGATCTATCCCCTTTCTTGCAGCCAAGTGCAAGGGTGTATATTTCTCATTATCGAGTATATTTAACTGTGCGTTTTTTCTTAATAAAAAATCAACCAATTCCAAATTATTCATTTGTACTGCTAAATGCAGAGGGGTGGAACCGTTAACATCTTTATCGTTAATCTCTAGACCTTGTTCGATGAGTGTTTCACAAATCGGTATTGATCGAGCTTCTGCAGCTAAATGAAGAAGAGTGAAGTTTCTATGATCTCGAGCTTCCTTGTTTGCTGATTGCCTCAGGAGTAAATTAACCATTTTTAAATTGGAGTGCTTTACAGCTAGTTGGATTGGAAGATCTCCTGCAAAAAAATGATAAATACTGTTTACTTAATATTCATATATAGTTGGTGCAAAACAAAATTTGATTCACGTCATTAATTTTGTATTAATTGCAAAGCATCGTTCCCAACTTTCAAATTAAATGTTCCATTCAATAAATCAATATAAAATACTTAAATTTGTTTACATAAAGTTGGTAGCCGTGATTGATAAGTCGCGTCGTTGCCTTTGTCACCGATTTAGTTTTGTATTGGTCATTTTGTTTGTGGTTTTTGTGTTATTCTTTCTTGTTGTTATTTTGAAATATAAAAAAACTGTTCTTTTAAGAACAAAAACAGTGTAATAAGTGAAAAAATGCCAAAACAACTAAATAGTCGCTGCTAAGAACTGGTAAAGTACGTTTCACAATAATTCGTTGACTCCGGTACCTGACCTTAAGGGATTAGTAATGAAAGGTTATAAATTTCTCACTGTACAGTAAACATTAACAGATCCGTAATCCGGTTTTCAAAATAGATTTAAATAAAACTCAGTAACATTTACTAAAATTTTGTAAAAAAAATCACGAATTTTTTTAAAAACAAACAAACAAATTTTAAGTTTATTTATTAATTGAGATTAAACAAAACTGTTGAAACTTACGTATACGTATACGCTTTGGTCTATTTCATCTAATTGGCAGATGTTGTCAAAAAATGTTTCAAATAAAAAAGATGTAGTTTAATCATGGCCACATTTTAAAAATATTTTGTACTACAGGGTATCCCAAAAAATTGATTTAAATAAAACTAAGTTAACATTTACTAAAACTTAAATTTATTTTGTAAAAAAAATCACGAAATTTTTTAAAAACAAATTTTAACTTTATTTATTAATTGCGATTAAACAAATGAACTAATTCTACATTATTTACAACTATTTAATCTAAATGTAGTTCAGTATCACTATCGTCTTCATTTAAATTAATAACTAAGGGTGCTACAGTTACATTAACATTTCGATATGTACCTTCAACCTTAATAACATGCTGAATCGAATTTTTCCAGCTATCAATGGGAATATTACTTGTCACATTTCTGATTAACTCTATAACACTTGAGTTTAATGTGGGTGAAACGTTTTCCGATCTAACTTTGGATTTTAGCTGATGCCACATGTGTTCTATAGGATTGAACATGCAATAATATGGGGGAAGCCGTAACACTGTGTGGCCCATATTTTTAGCAATAGTATCACAAACGTATTCTTTTTCAATACCGAACGCTGCTACAACTTGTAAGAGATCACGTTTTGTGTACGATTCTTCAAGATAAAGGTCATTTTTAACAAATACTCTTGAATTTCCCATTTATTGTTGTTGCTATTTGGTACTTTATTTAATTGACGGCTATGATAAGTTGCATTGTCCATTACAATTATACTTTTTTCCGGTATATTCGGCAATAAAACCCAACCTGTTTCTGATACGGCATGTATTATTGTAATTCTTTGTCCTCTATTTGATGGAGCCTTTGTTTTGCAATTTTCCGATGAATCAACAAAACCCTTCGTTGGAGTATCATGGGTGTCATACCATGTCTCGTCCAGGTAGAAAATTGAAAGGTTTTTACTTCTATATTTTTGAATAGCTTGTAAGTAATGACAACGCCACATTCGTAAACGAGATGACTCCATTATCACTTGTCTTTTATTAATGGTACAATATTTAAATTCCATTTGAGAAATAATTCTCCACAAACTTGTACGGCTACAAATAATTCCCGTGTCGTCTTTAAGTAACCGTTTTTTTATACAATCTAGGGTTGGTATCATTTGTTCTTGGTATAGGACATATATCGTTCGTCGAATTATATCTTTTTGTATTTCATCAACACATTTGGTATTATTAACGTCACTTCGTTTTTTTCGTTTACTTATTGGCTTATTGATAATATCTTTTACTGTGGATATTGGGGTTTTGGTTAACTTACATGTTTCTTCTGCTGCATCGGTTACACTATAACCTCGATTATTCAATGTTTCAAACACATTTTTCACAATTTGTTTCGCATCCGGCGATAAATGCACTTTTTTTGCTCAAGGACGCCACATACTTAGTTATAAACACAAGATTACTTTCAGAGTATAATGTTTAGTACAAACTAAAATTCTAGGAGAGAATTTTAAAAACAAATTACCCCGAAACTCCCACTTTCTCTTCCAAGATGATTAAGAAAATCAAAAATCATTTACTAATGATTTACTACTAATGGTCAGTAATAATAATTTAAAATTTTACCTGAAAAATAAAAAAACCAAAATATATCTTCCTGGACAAAAATAAATAATACCTTTCTGTAAATAGTTCATCGGTTTACGGCCAAAGTTCGAAGAAATATTAACCACCTTTTATTAGTAATCCCTTAAGAGCAGGTACCAAGTCAACGAATTATTGTGAAACGTACTTTACAAATGTTTTTACGATATCCACAGTATATTGTGGATATCGTTCAATTAAAGAAGCTTTGAAATTCATCTCTTTGAAGAGTTTATTATAATAACATATCCTTTTTTCTCAATAAAACATAGACTGTTTTAACAAATAAGGTTATTTTATTCTAAAATTTTGATTCATTACAATATATAGCTTACCTGCATCAGTCATTATGTTGGAATCCTGTCCAACACCTAATAAAACATTCACCAATTCCACATCGTCATAAATTACAGCCAGATGTATTAATCGTTCGTTTGCCTTATTTGAACTGTTCACGATAGCTCCTTTACGGAGAAGATGTTTAGTTAAATGAGTATTTCTTCCTCTAACAGATTTGAACAAAGGAGTCTCTCGTTCGTGATCCAATGCGTTGAGATTGGAACCGAATTCCAAGAGACGTTTGGCTGTTTCTAGGTGACCGCTTAAACAAGCCAAATGTAATGGAGTTTCTCGTTGGTTGTTCAATATGTTTGGATACGCAGAGAGGGAAAACAATTTTTCCAAAGTTTCCAGGTGTCCTTAAAATGAATTAAAATAGGTCAACAGAAAATAAAATAAATTATAATTAAAAGTTGTATTGCGAGATAGACACACCTGCGTAAAATATTCAATTAAAATAATGAGGCATTAGTGTAAAATCTTTGTTTCTCTAACGAGAGTTTCGAATTGTTTTTTTTCTTGTAGAAGAAATACTGTAACGTTCTAACGACACTGATGATCAGCAACGCATCAAACTAATAGGTCCATAGTATATTTTTTAAAATCAATGTTATTTCAACCCTATTACTTCTTTAAATTGATCTCTAATCAAGACTAATCAATGATTGTTCATGGAATTATAATGTATCTTGAATTTAATTTAGTAAAAAAAACAGTTTAAAAAAATAGGTATAATATGTATATTATTTTTATATATTCGAGAAAACGCAGTCTAGACGAGATTTATACAATATATCATATAATATTAATCCATATTTTATTTATTTATTTATTATTATTTAATTTAAATCAGATATTCACAAAAATTTACTTTATTTGACCGAACTAAGAGACTTTCATCGGTTTAGGTAAGGTTATGTTAGGTTAGGTTAGGTTAGGTTAGGTTAGGTTAGGTTAGGTTAGGTTAGGTTAGGTTAGGTTAGGTTAGGTTAGGTTAGGTTAGGTTAGGTTAGGTTAGGTTAGGTTAGGTTAGGTTAGGTTAGGTTAGGTTAGGTTAGGTTAGGTTAGGTTAGGTTAGGTTAGGTTAGGTTAGGTTACGTTCAAATTTGTACCCCTATTTGGGAAAATTTAAATAAGATTGAATATTTAGGAAAAAAAAACTTCTTTTGATATTTACTAGATTCTAATACTATTTTAAATGCTTGGCAACAAAGTCCCCAGACCCCTCTTTCCCAGTGGGCACTCTGGGCAAGTGCCCAGGGCCCCGTGATCGATAGGGGCCCCCTCGTCCCTGCCAGATCACTAAACGATAACCGATTTTTATTGCTTTTGTGGATTATATTACATTATCTATTCATTTAATGTGACTGTCATTGACAGTCTGTCAATAAAAATAAATCTAGAAGCTTGCTTATCTACTTTCTTTGTTTATTCTAACAAAATTATATTAGATTATCTATTCATTTAATGTGACTGTCAATAAAAATGAATCTAGAAACTTGCTCATCTACTTTCTTTGTTTATTCTAACAAAATAGTGTTCTGTAAAAGTCATAGGGGCCCCATTATCCTAATATACCCAGAGCCTCCAATAAGTTAAAGACGGCTTTGATAGTCCCTATCTAACAACTGTGACGTGCACCTATATTTATACTGTTCAAGTTGTAGGGCATAAAAGACCGACAAGTTTTGTTCAAAAAATTTGTTTGAATAAAGCAAATTTCGCCGCTGGAAGGGGGCACAAAATTCTACAACCTTATAGAACTCAATATTTCCTACAACGTTTGTCTAAAATATCAGTTTCTCCTAATTTCCTGGAAAACAACGGGTCTTAGAGAAGAAAGTTAAGCAGTAGACTTGTAGAACTCCACAACTTTTTGCGGTTAAGCTTATTTTCCTTAATTTAAAAAAAAATTTAAATCAAAGTAAAAAAAAAACAAATAAATATATAAAATTGTAATTTTAACTGTGCCAACCAATCAGGAAATTCAAAACTATGAAAAAATAAAGGGTGTCCCATTAAAAATATTGAAGATGCATTTTATTGGGTACTTTTTTTATATAAAATTCGGTTTTTGCTACATTTTGGGCCGGTACTGATAAAATAATACACAAAAACTTCTTTGTATTGGCTGACAGGAAGGGAACAATACAGCCACAGCTCTGTACCCGACTCCCCACGATGTCCCATCGCCGCCGCCCCCCCAGCGATTTGAGCCCGTTCTCTGCGAGCTCTCCGGGCCAATAAGCCAAACCCCCGCCTCGCTACACTCACTCACACTCACCGGCACTCTTCTGCCACCTTTCACCACACCGAGCCATTGTCTATCTAACTATCTACCCCTCAACTCACTCAAACCACCCAGGGCAATACGACTTCCACACATCTACGCCACCCCAGCCCTGTAGAGGATATCAAATCCTAAATCTGGGCTCTTCTATTTATCTTTTAACCCTCGTATTCAAATCAAATCTCCACTAAATTTCTTTCGTTTATTCATTCATTCATTCTTCTTTGTATTCCCGACATTAATGGAAATAAACGGAGGTCAAAGCGTAATGAGACACTGTACACTGTATATAATAAATTAAATTTACTGTACTAATCCTTACTTTTTGGTCCATCTTATTAAGAATAATGAAAAAACTCTTCGTTTTTGACGTAACTTCCAAGTTTAATTGAAAAAAATAGGTTTTAAATCACAATGACAGCTGTTTCGCTAAAAACTAGCATCGTCAGATTGATATATTGAAGTTATATTTTGTTTGTTTGTAGCTAGGTACCTGATGTTGATTTAAAACCTAATTTTTTCAATTATACTTGGAAGTTACGTTAAAAACAAAGAGTTTTTTATTATTCTTTTTATAATAAATTGTTTCAAGAAAAGTTCTGTAAATAGAAATAAATGTTGAAAACTTAAGGGAAGAAAATTGTAAGAAATTTAAATTTATATTGGGGTGTTACCAAATTTTTTTCTCCCCCACCTATGGTTTTCTCATATAATTGTAAATACTGATTTTTACAGTCAATTTACAATCAAATAAGGGTATAAAAAAGCGAAAATCGGAGTAGAAGATTCTTTGCGAGACCCATAGCGGCGAAAATAACGGTAAACGAAAATAATGTTTTAGACAAAAGTTCTAGGAAATGTTGCTGTGGGGAAAATTTTTATGAAAATCTGTTTTTTTTTTGTCTATGTCGAGTGAACTATCATGTAACAGAATAACATAATAACTACTTTGCAGCTTTCATCCCTTTGATCTCTTCGCTGGTAAAATCGAGATTTGATGCAAAATATGCTGTCATCATAAAGGCATCAAGTTACATTTACATTTGCGTTTACAAAACCATTTTTAATCACTATCCTAGATTTACTATACAACTAGATTAACTATAAATCACCCCTGGAATTTAATTTTATACAATTCTTCTTACAAACAATTCTAAAACAGTATGAATATCAAATGATATCGACACCGATAATAATTCTAATGGTTTATTAAATGGTGTTACATGGGTTTTAGCGAATGATGGCGCGTTTGTTTAGGTTTGAATATTCCTGCCATATTTTCATTTTTTATATAATTTTTTTCTGTGATGGGAAAAACGACGATTAAATAAAGAAAAAAAACATATTACAGGTGTCAAAAACGCCAGAAATAAAGCAATTCTGGGCCGCTACTAAAAGAAAAAGCACTCGAGGCAGCAAGCATTTTGAAGATGGAACATTTTGCAGCAGTAATAGGCAGTTTAAAGTAAGAGTTAATGGATCACTCTCTGACAATTGCATCCAAACCAACGGAATTCCTCAAGGATCAGTATTAAGTGTTACCTTATTTCTAGTAGCTATTAATGATATGGTGCAAAATATAAAATCTCCAGTATATGTAAGTGATGTAGCAATATACACCAGAGGTAAAAACATAAAAACAATCGAGAATAACATGCAAGCAGCTATTAATGAGATTTCAAAGAAACTTTCTGACAGTGGGTGGCAGTTATCATCCCACAAATCCAGAAGCATTACATTCACTTGTCAAACATCAATTCACCAAGACCTCACCTTGATAATAAACAACCAAAATATACCAAATGTTGATAAATTCAGGTATCTAGGAATGCTCTTTGACAAGAAACTAAACTGGAAATTACACATGGAACAACTAAAACCATGATGTCTTCCAGGAATGAACATGCTTAAAATGTTATAGAACGTGAATTGGGGAAGCGACCGAAAAACACTGCTACACATTTATGGCACTTTTATTAGATCACGCATAGAATATGGATCAATAATTTATGCATCAGCAAGCAAAAGAACACTAAATAAATTAGATGTCATACTGCGTCTCATAACTGGAGCATTCTGCACAAGCCCTAGGGACGCAATCATATGCGAATCGGGAGAACTGCCCCTAGAATTTCGTAGACAATTTCAAGGTCTCTCATACGCCATTAAAGTATCCTCCAATGAATAGATTCAAGGCTATCTTCACCAAACATCCTCATATATCACCTCCGTATTATGAAAGAATCAATAGATATCAAGATACCAACTATCACTCCCACCTGTAATGCCCCATAGCAGTTACATTTCACCTCCCACTTGGCAGTCGCATTTTCCAAACTACAATACTCAACTCTTGAAATTTAATAAAAACGAATATCCTAGACAGTTAATTCTGAACCATTTCCAAGCCATCTTGAGCAGTTACCAAAAATATCAACACATATACACTGCTGACGGATCAAAAACGGAAAGAGGTACCTCTGCAGCAGTAGTAACAAGCAACGGAATCATGGGTTATAGGCTACCAGAAGAATTTACAATTCATTCGTCAGAATTATATGCAGTGACTGAGGCCCTATTACACTCTATAGAAAGTCCAACCCAAAAAATCCTAATAATAACAGATTTCCTCAATATAATAGATAACCTGAAGCAACTAACACTTTAGCGCTACAGATCAAAGAGCTTCTTCAAAGACTTCACTCTTTAGACAAAATAATCGAATTTATTTGGGTACCCTCTCATGTGGGCATCGCTGGAAATGATCGTTCGGACGAAACTGCCAAAGAATATTCCACGAATGTCTCTAAATCAACCACTGAATCTCCAGTGCCAGCTACGGACGTAAAAGCGAAGCTGAAGGAGAAAATCCTCAGTTTTTGGCAACGCAAATGGACAGTTTCGCAATCCAAACTGAGGGCAGTCAAACCATCGACACTACCATGGACATCTCTACCATCTACGAGGAGACTACAAACAATTCTTGCTCGGCTAAGAATAGGTCACACAAGAAGCACCCATGAGTATCTACTCAGCGGTAATCAGCCACCAAAGTGTGAAATGTGCAATGTACAGTTCAGTGTCCAGCATTTACTGGTGGAGTGTCCTAAATACAATAAAGAAAGACACATATTCACCACTCAGTGCACCTTGTTGGATATATTAGGTGAAAAGTGCAAAATTGAAAATGTTGTTAAGTTCCTAAAAGACACAAATATGTATTCCCAAATCTGAAAACTTGTTTGGGTAAATATGTAGAATTCGGTGAACTCTCCGATTTTCATAAAAATTTTATGAGGGGTCTAGGACATTGTAATGAATACGAAAATAAAATTTTTTTTCCGCGGAAACACTGAGAAATAGTAAAAATTGTTAAAAATGTAGGTTTAAAGTAAACATAACCTATCACTTACCAGTTGTAAATGTGGCAATTATATTAAGCTTGAGACCATTTTAGTGTTAAATAAACATTCTCAAGATAATTTAAAACACAAAAAACATCAAATTAGTATTGGGAAACTTATTTTCTTATTAATTTTGTTGCTCAGAACCTTCTACTTTATTGTTTATTCTAACAAACTGTCAATTTTGTCAAAACCTCTTATTGGCCAATTTGGTTAAAACTTCAAATGATTTGACAATGTTGCCAAGATTTACTATACATATATCGAGTATTTGATAAGAAAACAGATTATACTTTTGGTCGATTTTAATTTTTTCAAAATTTAAGTTTTGGTTTTTGTAGTTTTGAATAGCTAGTTTTTCGTATTGTTTTACTGTCGAATTTCAGTCGTTTTCATGTTAGTTTGGTTTTACCGTTGATTGATATATATACCTAACGTTTATTTGATTTTATTCAACTTTGTACTTTAAAATGAATTTAATTAAAATTTATGAATTGGTTAAAGATGACGATAAATTAATCGAAAAATTAATTGAGTGGAACTTAATTCCGCATAGAAATAATTATAAATGTAAGAAATGTGGAGGGAATTATACTCTAACAAAAGATTGTTCTAGGTAGGTAATTATTTATTATTTAATTTCAACAAAAAATGATGATTAATTTTTAGACCTGATGGTTGGCGATGGCTTTGCCATAATAAAGTCTCTGTAAGGAAGCAAAAGGCCAAACTTTGTAGAGACGTCGTCGAATTTAGGACTGGAACATTTTTTGCGAGAAGTAATTTAACTCTATATACAATATTGGGTTTCGTGCATTTATGGGTATCTGATTGTTCATTACAATTTATTTGTCAGGAAATGGAAATTTCAAATAAAACTGCCGTCGATTGGGCAAGTTTTTGTAGAGAGGTACTTTTGTATGCCTTTATGGATAATCCGGTGAAAATTGGTGGCCCTGGTAAAATTGTCGAAATCGATGAAAGTAAATTTGGAAAAAGAAAATATCATCGGGGTCATCCGGTAGAAGGTCAGTGGGTCTTTGGAGGTTTTGAAAGAGGAACGGGTAAAATATTTATGGTCGCCGTTGAACATCGTAATAGTGATACTCTTTTACCCATTATAGAGCAATGGATAGAAAAGGGTACCACTATCTACTCGGATTGCTGGAAGGCATATGATTGTTTAACGGAAAATAGCTATAAACATTTGACTGTTAATCATTCAATAACTTTAGAAGATCCTGAAACTGGCTGCAATACTAATAGTATTGAAAGTTCATGGAGGCATGCAAACGCCATAATAACATTCAATGGCCGAAAAAAAGCACATATACCGGGTAATTTAGCTAGGTATATGTTCTATAAACATTGCCAAGAATTTTCTTTGAATCGTACAGAAGCCTTCTTAAAATTAGCAGGTAAACTGTACGATCCAAACAAAATTCAATCTCCAGAAATTTGTCCTTCTGATGATGAAGGTTTATTTTGAAATTTTTGATTTTTGTCAAATATGTTGTAAATATGAAGGTTTATTTTTTATTTATTTTCCGACTTATTTTTTGTTTAGGTTTATTTTATCTATTGTTGCTGTTGGGATAAAACTAAATATTTAGAGTTTTTCATTTGGGGTTTTCAGTATTTTATTTCAGATATTAAGGTGAGCGATAGTAATTTATAATACACTTTGATCTGTGTCAGTTGGTCGGGAAGAGGATTTAAATGTTTTTGTTTTCTTTATATTTTATGTCTAGTTTAGAAGTTTGTTTAAGAATTGTTGCTTTTATTCATTTTACTTTTAAAAAATATTTTTTTATTATTCATAAATGCATTAAATTTGGTATTGTACGATAGGTTAATATTTCCTACACATTTCAAGCATATATTTTATATTTCCTATATAATAAGGTACATTTTACACATTTGTTTATAATACACAAGAATAGCTATATATTTTTTTAGTCTGGCAACATGGCAACATCAGTTGGTGATATTCTTACTATTTTGACATATGTCCGAAATGAAGTTAATAATTATGGAATTTATTTATTTAAAACTATATGAATATTAAAGTTGTGGAAATGTTATTGAATTTAAAAATTATGTAATTATAAAAAATAATGTATTTGAAAACCATTTGATGCTGCTGAATATGAATTAATTCTCGTATTTACAACAGGTAGAGTAGAACCAAACTAAGAATGGTACACCACATGGCTGAAACCTGCGCGAAGGTGTGACGTCAGAAACAGAGGCGGACAAATTTCTAGTTAGTTTTTAATCATTAATATTAATATTATGAATGATTTCCCTTACTTGACTATTAAGGGGTCTTCCTTTTATTCCAATTTTTTTTGGAGCCATTTATAAAATAATAACAAATAAAAAAGTATATAGTCAGAACTCACAATAATCACTTTTCGCTTTCAGCTCACTTTGCACTTACTCTACTCAACCAAGTCACGCCACTGAATAATTACATTTCGCTCTTTCGGGAGTCGTTACTATGGTAACTGCCACTGCGCAACTTATGCGGTCGCCATGTTGTGTACCATTCTTAGTTTGGTTCTACTCTAAGCGTTAGGTTATGTTTATTTTGGGTTGAAATTTTTAGCAATTTTTACTATTTCTAGTTGTTTCCGCGGAAAAAAAATTCATTTTCGTAATTATTATGGTGTCCTAGACCCCTCATAAAATTTTTATGAAAATCGGAGAGTTCACCGGATTCTACATTTTTTCCACTTGTTTGTAATCAATACTGTACCGCTGCTAATAACCCTTCGTGGTTGATGCAGATAAAATTAAATAAAAAAAAAACAAAAATTGACACCTACTTTAAAAAAGTTTAACACCTGTTTTTTTTCTAGTATCGAATGTATGTAGTTTTATGTTTTGTAGTAAGGAGTAAATAGTAGTTTTAATTGTTTTCTGTTTATGTATAGAATTATATTTGCTTTAATTGATAAAATAAACAAAAATCCAAATATTTTTTATTTGTCGACTGCAAAACAATAGCGGCCACCTATATATTATAACGGCCAGTAGTTCTTTTATTTTTAGTGGCTGTTATTGACAGGTTTTACTGTATTTCAATACGTTAAAGTCAGATCGATGTGAAATTTAAATTTGTAAACAGGTAGGCTGTTGTATTTATAACATTACTAGGAAACCAATTAATAAAAAATCAAATATCTGTATACATATATCCTGGACAGAGATAAAATGTCAAACTTTTTTCCCGTCACAGATAAAACAAATATTTATACAAACAATGCACTGCACTATTTACCTGCTGAGGCGGTATAATGTAAGAGAGAATTTCCATATCTATCTTGAGCATCAATCGTGAAATCGTAATTTTCAATGTTGTCCAAAGCTAAGTTCAAAACTGAAAAACACTTATTTCTAGCCACTTCCAGCAAATCAAAGTCCATAAACGAAAATTCCCCATCCGTACCATCCATAATTAAATATTTGCAACATACTCGTAATTCAATTGTAAGAAACAACAAATTAAAGTAAATTGTGTGATAAAATGATTAGAAAAAGTTAGTAGTCACTTGTTTTTCTTATCTATTTGAATTAAAGCGATTAAAAAGATACGAAAAAATGTACAGATCAGTACCGACTGAAATTGCTTCTGCATTGAATTTTGGAGTTAACTCAACAATCATATATCGATAATTTTATTATTTACAAAGTTTTTAATTTGAACATAGAAAGTATTTTATAATTATATTTTAGCATTATGTTTGTAAACATTTTAAAATTTATTATAATCACTAAAACACCTGTAAAAAATTCGATATTTTTATAAAGATAAAAATTTTGGTTCTATTCGAGAGTTTTCAAAGGAATTTTGAAAAATAGAAAAATGCGTGAGAGTTTTGGATGTATTAAACTAAACTTCATATCTTTATCTTTTTCTCTGGACTAGTACAAGAAGACAATTACACAGGAACCACAAAATTGTAAGCAAAATGCGTTGAATGAAGGTGCGTATTATACTTTTTCTTTCAGTGACTGTAAAAATGAATGGTACAATTTGGTTGTGATTATGATTTTGGTAAATGAAATTGATTGTAGTAACCTTTACTTTGTAGAAGCCCATTTTACTAAGTACATTAAAAGTAGAACATTTTAAACAAAACTTCCACTATTTATATAAAAAATTGCTTTTGTAAACTCAATGACAGCTGTTTCGCTAAAACTAGCATAATCAAATTAATATATTGAAGTTACGTTTTATTTGTTTGTAGCTAGGTACCATCGGCTTCAGAATAGCATATACATTTTCAAACTCAAATCGCTTATAATGAATGAATTTTAAGGACGGCCTTAATTTTAAGGACGGTCTATTTATTATGTATAACCAATCACGGTTTAAATAATAATAAGTTTGAAATCAGTTAAACAGTTGTCCATGCCCACATCTTTAATGTTTGCAGCATAAGGTATTTTATTGACAAATTACCTATCTCTCTGTCCCTTGTAAATAAACTTAATCCCCAAAAACTATTTAATGTAGGCGTTTAAAGGGCGTTTTTATAACTTCGGTAGGTAAACGAAATTCACCTGCAAAGGATTTGCATATCATCAAGGCTTTTGTGGCCTTCCTTATTACTTCTTTTTCATGTTGATTCCAGAGTAGTTTCTTGTCTAGTGTTAAGCCAAGGTATTTTACCTCTGTTTTCCACTCTACAGTGTTGCCACCAGCCTGGAAAACCTGGAATTGTCAGGGAATTTAAATTCTTTTAATAAAGCCAGGGAAAAGTTAGGGAATATTTAAAAATTCTTGATAAAGTCAGGGAAATTATTAAAATTTCTGGAATTTTTTATTATTTCTTTAAACCATACATCAAGCACATTCAATATTTATACTTTTGTTTTAGTTTAAAAAGAGTAACTAACAATTATTGCTTAAATATCTCATATGGGTAGAGGCCATAAAATCAGTCTTCTTTTCTGTTTCTGAGCTTCGTTACCCAATTTACGGTTACACAGTCTCTTTGCTGTTTACTCATTTTGTTATTATAAATCTTTCATATTTTATTTTACAGAATAGATGTTATCTTTAAAATAAATTACAAATATAAATTGGTCTTGGAATTTTATAAATTTGGTCAGGGAAAACCTGTAAAAGTCAGGGAATTTCATGATGCAAATTAGGTGGCAACCCTGCTCTATTGTTGTCCCTTCTAACTGGACGTTTCTTAGATTTAGTTTCCTTTTAATTGGTCTTGGTGGGATTGATGTTGAGTCCCACTCTATTGCACCACTGTTTGGTGTATTCTAGGCCTTTCTGTACTATTTCACACAGTGTGTGTTCCAACTTGCCTCTAGCGTATAGGACAATATCGTCGGCATACTTTTGGCAGGATAGACCGAGGTTTGTCAAACCCATAAAAATTTTTGACTTGTCACCTTTCACTGCCGTTTCACATGACATAATACATGACAATCAATAACATGTCCATTATTATTTGTTTTGATTTCATGATAAGTACTATGAAAATACATGGATAAGTGAATTTATTTTGATTTTTGTATAGGTAAGTAGAATATTAAATAAGAAAAAATATTTTTTCATTTTGTCTTTGTATCAGTTAACCTCACATTCTGTGAAATGGATTAAAATTTAATTCTAATCAAGTAGTGTCTGTATTTTTCTACCTTGGTTAATAATGAACAACTTTACTACCTCAAAAAAAGTCAATATAGGCTAGTAGTGAAAAAACGTATATTTTGTTATAGTCTAGGAGGTGACCGAAAAATATTCCACCTCAATTTTTTTAAGCCACACTCTTTAAATTTTTTCATTTTATTCATTGAAATAAAAATAAAGAGGTCACATGATTTTTCACGATACAGTTAATGTTTCAAAAGATTTAGTTAATTTTCCCTGTTCTTTACTTTTAAATGTTTTATTAAGTTCATTAAAAAGTCCATAGCATTTTATATAACCTACCGCTGTTGAAGTTAAATACTACGTTCTCGTGTCTATACAGGAACTAAAACTTTATTTCTTAGATCGCAGAAGAAAGTTTAAAATTTGAGTAGTAAGTACTGGATGCCATATACATTTTTAAAACAGTCTCTAACGTAATTCCGCTCCTGGCTAGATTTACGCTCGGCATTAGTAGGTAGAGTTGTGGTTGGAAGAATACATTTTATTTTTGTACATTCTTTTTACTTTTAGTTTTTGCATTTTTAGTAATTTAAAGCTAATCAAATCATAAGAACATTAAAAATAGAACGTTTTAAACAAAACTTCCACTATTTATTTTAAAAAACCGTTTTTTTAACTCAATGGCAGCTGTTTCCCTAAAAACTAGCATCGTCAGATTGATCTTTGAGGGAAACACATCCAGGATAATCCCTTAGGGCTAATAACATCTAGGTTTTAATATTGTTATGTCTTATTACTTCCATGCTTGGTCTAGTCTTAACCCTACTTAACATTTAAAAGCTAATTTTTTAACTATAAGTTGAGTTCAAGTTGAGTTTATTATTCTTAATAAGATGGACTTCCACATAGTAAGGGTTAGTACTGTAACGAAAAACGTGGGGATTTTACTAAAACTATTTATTTGAACAATATAGGAACAACAGGAACAAAAACAGGGCAAACACAACACAACTTAACGATAAAATACAACTACGGCTTATTTATACGATGATTTATATCTCCCTTTATATCTTTTCTAGATCTAGAAACATTTTGACTTTTCCACAGCCTGACCTTTCCCCTTGTAACAGTACCTGTTTACATTTTAAGCACCTGGTGTCCTAAATATTAAATTAAATTAGTACCACGAGCTCCATCTTTCCTAAAGAATTCTTAATAATAAAATAATGAATACGGTCTCTATAATTATAATTGGAAGACGTTTTAATAATTATTCCCAGTCTTATTTCTTGTATTGGTTTACTGTCATATACAGAAAGTTGGAATATAATACAGTAAACTAGAAGCATCTCTTTAATTTGAAGATTCAGTAAACTTAAACAGCTTGTAAACTTTAAGCTCTCGTATGCACGAACAATTTTAACTGGTTCATCTCTACAACTTGGGCAGATCATCCCTCCACTCGTGATCTTCCATAGTCATTTGGAACCACCTAGACAGTGCCGTAGCGACCCCAAGGTGCGGCGAAGATCGTCCACTATTGTTAAAAGATAAGTTATTGTGGTATATCAAGTTTACTGTTCCCATATTTTTTCTCTTTTATTTCCGTTTATATCTATCTATATCGTCAACTGTATTAGAATAAGTATTTTTAAAGAACTGTTTGCGGATTATTTTTTGTGTAAAGTATTCTCAACTTTATTCATTTTAGCACCAAGGAAATCTATTTATCTTTTATCTGTTGGTACATTTTCATTTTTTTTTACTTCATAGACAGTTTTTTCTGACATCTTTCTGTCATCTTATGATACTTATTTAAATAACTCAGCTTAAAACAACTTTCTTCAGTAGTATCATAAAAAATAAAAAGATTTCAGTGGCGCCCTTATAATTTCTTAAAGAAACAAATATTGTACTATAGTCAGAGCTAGTGAGCTTACTCACCCCTAGCCGAGGTATATAACTATCATAATTTTTGCTGTGATAAACATTTATAAATTTTGTTAATTATTGAAATATCTTTTACAACTAATTAAAGACGAAATTAAGATTAATGGTTGTTTTATTGTAAATTACATTTTTTCTTTTGGTATACTGCTATTTTTTTTTAAAAGTTAACTAAATATTTTTATTAATTCACTCTCAACATGTAAATCATATCACAAATTGACGCCCAACGTCATAATATGGTTACACCCTTTGCGGGCAACAGCCACTTGTCAAAGTGACACCCGCAATTAGGTTAGATCAGGGGGCCTCATTTATGGAGACAATAAATTTAAAAAATAAACCTACTTACCTATTGTTTTTTTTGAACATTCCAATTCGAAAAGAATATTTATTAAAATCAATATAATTTTTGTCTAATTTAAATTATATTATGATCTTTTCTTAACAAAAAGACCTAGAGAAGATCTTTTTCTATATTATACTCACACTTTTTTAAAAATTCTAAACTACTATTTTCTTCTATTAAAGTTTTTTTTTTATAAAAAAAAAATGTAAATGTTTATTATTTTGAAAATTTGTAGTGTAATAACAAAAACAATGTTTGTTATAATTTGCCTGCATCCACCAAGGTAAATTTTTGTTTTTATTATTTAAAATAAAATAAATATAATTCTATTTCTGAAATGTTCTGTGTAGTAAAACATCTTTAAGTTAAAAAAGCAAAAAAGATAAATAACTTTAGTGATATTTAATGGTGTTTTCAGAAACCAAGACTAGCGACATTAATTTCACCACATTGTAGCAGATGTTTCAAATGGGCTCTGGAAAGTCTTTTCTTTTGGAAAATTATTTTTCTTGACGGACCTTTTTGCTGCATTCACAAATCCATTATTACGTTAAGATATAATTGAGGTTTATTTATATTATAAAAATACACTGTTATTAAAACAAATATACCTTGTTTTCAGAACTTGGAATCTTTAGTTACTGCTTTGAATAGTTTTATTCTTCATAATGCCAGGACAATATCTGACTATATACGGAATATACTAAAACTCAGGTTATTTATAATTGAAGAATAGTGTTTTCCTGTTATTTCAGTGTTTGTCACACTTATACTGTGTTATCATATGGTAAATATTAATTAATTCGACTTAAAAAAGATAACTTAGCATTGTATAAATTTTGTATATGTAAACTGCTGTTTTGGAAGCAACAGAAGCAATAAATTTTTTTATAATATTTAGAAAACAAAAGCAGGTATTATAGGCTAATGTAATGGCGAACATAAAAGGTATTTAAATAGAAAAGAAACAAATTATATTTTTATTTTTTATTGTTAGTTTATTTTGCGATATTTTGTTTCAGGCCGTGCGATCGAAATGTGAAAGATGTGGAATTAATTTGTGCCCGTTTTCGACGCGTAGAACAGCTGTGTCGGCTTCCAAATTCTTTACTCCAACAATTGGCTCTTTGCGGATATTACGAAGATCTTGAAAAAGGAGTTACACGTAAGTTTTTAGTTTCTTTCGATTTTTTTTGTCTTCAAAATGGAGGCTACCGACTGCAGTAAAAAGATAAAATACTAATATCTGTCTGGCGTCTTCCGGGTTTAATTAAAAATACTTCAAAGTAAAAATGGATGAAATTATTTACAGCGGTTAAAAAGATGGTTTCATTAAAATAAATAAATAATATTTACCCAACATTAAATGAGGTATTTAATTGTAAGTGTTAAATGGTAATTTCTTCGTATAATCAATTTAGCCATAATATTTTTGTAAAACAGTATCCGCCAAAATAAACAGTACCGAAAATAAAAATTAATTTTTAATTTCTGTGATGTAAGTGTTCAAAATTTTCACCATTTCGACGCAAACATGTTTCATATCGATTTTGTAAGTCAATAAACATATTTATAAAAAGTGGTTGATGGAACTGCCGAAAAATATTTTCTAGTAATCGACAGTATAGACAGGATAAAAGTGATGGTTTAAGAGGTGAATTGCGAACAACTGTTTAGAAATATACGAAGTGAATCACAGTTATAGCAAATTTTTGTATAACTGCACTAGTTATAAATATTACTTATTCTTAAATCCCTTTTTAAAAGAAAACAATAATATCACAGATGTAATTAGTAAAGTTTCACTAACAAAACTTACTTCATTACGACTTCCCTGCAGACCAAATGTAATTTTTCATAGTTTTGTCATTTTATTGAAATTTAGACATTGTACTTTTGTCCCAATGTATCCTTATCATCTTAGTTTATTTTTTTAATAGTTCTATTAAGTTTGAAGTTTGTGATGTTCTGGTTTTCGTTTCCGTTTTATTATTGCACAGATAATAAATAAATAAAACGATAAAATTGGAAAGACAAAGTTTATGTTCTCCTTTCTACTGCCAATTTTAGTAAACGTTTCCACATAATGTCGTTAAAAGTATCATAAACATCTACTGTAATGAAAATTATCAAGTTTTAATAACTTATTGCCAGTGGCGTTAAGAACGTTATTTTTTTTTATTTTCGTGTAACGTAATTACCTATATAAACGTGGATGGCGGTAGGATTAATGTTAATGTGTTAAAGTTTCCAAAATGTTTCACGTAATCCAGCTCAAGTCGATAATAATTGGAAACTTTTGACATAAATAACATATATTAGTTGCAGCTGTCATTATTTATACGTCTATTAGTAAAGTTTCTCAAATAAATCTTTCAAAAGAGTCATCATCAAACGTCCACTGTTAAACATATACTATCGTTTGTTTTATCTAGACCAAAGCATAGTCGCACTAAGCAGACTTTAAAACTTTGGACATTTTTATGTTCTCTTTTAAATTATACGCGCATGTAATTGTTAAATAGTGAAAATACATGATGGATATTCTTTTTTTTTGGACGTTTCATCTTGACACTGGCGGAGCCAACAGGCCAACTATATTTTGGATTGTTGTTTTAATTAATTTTGCAGAGCGTTCATATAGTATCGCAAAAATTCATTATTGGCTAAATGAACAACAAAATTAGAAATTCCCAAAACAGGTCGATTTTTTATTTTAATTTACTATTGTTTCAAATCATAATCTAATATACAACGTGAACCACTTTTTTTCAATTTACAAATTGCCTTTGCTGAGCTGATTCCAAAAATGTATGATATGTTGCTTCAAATTGGTACAGGGTGGACAAAAATGCAAAAATTTACTTACAAAGTAATGAAAATCACGAATAAACACATTAGATGAAATTACGTATTGTTATACAACTACTTTGATTAACTATCAAAAACATCCAGCAATATTCTTAATAATTGTATCTTACAGTAATCCAAGGCCCTGGACTAAAAAATCTTTTTGTTTGGCATTATTTTATTTATTTACCATTCTCTTTAATTGCCCTTTAATTGCCGTAATGCCCGGTTCAGTCATTGTCTAACGGTCAATGGAGAACAATTTGAACATTTATTGTAAATTAAATAAAAAACTATTGTTTTAAACGTTCATGATGCACTAATATATCAAGATGCATCAGCAACTGTTCGTGATGTGGTGACTAGGTGCTCCAATGTTAGTGAACGAAGTATCTATCAATTTTTTAGTGAGAGAAAACAGGAAAATTAGGTAAAACTTTTATGTTTGCTTAGGTACTTTAATCCTAGCGATTATCATCATTATCTACTGATAACATAATCGATATCATTCCCAGAAAGTAAGTACCTCTAAAGTGCGGCTCTTTGTGAGGCCACAATAGGGTTAGCAAACTCATATTTTTGTAATGTCCTATATCAGTTTATTGTATCAAACAATTAACTATCGTAGTTAATGTTCACAGTGTTATTAAAAGTTTATGATCAATTAGACCCAAAGTGCAATAAATTATGTGAGGTTTTACTACTTCATTTACCCTTTTAATATGTATGAAACATCTCCAACAAAGTCTTTAGAGAATAAAGCTCGATGGGCACGTCCACTGCATAACCGTAAACTTAATTTGGGCGTTCATGGCTTGGTATACGAAGACGATGGACATTTAAGGAGGTGCTAAAAATTAAAAAATATACAATGCCGTTATTAAACATTGTCTATAGTTGTATCAGTAGTTTAATAACTTGGAAGAGTATAAAAAAAATGTTATTTAATAATAATAATTCCTGAAATAAAATACGTCAACAAAAAATTTACAGAAACACATTTTATAAAAAGTATTTTTTTACACTCCGTCCTAATTTCATTTTATGTCTATCGATTGAAAACAGGTGTCATAAAGTGGTAAGTTAAATTTTGGGACAAAAAGGAGTCTATTTCGTGATAGGGGAATCTGTGGCAATATTTAGTAAGAAGCCTTGTGAAAGAGAAACAACATTGCGAATCCATCAATAATAAAGTTACTGCAATTTGAATTTTTCCAGCATTCTTTTTTACTACAGATGTAAAAGAGGTTGAACATAAATTCATGCAAAAGGACTCGATTAATATTTTTGTCGTCTCTTATATTAACTTCAGCTTGCTCAATAAATATTTCCCTTCATCTAATTTAAATACACAAAATATGTATGAATATTGATTTCAAATTTGAAATGCACTGTCGTTGAAAGATTGTAATAATTATATTTCTAGCAAAGTTATTGAAATATCTATGATAAAGAACTCGGGATAGCTAAAATTTTCATTGAAATTTTGTTGTAAGTTGATCAAAATAAATTTTCAAAATAACAATACTTACTGTTTTTAAATATATATCTTTTTCACTAAATTTATAGGCTGAGTACCAGCAATCCACAGACTTACGGTCTAGTTGCAAAGTCTAATTAATACTTTACTATTTCATCTGCCATACCTGACTCGAGAATTCACTAATCCCTTCAAGAATTTCTTTGGGGGTGCTCAGAAGTCGAATAGCATAAAAATCGACTTTGAAAATGTGTATTTTAAGCACATAATAATTATATAGTAGTATTTATTGACACAAAAGGAATAAATCTTGTTTATAAAGGGAATTTTAAAACTTAAATGTTTATTCAGTGCCAGGTAAAAAGCTACATATGACCGACTACTCTAATATTTTCATGTTCTATTACATATAGTGGGACAGGTACATAATATTTTGAATTAAAATGATTAATAATAGATAAATGTCTGAGTTCTTACTTTTATGAATCAATGTCGAACAAAAAATGTATATTTTTTCTCAAATATTAGTCAGTTAAAGTGTTTTTTGACATTAGAAAGTCTGTAAGATAAATGGTTGGACATATCCAATACTAGTTTCTCAGTGGCCACACATAAATATTTACACTTTGCACTTTATTTTGCACAAATGTAACAAATAACTACAAAATCCCTATTAAACTGTTAGGCAGATTCACATGTAGAATTTTTCATAAATATTTTGAATATTCACCGAAAATTATGACCAAGGTGTGTCATTTGATCCGGAATATTATGTAGATCATTTAAGGAAAGGGGTTAAAAAATAGCAAAATTTAAAAACAAGTAAACATATCTAGAAATATATTAATATTTGAAAATATAATTTAATTTGCTAAAAAAAAGTCTCAACTCCAGAAACTCTATCTCCAATATTTATGATTGTTACAGAGCCCTAAAATTAGTACTAAAAATGGGCTATAAGTCAATATAGACAGTTTAAAAAACATACGATCTACATAAAATCTTTATAAAGTTGTAGTTTTTTGGCGGATGCGGCCACTACTGTATGCTCTTAATGCAGAGTATTTTGTATGGATTGATTGCAAGTTTTTTTTGTTTTTTAATTGTTTTTTAATGCATGAAAAATATTACAAGTAACGCCCTTGTTTGCATACACCAGACAATTTAGTTTAAAATTGATTCTCACAAATTTTCAATTTACGTGTATTTTTTAAACTGTTTACCTTATTATAAAATAACATGGTGAGCATTGTGCGTTGTCGTTCGATAAATTGAGGTTTCAACATTAAAAAACATATCTCTATTTTCTACTCATACGTAATACCGTGAGGGGTTTTTAATAACAACAAATCTATTTGTATTTATTGTGTCGGAATCTTTCGAATACCGCTGAGTGAGAAGTTGTGAATTTTCGCTTAAAAGTTTTTTTTATAAAATCTGTATATTCGGCCAGATTGTATCAAATTTTTATTTGTAAATGTTATTTTCTTAAATATAATTTTGTTACTATTTACAAAACAGAAAGACAGAAAGACAGAAAGACAGAAAGACAGAAAGACAGAAAGACAGAAAGACAGAAAGACAGAAAGACAGAAAGACAGAAAGACAGAAAGACAGAAAGACAGAAAGACAGAAAGACAGAAAGACAGAAAGACAGAAAGACAGAAAGACAGAAAGACAGAAAGACAGAAAGACAGAAAGACAGAAAGACAGAAAGACAGAAAGACAGAAAGACAGAAAGACAGAAAGACAGAAAGACAGAAAGACAGAAAGACAGAAAGACAGAAAGACAGAAAGACAGAAAGACAGAAAGACAGAAAGACAGAAAGACAGAAAGACAGAAAGACAGAAAGACAGAAAGACAGAAAGACAGAAAGACAGAAAGACAGAAAGACAGAAAGACAGAAAGACAGAAAGACAGAAAGACAGAAAGACAGAAAGACAGAAAGACAGAAAGACAGAAAGACAGAAAGACAGAAAGACAGAAAGACAGAAAGACAGGAAGACAGAAAGACAGAAAGACAGAAAGACAGAAAGACAGAAAGACAGAAAGACAGAAAGACAGAAAGACAGAAAGACAGAAAGACAGAAAGACAGAAAGACAGAAAGACAGAAAGACAGAAAGACAGAAAGACAGAAAGACAGAAAGACAGAAAGACAGAAAGACAGAAAGACAGAAAGACAGAAAGACAGAAAGACAGAAAGACAGAAAGACAGAAAGACAGAAAGACAGAAAGACAGAAAGACAGAAATACAGAAAGACAGAAAGACAGAAAGTTAGTTTGAGTGCATTTCCTACATCTAAAACGATGTTAAATTTAAAAAAAATAAAGGTATTAAGTTACATCGGCCTAATATAAAAAATAGTTTATTATTTTTAAAACTATACCTTGGGTGCATTTTTTACATCCTTCATTAATAATGAAATTAGGTGATAAGTATACCAAATATGTATTGATATAATTTTTTTAATTTTATGAACCCTTACAAAAAATATAGCATAGAAGTGCTGCAGATTTGTGACACCAAACAATAATTCTATTTTCTTGAAAAGGTAGAAATTAGAAGACATCTAGGAGATCAGCATTGGGATGTTGTGTCAAACAGTTTTTCTTTAGTTAAGGCTCCAATTAATAAATATTTAATGTTGTATAAAATTATCACACTATTTAGTAAAAAACTTTAACAACTATATTGCCAAGCAATTGATCTCCATATCAATCCAGTAATTTATTCTGCGTGAATTTTAATTTTTAACTGATTTTCCGATGTTCCATCAAAAAGAGTACTTTTGATACGCCACTGGTTGAAACGTTTGAAAGTTTACCCAAGAAGACAACGGCAGAATAGCCAAAAAATTAGTAGTGATATTGACCCCGGCCGTGAAAGCCTACACCTATATTTGGAAACCTGGTCTGCAGCGTACAGGCATGGAGGAGGAAGAGAACGAGCTACAACTCCTGCTCAAGACCGCTTTATAGCTGTAACTGCAAGAAGAAACCGAACATTTACTGCTTCGAAAATTAACAGCTTCTTTAGACATGCTACCGGAAGACTGATATCTAATCAAAAAAAGAAAAAGGTTGCATGCATGCAATTTAAGAGCCAGAAGGCGTAGTTCACATCCATGGTTGACTGTGGATCTGCGTGCATGCAGATATCGGTGGGCGAGAGAATTAACACAGTCGTTGGAATTTTCAGAACTGGAGGTACTGTATATTTACAGATGAGTCCATATTTCGGCTGAATATGTGTGATGGTCGAATATTGGTGTGGAGATTTGGTGGTGACTCAGTTTGTGGGGAGGCATATGTTATGATGGCCGCACTGATTTAATGGTGTTTCTGAATATAACAATGACGGCTGTACGATATAGGGACATGGTTATAGAGCCAATAATTGTACAATTTTTTGGTGCAAAAGGCGAACAATTTGTCTTTATCGACGATAATGCGCGCCCGCACCGTGCGAGAATTATTGTAAATGATCGCATTGAATATCACGGTTTTATAAGACTGAACTAATGAATGAATAAATATTTCCAACAACCAATTTCATAGATATTAAAAATATATTACTACCAACATAACTAATACATTAACAAAACGTGAAAGATTGATGGAGTGTTCCTTTTACCGCAACCATAAATTTAGTAAGACTTGCCAAGAGTTTACCCTCTTGAAACATAATTAACTTTAACCCTACCGCTTCTTCTACTTTCCAAGAAGAGTAATTTAACGTATAGACAACTCATACTCGATCATTTTAATGTAAAATAACATTTAATCGCATAATGAGAATAATATTTTTCTTGGGGTTACTTTTTCGTATGAAATTCTGTTGCAAATTAAGAGACTGTTTTAAGGTGGATTCTTGCAACATCAACCAAACTAAAACTAAGATAATTTAGTTACTACACCAAGAAAAATATAAAGTTTTTATTTTGTAGATATTATGTTGTTATTATTGCCAAATTCCGACATTGAATTTTATGACGTGCATTGCGTTTACTGTTGACTACACTCAAGATTAAACTAAAATATACGATATATAAAAATATATACCTACTAAAGAAAAGTATACTGTAGGAAAGCATTGGCCATTAGCTTTTAAGGAAACATACATAATGTCTATTGATAAGCAAATAGACCATGTCAAAACATATTGCACAAGAAAAATGAAGTCAGGGGTCTAAAAATAATGTGAAAAAAAAGATTCTTGTGTGTTAATGGTTTGAAAGCAATTCTGCCCCTTTGGGAAATAAGTACGTGGAAGTAACTTTCAGCAAAACGTATTGACGTGAAAAAATTTACTCAAAGTATTATTTTTGGTAGGACTAAATATCTTTTTAACGGTAGATTTTAATTATTTTCAAAGAAAGATTCATATTTGTTTTACAATTCATTTGTTGTATTAATTTTTACAATTAATTAATTAAAAGGTAAAAAATATAAAGTAGGTATATGTACAGCTTTTGGCACATAATTTTAAAGGATAATAGATTGACGGTATCAGGTAGCAAAATAAAATAAAATTAAATTAATTAGAATCCCAATTTTTTACATTCTACAGGTACCCATAAAATCTTTTTTAGAATAGTTTGATAAAAACAAAGAAGTATTCGAATACAACGTTTTTTAGTCAATAAAAGAATTTCTGTCTTTAAATTTAAAAGTAGGTAACATGTTTCTCTACTCTTTGGGTTGTCATGTAAAAGATATAGGTAGATGTTTTTTATATTAAATGAACAGTCCCTTTACTCAAACTCTCAATCAAATTTCTCTTCAAACAAAGAAAGGTCAAATTCTGTCTCCAAATTTTTATACAGTGTGGTCAATTTGTGTGATAAAGCTCGGTATCCGCTATAACAATATTATATCAGTAAAACTTAACAAGATGAGAAGGTTTCAGGGTGATCTATAACATTGTGGCAGATCAGACTTCTTCTTCATGATAATACACTGAGAAAAATGAGGCACTATAAACTATTGTGCATGCACACTTTTTTCAACAATCGTGCCTACACATAAAGTTATTCTGCCGTGGTGCACATAAAATTATGGTTCCTCCGCCAATTAGCGACGTCACAAACTTATTTGCTGCTCGCACTATAAGATATAGGTCAAGACATCATATTGTATAACTCTAATGAACGAAAATATAAAGTGCACTGTTTAAAATACGTAATTGACAGCATTTTATATTATAATGCATTCATAATCCTATTATGTGCCTTTGCATTTTACTTTTTGATGCGTACCAGGTCGTACCCTATAATATATCGTGCCTGCGCATGATATTATTTGCTGCTGGAAGCATATCTTTATATGCGACTGCACTAAATTTCATAGTGCTTTTTTAGCTGGGCATGATCCTTTTACGTGCCCTAGTATTTTTTCCGCACTATTTAATATCGTGACGGGATTGATATTTTTCAGGATCAGCACTTAATCTCTACACGGTATTTTCGGACGATTAAATAAATAATAAAGGGTGTAAGAGACAACTTTCCGAAAACTTTAACAATGTCTTCAGATCATCGTCCTGTTTTTTTGTGGGAAACAAAAAAAAACTTTTGGCTCTTCATACAAACTGATTTGTTTTATTTGTATGGAGAGTCGATTTTTTTTTTCGTTTTCGACAAAAAATTCTTGCTGTACGTTGTTTGGGATGATGGCCTACTAAAGACATTGTTAAAAATTCGAAAAGCTTTCCCTTACATTACACTCTGTATAATCAAATAAAGTGTTCGGAGAGGTATTCTGTGTCAGTCAGAAAAGATAGGTAAAACAAAAAAATTTGGTAGTTTTTTTTGACTTCACCGAAAAATACTCGTAGTGAACGATTTGTTTAAGGAGAGTCAAAAAAACGCCCGATTTTTTGTGTAAAATTTTTTTTTTGTTTGGACTATCAATTTTGACTGAAGATACCTACCTGTCCAAAGACTAATCTGATTATGAATATAATTTCACCGTTTAGAAACACCGTGCAAATATTTGTTGCTAATCCTAAAAAATATCCACACATGTCACAGTACAGTGCAGAAAAAAGTGCTGAAATTCACATAGTAATAATCTAATCACACAGAGTCTAGAGCAGGTATGTATGTACTATGTAGGTAATTTAAAAAATCTTAAAATCATACAAACATTTATTTTCCATAAGAAAGTTAATCTTAATCTAGATTAAACATAAACTTAATTAAATATAACTTTCTCAGTAACTCGTCCATTTCACACAACACAACACAGCAAAATTTAATATAGCAGTATTGAACGACACTCACGCGCGGAGGTCACAGCACAGAATGGTGTGTGGTGTTTGGTTGGATCCGGCGGCGCGGTGGTGTCGATGTTGGCGCGCGCGGGGACAGATTCCCCCCCGGATTCCCCCGATTTGTTGCATGCATGTAATGTTTATATGCATACGCACCATATTTTTTTATGAATTCTCAAAATGCACGTAATGTTTAGTGCATACGCACAATACATTTTAGTGAATTTTCAAACATTTTTGTGCTAAGCAATAATTTTTTCAACCTGGCACGATTCTTCAACGTGCATACGCACTAAATTTTATAGTTCCTCAGGATTAATGTACTTATTATGCAAATAATCGGGAATGTCACTATAAAATTTTCTGCGTAGTTTTAAATATATACATGCATTGCATCGAATTTTATGGTGCAACTCTTTGCACCGTAATTTTCAATACAAAAAACTATATTATATGGTGAATTTAAGACGTCATAATTTATTGTGCTTTGATCACTGTAAATTATGATGTTAAATCCATAATTTTACTATGCATAATAGTTCTTGCACGATAAAAGATACGACATTTGAACATAAAGTTTTGATGAGGTTTCTTGCACAATGAAGTTTAATGCCCTGCAGAATAAATATACATTCCTGTCACTATTTGGAGTAATGCGCACTATTTTATTAGTTGTAAGCAGAGTATTTCACAGTGTTTGCATAATATTTTATTACGTCGACTTCAATCCATTTTTCTCAGTGTAGAGACAAAAGTTTTTGACCCATTTTAACTGCAAATATATCGGAACATAAAAACCATAGAGAGGTGATTTTTAAGATATATTTTCAGTTAAAATGGGTCAAAAAATTCTGTTAGTTTTATTGTATTATAAAGGGTGTTTGCAAAGTAATAACCAATTTTTATACGAAAATAGTAATAAGTTCAACTCCCTGCACAATAACAAAGATCTATTAGTTGCTGCAACAATTTTTTTAAAAAATTTTCAAAAATGATTTATATTGCAAATTTTTACATGTTTTATATTTTCATTTTAAAAAGCAAATCATTAATTAGGTGACAAATTTCGTAACTGAATTATTTTTAACAAGAACTGACTGTTCACCATTACTGATTTTTTATCCGAAAATTATTTAGTATTAATAAATTTTTCAAAGAAAACAAACACAAAAACACATGACATGGTTAGCAACAATACCATCTAGTGTGACTGCAACTATGTGCTATGCAATAGTTGTGGCATTATAATGAAAGACATGCCCACTTATTAGCAGAACTGCTTTTATTAAACGTGACCGTAATCGAAGAAATATCTCTATAGATTAATTTATCTAAGGGCCATCAATTAAAAATAAAAAGTCTATTGAAGAAATTAGCTGTTGTTATTTTAAAAGTTATTATAATGCTAAATTTGAAGACAGAGTATTTAATTTGAAGGAATAGCCGAAGAACACATAAATAGTGCTGTAATACTATAAAACTGGATAATATTACATAGGATTAAGTGTATAATTAGAAATTTAGACTTAATACAAAAGTTTTATATAAAAAAATCTTTAAAACATTTAAAATTGGGCTAGCCGTTTTTAAAAACAAGTTTAATAAATTTCAATTCTATATGATTTAGTGATTCCAACATACCTCGGAAATATCTGTAGATCCTCGCATATTTGGAATACATATTTGGGAGTTATGAGCAGATTGCTGATATGTCACGGTATTTGCTAATACAAATTTGTATTACGTTTTGAATGTGTACTTATTAAAACTGCTAAAATATTTCATCAATTTACCAACAAAAAAACAAACGTTAACATACTGGTTTTATTTAGAATGTAAAATGAGTAACGTCCTTCTTTGTCTTTCTGCTGTTATAAACTAGTTATTGCAATTTATAAACCATATTAATTTTGTGACAATGCAGGGACATGAAACAATGAAACTTTTGAACAAAACTTTGACGTTTATTTAGTTTCGGTGTTTATTAATGTTCTTTTATTATTAATTTATTAATTCAACGGGGTTAGGTTTAGTATAATAAATTTCATTGCACAATCCGTTTTTGTTTAAGTATTGATACTATTTTTAAAATTTTCTTTATAAATATAACTGTGATTATTATTAGAATTGTTTGAATTATTTTTTTTTCTTCTGTTACAAAAGACTAGCATGTTCAATAGAATCAGGATTTTTCAATCTTACAACTAACAGGTCGGCTGAAAAGTCCCCGGTCTGACCTATAGATGACGACACTAGAATTAAATCCATTTCATTTTTAGATAGTATCAACCTTCAAAAGATTCGTGTAAAAATTTGACAGCTGTCGGACTATTAGTTTGTGAGATATTGCATTTTTAGTGAAGCAACTTTTGTTATTTTCAAAAAGATGGAAAAAAAAGAATTTCGTGTGCTTATTAAATATTGTTATTTGAAAGGAAAAAATACAGTTGAAGCAAAAGATTGGCTTGATAATGAGTTGATAATGAGTCCGGACTCTGCGCCAGGAAAATCAACAATCATTGACTGGTACGCAAAATTCCAGCGTGGTGAAATGAGCACCGAAGACGGTGAACGCAGTGGACGCCCAAAAGAGGTGGTTACCGACGAAAATATTAAAAAAATCCACAAAATGATTTTGAGTAACCGTAAAGTGAATATGATCGAGATTGCTGACACTCTAAAAATATCTAAGGAACGTGTTGGACATATCGTTCACGAATATTTGGGTATGCGGAAGCTCTGTGCGAAATGGGTGCCGCGCGTGCTCACAATCGACCAAAAACAGCAACGAATTGATGATTCTGAGCAGGGTTTGCAGCTGTTAAGTCGTAATAAACCCGATTTTTTGCATCGATATGTGACTATGGATGAAACTTGGCTCCATCACTACACGCCTGAGTCCAACGACAGTCAGCTGAGTGGACTGCGGCCGGTGAACCGCCACCAAAGCGTGGAAAGACTCAACAGTCAGCTGGCAAAGTTATGGCCTCAGTTTTTTGGGATACACACGGTATATTGTTCATCGACTATTTGGAAAAGGGAAAAACAATCAACAGCGACTATTACTGTGCATTATTGGAGCGATTGAAGACCGAAATCGCGAAAAACGGCCCCATATAAAGAAGAAAAAAGTGTTGTTTCATCAAGACAATGCACCGTGTCACAAATCATCGAAAACGATGGCAAAATTGCATGAATTGGGCTTCGAATTGCTTCCTCACCCACCGTATTCTCCAGATCTAGCCCCCAGCGACTTTTTCCTTTTCTCTGACCTGAAGAGAATGCTCGCGGGAAAAAAATTTGGCTCTGATACTGAGGTAATCGCCGAAACTGAAGCCTATTTTGAGGACAATCCGAAGGAGTACTACAAAAATGGTATCGGAAAGTTGGAAGGTCGCTATAATCGCTGTATCGCCCTTGAAGGCAACTATGTTGAATAAAAAAAATGAATTTTGTCAAAATATTGTGTTTTACTATGGTAGACCGGGGACTTTTCAGCCGACCTGTTAAGTGCATGTGATACTTTAATCTATTAATGAACGACATAAATTCCTGAATTTTTGGAAACTCATTATCATGGGTTTTAACAGTATTAAATTTTGTACTAAACAATCTACGGGTCTTTGATCTGAAAATTTGACTTGTAACATGTCTATCGCCATGCTATCTTTCTTTAGTTTACCGTCATTACGAACCATAAAATCAACCCCAACTCACCGTATAGTAGACATTCCCCCCTTACCACCGTTACCGAACTTACCCCTGAAACCTGAAACAATACCCTTAAAATGAACGCAATCCAACCGGAAACCATTGTCAACCCTCCTCTATAAATTACGATACACCCAATACATTGTTCCTTTTTCTTGACGAAAACCCGACTAGTCAGTCGCAACTTTTTTCTCGCACCTGCAATTTATATTATCATATCTTGGGCTGTACACAGTAAGTAGAATATTCATTATTTTTGTATTTTTATCTTCTTTTCATTTTATGATTATTCTAAACATTTTTAGAGTAATTGTACATATAATTTCATCTTATCACGATATTTTTTGAGGCCCAAATGAGCAATTTATTTATTAAAATTTAGGGCGTGGTCCTTGTAAAAATGTTCACGGATACTATTTTCAAGGAAAATCATCTAACACAGCTAATAAACACAAAACGCATATCATTACTTATAAAAATATCATTTTTTTGTTGTAAATTTATCAATTCAATACAAAAAGAATTTAGTATGAGATGGGTGTATGAATAATTCTAATTTTGGTACTAGAACTCATCTAGGAAAAATTTTTCAAAGTTAATTTAACAGTATCACGAAAGTAAAAGCAGTTGGGCTTATTTTGTATTCCGGCGTTCTGTGTAAAGGGAAATACAGACAAAGTCGTATTGTTACATGCGAAGATGGTGTTTCTTAGGGATACAAAATATAAATCTCCAGAGATTCCGCTGCTAAAGATAAAACGTGTGTAGAAACTACGTGCAATGTACGGTGTGTTCATAATAAAGGAGTTTATAGGGAAATATTAATTTTTATTCTTTATGTAATCGTTGTGGTAAGACGTAAGGCGTTAAAAGTAAGGTTCTTAAAATATTTTTTAATAATTAGAAAGCTGAATTAATTAATATTGTTAAACATATTTTTGATAGTGTCGTTCCCGTATTTTTAAAAATGAGTAGTTAGATATAAGAGATTTACAGCTTAAAGTTAGATATAATCGATAAAAATAAAAACTTTTATTGAAAATTTTACAAATATATATTGATACAAAATATAAATCCTTATTACATAATATACAGGGTGTTTCTTAAGTAATCTAAAATATTATATGGGGCGCTTCGTTACTCAATTTTAAAACGAAAAGTTCATATAAACATGTGTGATAGGTGTTGTCGTTTATGAGATACAGGGTGTTGAATTTATTGTAATAAGTCAGTTCTGATTGTACGTGAAATTAATTTTTCCCGGTGACGCTACTGGTTTTTAGAAGTAATACGCAAAAACATGCTTATTCTAAGTGGCCTTTGAAATAATGTTGACAAGTGTCAAATTTGAAAACCAACGCAAAAATCGTACATTTTTATTTGATTGACTCTGTGTTTAGTTAATAACTATGCCAGTGTTTACTAATGTTGAAATGGCTAATATGCATTTTTTGTACGGATTAGCAAATGGTAATGCCTTAGAAGCTAGACGTACGTATGCCCAGCGTTATCCAAATACTCGTTTACCATGTTCAGATACGTTTACTAAGTTACATATTCGTTTACAAGAAACTGGAACTTTTGCTAAATCGAAGAATATTATTGGACGACCCAGAACTGTGAGAAATCCCCAATTGGAAAACCAGATTCTTCAAATTATTGACCGACATCCAGAAACGAGTACAAGAAAAGTCGCAGATGAAGTAAATGTTAGTAACAAAACTGTTTGGAATATTCTAAAAGATAATTTATTGTATCCATATCACGTTCAACGTGTTCAACATTTGTTACCTACTGACTATCCATTACGCATACAGTATTGTCAATGGATTTTACGTGAAATCGCGAACAATCCGAATTTTGTGGCCAATATTCTATTTACGGATGAAGCCACCTTTTCTAGACATGGGATTATGAATTTTCATAATGACCACATATGGGCAGATGTAAATCCGCATACCATAAGTGTAAAACGATTTCGGAGCTCCTCCACATTTTTCAGTGATTGTACGCGAGTTTTTAAATAATGTTTTTCCAGACCATTGGATCGGACGAGGATCTCCACACCCGTGGCCCCCTAGATCACCTGGACACAATCCTCTGGATTTTTGTGTGTGGGGATATTTGAAATCGCTTGTTTACACAACACTGATATTAAACGTACAAGATCTTCAAAATCGTATCATAGACGGCTGTAATGTTATTCGTAACAATCCTGGTATCTTCGAACGTATTCGACAATCCATTAGACATCGAGCGGATTCTTGCATTTTAAATGGAAGTCGACATTTTGAACATTTGCTCTGAAATGTATTATTTTTTCTTTATGTTTAACACATGTTGCTTGTAATAAAATAATAAAAAAATATAAATCAGTAGCGTCACCAAGAAAAATTAATTTCACGTACAATACCCTGTATCTCATAAACGACAACACCTATCACACATGTTTATATGAACTTTTCATCTTAAAATTGAGTAAAGAAGCACCCCATATAATATTTTAGATTACTTAAGAAACACCCTGTATATTACCTAAGTGACATAAAAATCCGAGCACCCAGTTTAAATAATTTTATTTTAATAACATTTGGTGATTTAATTTATCTTACTGAAATAAACAATTGATAAAATTTTTAACCTTATCAGTTGAAGATTCCGGTTGTTATGCTGCTTTTTTTGAAATCCACTAACAATCCAAAAATGAATATTGTAGCTGTAGTAAAGATCCAAATTTTGGTTATTGACATTCTTTACGATTGGTTAAGATGCCTAGGATACGGATTTCGTCAACTTAGTATTTCGTCTTGTGAACTTTTTTTTTGGTTGTTGGAAGACACAACCTGCTAAGTTACCGCTAAGTTAGAGCTTTGTTTGAGCCAAGCTTAAAAGCACCCTTTGGAAGGTCCCCATGTGGAGATAGTCCTTCAAACCATTTAAAGCTGATGTTGAGGCCACATAAGCCTAAATCTGAACCACTTCCGAGTCGTCAAGAAAACCACTACATATCAAGCTGCCAAAATTAAATAAACATCCAGAAACTTTCATCCCTAATTCTCTACGAAGAAGCTGAAACCGCCCTTCTAGACAGTACAGAAACCTAAAGTTAAGTCAACTTTTTACAATTCCTTTCTGTTCATTATCGGCAAGTACAGTTTCAATAAATAATCAATATTTTTATAAAAAAACCTTTTCATTTATATTGTGGGGTTAAATATTGTTAAATCTATAAAATTATATTTTCTTAAAGTATTTGTGTGAAACGTGTTGCCTATAGCGGTATGCCTACGACAACAATATGATCTCCCACAATATTTTCTTAAAAAAAATATGACGCCAATGAAATTAAATCAAACCAAGCTGCTCAAAGCAATGAGACTCTTAAAAATTTTTATGATTAAAAACAAATAACGAAAAAGATACTTAAGTAGTTCCTCCGGTCACTGTATGACGTCACCCGCTCAGGTTACTGGTGTAGGTTCAAATTCTGCGATTATTCCCTCTAGTCAAATTCTGTGTTTTGTGAGGTTAAAGTTCTGAGACGTTACAGCTGATTGAGGTAAATTAAGAAGTGATCGTTCTCGTTAAATAAATTTTCAGATTAATTTATGTTTGAAATAAACAGAAATTCAAAAGAGATATTTATTGTTCAATGTCGCTAAAAGAAAATGTATTAGAAAGATTCCAAAATGAATTGGGTTTACTGGTGAGTACAATTTATACTTTTATTCCTATGAAATGTACCTTAAATAAATATATAGTGTGTTCTTAGTTATAAAACCGTATTCTTTAATTGAAATGTATGGATGTGAAAATTCCTGAATATCCTGTTTTCTCTTCCAAGAACAAACTACATCAAAGTTGTAGCACGTGCTAATTTAAATAAAACCTTTATAATACGAATAAATTTTGACAATAAATATAGATCTTGTACAAATGAATTAGTGATTAAACAAATTAGTATGAAATTCTAAAGTTCATCGAAAATGTTAAACATTAAAATAGATCAATAATAATTGTTGAAATTCTAGAGTTTATCGAAAATGTCAAGTATTAAAATAGAACAATAATAATTGATATCACCTTAAAAATGTTCAGAATTTGGTCCATACGTGGATGTTGTGGAGTCCTGGTACTTAATTCTTGCTAAATATGTGTTGGAGCAAAATTGGCCCCAAATACCTCAAATGTAGAATCCTTATAACTGCTGTCACCTTTCAAATGGACAGGAATATGTTCCTTAAGGCTTAAATAACTTGCTTGCTCTCCTGGAACTGCTGGTATTGGATGCCAATACACTTTGGCCCCAATTTCTTGTCAGGTATGTTAAATTTTTTATGGAAATACACTTTTATATCACACTTTATCGTTTTAAGTATCTATCTTGCATTATTATGCGTTAATTGTTTAATTTTACTTATAAAAATTCTAATTTTATCAGGACAAATTTCTTACCCTCCTTTCGCTTTCAGGAACAAAAAACAAGAGAGAGATTTTAGATTCAACAGAACCATGGTTACCGAAAATTCTTTTGTTTTCCCAGCTTTCTTTTTGAACAAAAATAAATAAATTTATGTTGGCAATGAAAGCAAAGTTACTAAAAAAATATCAGTTTTTTATGTTGGTGACTGGTAAGCTCAAATGATGTTTATTGGAACCTTGTTGTACAGGGTGATTTTATTTTAGTGAGATTTGGAATTCTAAAATTATTCCTACTGATTTTGGGAGTGATCACAAATTTGTCCTTAACATCTAGAAATTAAAACTAATCAATTATTTTCAAGGTACAATTTAAGAAATTTATAAAATTTATGGAATAATTATCTGGAATAAATTAAACTCAACTTGTAGTTTTGCTATTATCTTTCTTTCTATTAATTTAGTTGCATAAAAAATCGAACAAAGACTTATAATGATTTTTAATTATTGTTTCCCCCCGAATGTTGTACACCAATTCAGTATCTTTTTCATAATATTTATAAATAAACATGCTCATTTGTATACTACTTCTAATGCAACCGTAACAATTTCCCTGAATTTTCTTGTAATTATTATAATTGGCTTTGTCAATCTAGAATAATTCAGGAAAATTCAAACCTAAATTTATTTTAAATTAAATCAAGTTAACAAAAATTAATTAATGTGTGTTTTTCTCACAGACCAAACAAATTAATAGACATTATTAACATTGCTTTACCTAAAACATTTTCTAAAATAAAACAACTTAGTTTTCCTTCTTTAACACGAGAATTTCCGTATTGTTCATGATTTTTGGTACACTTTGACTGGGTATTACTTTTTTATTGAACATTTTACATTAAAACTCATTTATCTATCAATATTCATAATAGAATCTTTACATACGATTCCTCTTCTCATTAATATTTCGTCATGTGTCCACACACAAACGTGACAATATTTAAATTATATTATTATTCTCATATCTTGAAAATTTTCCTGAGATCTTTTCTCTCAGAGAAACAATTTTTCCTTAGCTCACCATATGCCCTTTGACAAATATAGTGAAGTCACATTTACTTCTTTTTATTTGAGGTACTTCCTCAACATTTATAAATCTCAAAATATGTCCTTAATGACCAATACTTTGAAAATCTCTTTATCTCTTTAAGTTCATTAGAATAGAACGTTCCCACATTTCACCAGTCATGACACCTGTATCATTTTAAATTATGAAAGAAAACAGAAATTCCCTTAAAAATAATTTTAAACAGAGTAATTAACATAATTGTAATTGTAACATAACTAAATAACCATTAATAAATTTTATGTTTTAGGTAAACACACCGAATTTTCATCAGAAGGACTCACATATCTGAACAGCTGTGTAACATTGAAAATTCCTCTAATACTTTTACCAAAGGATTTTTATGTGAATGCAAAATAATTGGAATACTGACCAGTATCTTACCATCTTGAATTTTATGTGTTGAACATTTTTTTACTAGCAAATATAATTTTTTTATAATGTTGTTTACCAGGGGTTTGAGAGAACTCATAAATTGGTTCCCCAATTTTTTTGTTATTTTTAACCAGTACCATTTTGCAATAAAGCGTACTTGCCAATGTGGAAGTATATTATTGAGAAGTGCTTTTAAATTTTGTCTAGAATTTGTACACCATACTACAAGTAGACCATCATCCGATAATAAGCTGTCGATTGTTAAACTCTTTAAATCTTCATTAAACATCATGTTATAGCCATCTGATGTTTTTCTCCTTTTCCTCCAATTATATTTATTCCACCAAGGAGGATCTCGCAGAGTTAGGTCAAACTTTCTTTCAGTTAAATATTTGTTTATTTCGCACACATCTTTACTATAGAATTCAGTGTTTTCTGGAAAGATAAATTTTGTTTCATTTATTTCTTTGATCATAGCTGGTCCAATATTACTTCCATGAACACCTACAACACTAAATTTTTCACACATAGAGATGATATGATCGGATGTTTCAAAGGCTTTCTTATTATCTAAACAACTTCTCTTTAAATTTTGTTCAATCTGTGGAAAGAAATGGCTAAACTTTTGTTTAATATCTTTTTGTTTTCTTATTAGTTCTTCAAATTCATTGTTTGGTTCTACTATTTTTAATGTCGATTTGAATTTGTTGTGTTTTTTATACGATTCTTTGATATTTAATAGATTTGAATTTAATTTGTAATCTCCATATGAATTACACAAGTTTTTGTATTGTTCATGAGAAATGTATAAACCAATCTCCTTTCTTACTCCTGTCTCCAACTCCTTGATCTCCCTTATGTTTTGTTGTGTGATCCTTGTTAAAGATTTAATATCCTTTTCTGTCTCGCAACCAATTTTTTCTTGAGCCTTCTTCACAAGTACCTCTGCATTCTTTAAGAATTCTCCCTGTATGTTTTCTTGTATGAAATGTATCTTTTCCTTCTGCTTTTCCATCTCCACTTCCAAAATGTCCTGTCTCCCACTTAAATCTTCCACGTTTTTTCTTAGTTTTTCTTCTATCTCCTGGATTTTCCTTCCAATGTCATTTGTAATTTCTGCCTTCATCTCGACAAGATCTTTTTTTAAATCTATCTTGTCCTTCTTCATTTCTTCTTTTTGTTCATCCATCTTCTTAATAAGATCTTTTCTTAAATCTATCATGTCCTGCTTTCTTTCTTCTTTTTGTTCATCCATCTTCTTATTCATCTCTCTGAGGAAATTCATCATCATCCAATTTTGGTCTTGATTGGTTGCTCCCGGTGTGGCTTCTCCACCTGCGAGTCTGTCTACCTCTTCTGCTGCGTTGTCCGAGACATCATCCCCTAAGGTTCTCATTGTCTGATTTTCTGTCTCTTCCCCTGTTTCCGAGACATCATCTTTTTCATGGTCCATCTCTTGGTTTGAGGTTCTTTCCTCCAAAAGAAATTGGAAAGTTTCTGGATCCTTTTCCTCCTCGATAAGAGCTGTCTTAAGTCTATTGAAAAGAGTTAATTTAATCCCTTCACTGCTTAAATTTCTTTTTTCCAATTCTTCTTTCAATTCCTTTACTCTCAACTGGCCTATAGTCTTACAGGACTTGTTTTGTTCCATTTTGTTAGATTAAGTTGAAATAGAGTTTTGAAATCAGTTTTAAGTTTTAATTTAAGTAATTAGACCTAGATATTACACCCAATAACAATGATGTTTCCCTATTTCAGGAATTGTACTGAGTTTTTGTATATAGTTAAATATAAAATTTTTCAAAGAAAATCTTAGAATTATTTTTCTCAAGCAATGTTAATATGATTCAAGAAAAATACAACTGAGCATTTGTTTACTAAAATTCTAATTGTCTCTGAGTAGTCTGGAACAATCTAGAATTATTACTCTTGTTTTTATTTTATGTAAACAATAATATTTAATACAATAAATCTTTAGAGATGAAATTTATATTAATTTTATAACGCCCTACGTTGGGATCGACATTAATATTGTGGGGTTTAATTTTGTTAAATTTATAAATTTATATTTTCTTAAAGTATTTGTGTGAAACGTGTTGCCTATAGCGGTATGCCTACGACAACAATATGATCTCCCACAATATTTTCTTAAAAAAAAAATATGACGCCAATGAAATTAAATCAAACCAAGCTGCTCAAAGCAATGAGACTCTTAAAAATTTTTATGATTAAAAACAAATAACGAAAAAGATACTTAAGTAGTTCCTCCGGTCACTGTATGACGTCACCCGCTCAGGTTACTGGTGTAGGTTCAAATTCTGCGATTATTCCCTCTAGTCAAATTCTGTGTTTTGTGAGGTTAAAGTTCTGAGACGTTACAGCTGATTGAGGTAAATTAAGAAGTGATCGTTCTCGTTAAATAAATTTTCAGATTAATTTATGTTTGAAATAAACAGAAATTCAAAAGAGATATTTATTGTTCAATGTCGCTAAAAGAAAATGTATTAGAAAGATTCCAAAATGAATTGGGTTTACTGGTGAGTACAATTTATACTTTTATTCCTATGAAATGTACCTTAAATAAATATATAGTGTGTTCTTAGTTATAAAACCGTATTCTTTAATTGAAATGTATGGATGTGAAAATTCCTGAATATCCTGTTTTCTCTTCCAAGAACAAACTACATCAAAGTTGTAGCACGTGCTAATTTAAATAAAACCTTTATAATACGAATAAATTTTGACAATAAATATAGATCTTGTACAAATGAATTAGTGATTAAACAAATTAGTATGAAATTCTAAAGTTCATCGAAAATGTTAAACATTAAAATAGATCAATAATAATTGTTGAAATTCTAGAGTTTATCGAAAATGTCAAGTATTAAAATAGAACAATAATAATTGATATCACCTTAAAAATGTTCAGAATTTGGTCCATACGTGGATGTTGTGGAGTCCTGGTACTTAATTCTTGCTAAATATGTGTTGGAGCAAAATTGGCCCCAAATACCTCAAATGTAGAATCCTTATAACTGCTGTCACCTTCAAATGGACAGGAATATGTTCCTTAAGGCTTAAATAACTTGCTTGCTCTCCTGGAACTGCTGGTATTGGATGCCAATACACTTTGGCCCCAATTTCTTGTCAGGTATGTTAAATTTTTTATGGAAATACACTTTTATATCACACTTTATCGTTTTAAGTATCTATCTTGCATTATTATGCGTTAATTGTTTAATTTTACTTATAAAAATTCTAATTTTATCAGGACAAATTTCTTACCCTCCTTTCGCTTTCAGGAACAAAAAACAAGAGAGAGATTTTAGATTCAACAGAACCATGGTTACCGAAAATTCTTTTGTTTTCCCAGCTTTCTTTTTGAACAAAAATAAATAAATTTATGTTGGCAATGAAAGCAAAGTTACTAAAAAAATATCAGTTTTTTATGTTGGTGACTGGTAAGCTCAAATGATGTTTATTGGAACCTTGTTGTACAGGGTGATTTTATTTTAGTGAGATTTGGAATTCTAAAATTATTCCTACTGATTTTGGGAGTGATCACAAATTTGTCCTTAACATCTAGAAATTAAAACTAATCAATTATTTTCAAGGTACAATTTAAGAAATTTATAAAATTTATGGAATAATTATCTGGAATAAATTAAACTCAACTTGTAGTTTTGCTATTATCTTTCTTTCTATTAATTTAGTTGCATAAAAAAATCGAACAAAGACTTATAATGATTTTTAATTATTGTTTCCCCCCGAATGTTGTACACCAATTCAGTATCTTTTTCATAATATTTATAAATAAACATGCTCATTTGTATACTACTTCTAATGCAACCGTAACAATATACCTTAGACTATAAGCCTTTTGTTTTAAGTAGCTTCCTTATTTGTTTGTTTAATTAAACAAATTACAAGGTGTTTCTATCTTTCTCACCTTAGTTTTTGTGTAGTTCAATAGCGTTCAAAAGATAGTGGCGCCCTTATTACTTATACATCACAATCCTTCCTATAGTAGACATTAACCACCCCCTGGAGAGGGTCTCTTAGCCGGGATCTCTTTTGGAGAGTTTTATAGTTACAAATTGTCGCCTTTTGGTAACTAATATTGTTACATGTTCCTTTCCGAGAAAATCAAAAAACTACCTTATATAGGGGAAGTTTAAAAGTTTTCATATCCTTGATATTTTTATAGTTAATGTTCTGCATAAATAATGAATGTTGCGTCGGATTATACTCTATTAAAAAAATAATATAATAAAACAAGGTGTGCATGCAACTTAGTGATTATATTAAAGGAAATTAATTATTGTCAAAGAAATTTTATTAAGGTAGAGAATATATTGAGTGCATCTATTGACAGAATTTCCTTTTATCGTTTATTTTTTTTTTCTTTCAGCTTTTCAGCGAGTTGCTTTTAAAATTTGTAAGAAAATACCGCACAGTAGCCTCCAGCTTGTACGACCTTATTTGTAAAAACATTTTAAGGGGCTCAACTCGACGAAGCAAAGCAAATTATTTAAATTTCAATGGCAAAGTGATTTTAAAAGTAGATCGGAGAAAGAGTATTTTTTACTTGGTAGATTTAGTACATAAAGGTCACTATTTTATACAAAAAACTCTGCAGTGTCGATATATTGTGAAAATAGGAAAGTCTTAAGAAATATTAAATTTTTTTATTAAATATCTGAAGTGAAGTTTGGAAGTAAAAAGTCAGTATAACAAAAAGCAGATTAATAAAAATCTTCCTCCTCCTTCTCTGAGGTTGACGATTAATATGACACAATAATCGTAGCCACGATTTCTTTTTTCCTCCCATGTTACGTTTTCCTTCGATTTTACCTTTATTATGAGTTGAATCTATTCAAATTTTATTATATTTGCCGTATGGCCAAGTTAAGCTGTTTTTTTAGTTTGTGTGCGCGTGTGTTTATTTTTTCAATACTCCACAGTTTGTGGTTCTGAAAGTTCAGCGTATTCTAAGCATGCGAGGATTCATTCACATTTCAAAGGCATTAAGTCTCTTTATGTCTTCTTGTTTTAATTTCCACATTACGCAAACTTTCAATGTCCCTAACCTTGTTGGTTTTAACAATTTCGAATCACATAGGAGAAGTAAGACCTAGCCATTTCAATTATTCTTTTAATTTCTTTATAGTGCCTAACTGGCTGTCCAAATAACTGCGTGGTTTTAATTTGGACGCCGTTTATTGTCATGATGGCGTTGTTGTTATTGTCTTGGTGATAAATTTCCAGACTTAACGTAGCACTTTCTTCTATCAATTCGTTTATTACGGTTTGTACTTAGCCAATACCAAGGTGTTTATGATTGTTTCATTTACTTTAACCCCGCTGAACAATTTTGAAGAGACTTTCTTATTATGTATTCCGAGTACGTGGTGAATAGCAGTGGTGACAATACGCACCCCTATTTAACACCTCTTTGTATGTCTACGTACTGAGTGTCTTCGGTTCTTACATATTATTTATGATCCCAGTATGTGTTCTTTATGATCGCAATGTTTCTTTCATTCAAACCTACTCCAGTGAGAACTTTTATTAATTTTTCGTCTGGTATTCTGTCAAAGGCTTTTTTGTAGAGCATATATGTACAGCTTTTTTGTATTTCTATGTATATTTCCGCAGGCTCCTCTTGTTTCTATACCCTTTCTTAAACTATATTGTGTTCTTCATGGTATTCACATTTCTTCGCTTTCTTCTTTTTGGGCATAGCTGTGAAGACAGACGTTACCCAATCTTCTAGAATTGTTCCAGCATTTCTTCTGATAAATGACACTTGAGCTAGACTATTTAATGAATCGCCCAGCAATATTATATCCTTTTCATCTGATACGCTCGTCTGAAGAGTTTGAACAAACCCTCAAGTACTCATCTTGTGAAATTTTCCCTTTTGGTTGTTGAAAGATACAACCCTCTAAGTTGGAGCCAAGTTATTGCCAAGTTATCTCTAAGTTGGAGCCAAGTTATCGCTAAGTTGAAGTCAAGTTATTGCTAATTTAGAGCCCAGTTACCGCCTATGTAAAGACAGTCCCTCAAACCACTTCTGAGCTGTTAAGAACACTATTACATCCCGAGCAGCCAGAACCATTAAATAAACTTCCATCTCTCCACGAAGAATCTGAAGCCGCCCTCCTAGACAGCACAGAAACTTAAAGTTAAGTCCTCTCTTTACAACTCCAGTTCATTATCAGCAAGTCCTTACAATGAATAATCTATATTAAAAAAAAAACAGTTTAGACTATAAGTCTTAAGGGTGTAGCGTGGTCGGTATTTTATTTCAAGTAGCTTCTTTATTTGTTTAATTAAAGTAATTACAAGGTGTTTCTATCATTCTCACCTTAGTTTTTGTGTAGTTTGTTTGCTTAATCGATAGCATTCAAAAGATAGTGGCGCCCTCATTACTTATACATCCCAATCCTTCCTATAGTGAGCATTAACTTGGAGTCGAACCACCCCCTGGAGAGGGTGTCTTAGCCGGGATCTCTTTGGAGAGTTTCTTGTTAATTACAAATTGGCTCCCTGCCTTTTTGGGACTATTTATTTATTTATCAAAACTCAAACAGGCCTATTGACCTTTTTACATGAGTAGTTCTTATTAACTATAATATAAACAAACATATTTTTTATGTTAGTTACAATGCAGTTGCTCACCGCAGTTTGAGTTTACGATGACCTGTGATTTTTGTGTAGTTCTCTTTCTTTATATCTTACCTGTAATAGTTTCACTTCATCACATTGGTACTTTTAATTTGTCTCTGAATCTGTTTGTCAATGTTTTTGTAATACTCTTTATATTTTTTCTTGACTTTACGTCATTAACATCATTTTTTTGTTCACTAATTGTATGTTTGGGTCTTTTGATTCATTTTTTGTTTGAGTCTTCTTTTTCTATTATTTGACCCCTTGCCTCAAAGAGAGTGTCTTTTAAATTTATCCTAACCTGGGGAGATTGATGTGTAATGTGAAAGGACAGGGAGAATGGAAGAGACGAGTTGTTATAAAATTTTAAAAATAATCCTTTAGGAAAACATTCTAAGCATGATTATTAGAATAATCTTTATAAAAAATGTTAAACTGAGTTTGTGTATCCTTGAAATTTATTGAAATTAAATGAATTAGTACCAATTTATTTATTTTTCTTCGCCTATCGGCACTTTTATGGAAAGAAATGATCGGGCTACGATAAGAATTTAAAATTGAAATCTTTGTTTTAAATTTATCGGGATCTGGGAGACTTGTAAGCTTTATTCAAAGAATTTATATTCGGATTTTTGGCTAAAAAACCTTATTTTAAATAAATCGAGCTTTAGTCAAAGAAAATGGAAAAAGAATGTCGTTTTGACTCTTGAATTCTGAGAAAAAAAGAACGTATCCATTTAAATTATTTTAAGATTTTGATGTCTACTATCTACTACATATGTATATATGTATTGGGACAGCTAATAAAACTAAATAGACAGTCTAATAAGTATAATATCAACGCAAGTTGTTTTATACTATCTGAATCTAATAACTGTTATTATTTATCCTGTCACTATAGTCTAGGTTAACATAAAAGTGTCTATTCTGGTAATATTTTGTAAAAACATTGAAATAATTTCAATTTTAGATAGTAACATATATCAATTTTAATACAAAAGCAACTTTTACCATAATATTAAAGATAATATATGATTTTAGTGATATAAGTATATAACTGGTAATATTTTTCTATTGTATTATATTTTTAATAATGTATATGATATAGAATTGTTTATAATTAATTTCATCAACATATCTTTAAATAATTAATGTTAACTGATTATAAAAAATTATTTAAATTGTAGATCAATAAACCTGTAGTAACAATATATACTGTTAGGATTAAAAGTTGGTCATATTTAGATATACAGGGTGGTCCTTAAGTAATTGTACAAAAAGAAACAGTAGATTCTACACTCTAAAATATTACGATTTAACCCAACTTACTTTAATAAAATGTTGATATTAAGAAAGATACAGGGTGGTAAAGTTGAAATTTAAAATTTAATTTTTCGCCATAACTTTCATGTTTATGGAGATTTATTTACAAAAATTTATAAGTAGAGGTTTTGAGTATGAGGAATTATAATTTGATGCATAATTTTGATGTATCTCATAGAGGACGCCACATATGCCACATATTTGACATAAATTTGCGCTTAACTTTTTTGCTCTTCGACTTAACAATATTTTTCTGATAAAATATGAAAGATACGATATTTCAACAAAAAAAAGGTGTACTTGTTAATAACTTCAAAACTGAACAGTTTTCGAGATAATCGCATTTTACAATTCAGCTGCATAACTCCGTGTAACGCAATTATTCCAGGCAACGAATGAAAAATAGAAAAAACATTAATAATTAGAAATTTTGGTATGGAATATCTTCAACTAAACTTGATAGTTTCCAAAACAGTAAAGAAAAAATAGTATAGGCTATTATTTTTTTACATACATCATTAAGATAATTAATAATCTGTTATTGGATTTGACATCAAACATTTTACATTTGATATTAAATTAAAGTCATAATAATATCATATTTTGCCTTAAGTTTAATGGCAAATCTTCCAGCAAATCAATAAAATCATTTTGTAAAAAATGTAAATAGTTATCACCATTTAAATTACGAGGTAAATCGCGTGGCCCTAAAAAATGATTTCCAATGATTCCACACTATACGTTTATTTTGAATTCATGTTGAAAATGCCTTTCTCTTTTAACATGAGGATTTTTAATATCCCAGTAATGATTGTTCCTTAATTTAAAAACCCCACGGCGTGTGAATGTAGCTTCGTCCGTAAATAATATTTTATCGACGAAGGAGTGGTCAAGATTGTGCCTGTTTCGGATATCATTTATTTGCAAATCTGCATCTTAAAGGAAAATCTGTGAAAATGCTCGCGGTGTAGGATTTTTAAAATTGAAGTTTTGCTAATTCCTAAGCCTACTATGTTAATGAAACAATACTTATTTAAGTTGTCAAAATCATTCGTGCTATCAGCCTACTATGTTAAAATTTGCCGTAATGAATTAAATAAGTCTGGGGTTGCTAATGATGACATCCAAAAGGCTCTAAATGAAGCATTTATCAGGTATTCAGTGCTTTAACGCACACATATCACAACTAAGAATTATTATATAGCTGATTCCAATAACAGATTATTAATTATCTTAATGATATATGTAAAAAAATAATAGCCTATACTATTTTTTCTTTAATGTTTTGGAAACTATCAACTTTAGTTGAAAATATTCCATACCAAAATTTATAATTATTGATGTTTTTTTCTATTTTTCATTCGTTGCCTGGAATAATTGCGTTACACGGAGTTATGCAGCTGATTTGTAAAATGCGATTATCTCGAAAACTGTTCAGTTTTGAAGTTATTAACAAGTACACCTTTTTTTTGTTGAAATATCGTATCTTTCATATTTTATCAAAAAAATATTGTTAAGTCGAAGAGCAAAAAAGTTAAGCGCAAATTTATGTCAAATATGTGGCATATGTGGCGTCCTCTATGAGATACATCAAAATTATGCATCAAATTATAATTCCTCATACTCAAAACCTCTACTTATAAATTTTTGTAAATAAATCTCCATAAACATGAAAGTTATGGCGAAAAATTAAATTTTAAATATCAACTTTACCACCCTGTATCTTTCTTAATATCAACATTTTATTAAAGTAAGTTGGGTTAAATTGTAATATTTTAAAGTGTAGAATCTACTGTTTCTTTTAGTACAATTACTTAAGGACCACCCTGTATACATACATTTGATTAATTAATTAATAAGAAATAACAAAAAATGTCACTAGAACTAATACGTTTCCTAAAAATACTAAAAGTTATATGAATATTGCATATTGGGAAAATATTTCTAATAAAATTTCAAAAATAATATCAAAAATAACATCTACTTACATCAATTTATTTGAAAACAAAAAATTAATTTGGTACAAATTTGTTGAATGTAAAAACATTACTTTAATTAAAATAATAGGGTTTTTACAAAAGGTAAAACCATGTATATAAGTCAAACAATGAGAAATTTTGAGCGTATAGATTACAGCAACCGGAAAAGTCCAATTATGCAAAACACCTACTTAAATACCCAAACTCACGCAAACCAATGTAATTCAAATATTACACATCATTTGTGATAGACAACAAGATAGAAATAACAAGACATTTAGCAAATCAGCAATTTAAAGTCGTTAATGAACAAATAAATCTTGGAAGTTCTCCACTATTAAACTGTTTACTTTGATTGAGTCTTCATTTTATACATAGATAAGACGTAATTGTAACACAAATATATTAAGTTATTGTAAAGATCAGCATAATATAGTTTTTTCCTGGTTTTTCTATATCATTTCACAGTTATACTGATCTTAGAGGGAAATACATCCAGGATAATCCCTTATTTATTCCAGTCTTAACAAAATCTTACTTCAAGATGTCAATCTGACGATGACATTATATCGAATCAGCTGTCAATGAAGTAAAAAGTTATTTTTTTCTAAATAAATAGTTTATTGTTCTTAATGTAAAGGACTTCCGCATAAAAAGAATATCATAAAAGATTCTTCATTAAGAAACCGAAGAAAGATAATCGACTTCAATGTTAACAGTAATCAAGAAGAGATTCATTCCTTCAAAGAGAAATACGGGTAGGTTAAGCCCATGTTCGCAGAATGATACGATTTAATTATAAGTGTTACCAGTTGATTTAAATCTCTTAATGTCCTTTTGACTTTGGTAATATATAGTGGATGATCAGACCGAAAGGATTATCAGCATTTGCATTTAAATTAAGAGTCAGATTAACACAGAATCGTCCAAAATATTACAATTTAATTCCGAAGATTTGATACGATTGTTGCAAAAATAATCCTCCCCAATGAGTTTTGTACTAAATTATATTTTAAAACGGGTTTTATGGTTAAAAGCGCTCAGCTCAGTAGTCCCCTGTCAAACATCCAAAAAAAAGCTTCTAGAAATTTTGACATTTTGACGGCTTTTCCGTATTCTACTTGCTGGATTAAGTGCTTTTATAAAAAATGACACAACTTAGTTTTTTTGATTAAAATTCGAAGACATCAAATTCAAAGGTAACAGGTCGGCTGAAAAGTCCCGGTCTGACCTATAGATGACGACACTAGAATTAAATCCATTTTATTTTTAGATAGTATCAACTTTCAAAAGATTCGTGTAAAAATTTGACAGCTGTCGGACTATTAGTTTGTGAGATATTGCATTTTTAGTGAAGCAACTTTTGTTATTTTCAAAAAGATGGAAAAAAAAAGAATTTCGTGTGCTTATTAAATATTGTTATTTGAAAGGAAAAAATACAGTTGAAGCAAAAGCTTGGCTTGATAATGAGTTTCCGGACTCTACGCCAGGAAAATCAACAATCATTGACTGGTACGCAAAATTCAAGCGTGATGAAATGAGCACCGAAAACGGTGAACGCAGTGGACGCCCAAAAGAAGTGGTTACCGACGAAAATATCAAAAAAATCCACAAAATGATTTTGAGTGACCGTATAGTGAATATGATAGAGATAGCTGACACTCTAAAGATATCTAAGGAACGTGTTGGATATATCGTTCACGAATATTTGGGTATGCGGAAGCTCTGTGCGAAATGGGTGCCGCGCGTGCTCACAATCGATCAAAAACAGCAACGAATTGATGATTCTGGGCAGTGTTTGCAGCTGTTAAGTCGTAATAAACCCGATTTTTTGCGTCGATATGTGACTATGGATGAAACTTGGCTCCATCACTACACGCCTGAGTCCAATCGACAGTCAGCTCAGTGAACTGCGGCCAGTGAACCGCCACCAAAGCGTGGAAAGACTCAACACTCAGCTGGCAAAGTTATGGCCTCAGTTTTTTGGGATACACACGGTATATTGTTCATTGACTATTTGGAAAAGGGAAAAACAATCATCAACAGCGACTATTACTGTGCATTATTGGAGCGATTGAAGACTGAAATCGCGAAAAAACGGCCCCATATGAAGAAGAAAAAAGTGTTGTTTCATCAAGACAATGCACCGTGTCAGAAATCATCGAAAACGATGGCAAAATTGCATGAATTGGGCTTCGAATTGCTTCCTCGCCCACCGTATTCTCCAGATCTAGCCCCCAGCGACTTTTTCCTTTTCTCTGACCTGAAGAGAATGCTCGCGGGAAAAAAATTTGGCTCTGATACAGAGGTAATCGCCGAAACTGAAGCCTATTTTGAGGACAAACCGAAGGAGTACTACAAAAATGGTATCGAAAAGTTGGAAGGTCGCTATAATCGCTGTATCGCCCTTGAAGGCAACTATGTTGAATAAAAAAAATGAATTTTGTCAAAATATTGTGTTTTACTATGGTAGACCGGGGAATTTTCAGCCGACCTGTTATATATACTCTGTCATTTTCTTAAGTAAATTGTTTATCCTTGAAAATATGTAAAATAAGGTTTTTTAGGACGCTGAATCGACAATCAGTTGTTCAATAGGATCTGTAGAATACTGTGTTAGTGAAGTAATACAGCAAACTTAAAAGTAGTCAATTTTGATGGAAATTATTAGAAATTTTGTCTACATTTTCGTATTATATGTGATCGATGTGGTTAGGTGATGATGTGATATAGTGGTTTAGTCACTATTTCTATCAAAAATAATAAAACTTACTTTTTCACTAAAATTCGAAGACATCAAACTCAAAGGTATTTAATCTGCTATTTTCTTAATTAATTTTTTTCCTAAAAATGCTTGAAAGTAGAGTTTCTTAAGACGCTGAATCGACTGGTGTAAACTCTAAAACGTTTGCACATAATGTTGTTAAGACTCCAAAAATATAAGAGTATTTATTCAAGGTAAAGACAATCAGATAGCAGACTCTTTATCAAGAGTTCCTGTCACGTTAGAGATACATAAGAATTATGACGTAAAAACTAAGTTGACAGAAATAGAAGTGTTCAAAGTTATTGATACCATGTCCAGGATTTAATATCTATTTAAAAATTTCAGTTATTGGAAAAAATTAAGAATGAACATTAAAATATACTCTGCTAAAGTTAATCGAACATATAAAGAATCTCTGAAAATATTTAATGAGATGTCACGAATTATCTACTTCTGATGGTTTGTTACTTCGAAGTGATCACCTGGTTATATAATATATAATAAAGCTGTCAACGATACGTAGTCAAAGTTAATGCGAAAGATTACAGAAGAAATTGTAACATGTCTATCGTCGTGTCACCTTGTACTATTATCCAGCGATATCCGTAAACGATACCGCTATAATTAACGTTAAAACCGACCCCGAATCACTGTCAACGCTACTGTACACGAGACACTCCTTATAAACGCGCATCCCGCTTGCAATTGAATAACGAACGTATCCCTTCTGATAAATGACACAAACACGTCTCGAGCGAGACTATATATTATAGACGAGTAAGACAATTTTATACCCTTTCTGGACTAATATGCTCATTTGAAGAGTTGGAAAAGCATCATAGTATTTCGTCTTGTGAAATTTCCCTTTTGGCTGTTGGAAGACACAACCCGCTAAGTTATCATTAAGTTACCGCCAAGTTAGAGCTTAGTTCGAGCCAAAGTTGAAAGCATACTTTGGAAGGTCTCTATGTGGAGGTAGTCCTTCAAACCATCAAACCATTTTAAGCTGATATTGAGGCCACAGAAGCCTAAATTCAAACCACTTCTGAGTCGTTAAGACAAACAGTACATCTAAAGCTGCCCGAACCATTAAATAAACATCCAGAAACTTTAATCTCTAATTCTCTACAAAGAAGCTAAAGCCGCCCTTCTAGATAGTACAGAAACCTAAAGTTAAGTACACTTTTTACAATTTCTTTCTGTTCATTATCGGCAAGTACAGTTTCAATAAATAATCAATATTTTTAAAGAAAACCTTTTCATTTATATACCTTAGACTATAAGTCTTAAGGATATAGCGTGGTCGGTCTTTTGTTTTAAGTGGTTTCTTTATTTGTTGTTTAATTAAACTTATTACAAGGTGTTTCTTTCTTTCTCTCCTTAGTTTTTGTGTAGTTGGTTGCTTAATCGAAAGCGTTCAAAAGATAGTGGCGCCCTTATTACTTATACATCCCAATCCTTCCTATACTGAGCATTAACTTGAAGTCGAACCACCCCCTGGAGAGGGTCTCTCTTGTAGTTATAAATTGGCTCCTCGCCTTTTGGGAACTAATATTGTTACAAAATAGAGTCCACATTAAACCTTTCGCAGCTGATCAGTTTCCTGAAGGTACAGCAATTTATATACCAGTTACTGAGAAACCACCTTCTCTACCTAGCTATACTGCTTAATATGTTTATAAACAGCTTTCTGAAGAGTCATCCTACAGAAACAGAAGTGTTCGCCTTAAAACTAAACCTAGCCAATTAAGTGATTATGGGGTCTGTTCTGTAACTATTCCGTAACCCATAGAACCTTCCTCCTATAATTTAATTTTGCTTTAATTTTTATGTTTGATTTATTATAGTTTTGTTTGTTAATATCCCACGTTGGTATTGTCAATTTTTAATGATTTAATTTTTAATGATTATAATTTTATAATTTTGTTTTGTTTTATTGGTTTTGTCAAATGTTTTGATTGATTTTAATGATTGAATACTATTTAATTTTATATAAATTTTACTTGTTCTTCTGTAATTCTATTATTGGGCGCCTTATCAAAATTTTAACTAGCTCAGACTATTTGTTTTGAAATTTAAATTTAAAATCTGACTCTTATCAGGGTAGGATTCAAATTGAAATATTATTTAATAATTAACACACAATAAATTTAATGTCAAGTATTTCAAAGAAATTTTACAAAAAAACCTGTTAATTGGTTTTCATATGTTTAGTACAAATAAATAAATGAATAGCCTTATATGAAAAGAATGGAGATGATACATACAAATAAAATTAATTTACAGTCACAAAATAACAAATACACAAATACTAAATCTTAACTATGACACGTACCTTTTATTATAAAGTTCGTTCACTAAAAATTGCTATTGTCTAAATGGAACAGCACAAAACTCGGATCGGCTTCTCCTCGTCCCCTGTCAGAAATGCAATACCAACAATATGGCGGCTAAGGACCAGTTGCAGAAAGAATGCTCAAATTTAATCTTTCAAATTCTCTTGGAATCAGTCTCTGATTTGACAAATTTATTACTTTGGTAAGTAATTTAATAATGGTTAATTATTTTACTGCATGTATTTTTAATATTACATGTATTACTTTAACATAAACAGCTTTTAATTAATGCAAAAATTTTCTTCTAGTTAATAATCAATTAATACATACGATGTTAATTGCTCTGCTACCAAAATCAAAAGAGAGGTGAATCATCAATTTTCCGGCCTTTTTATAGGCTTCCAGGAAAAATGACAAGTATGACGTCGAAAAACGAAATTCCATTGTTTAAATGCAAAATTCTAACCAAAATTCTTAAATATGAAGGTAATGACATTACAAAACTAATAGTATCTTTGTTAACTTACAGTAAAATCTTATCCTTATATTTACTAAAATTTTGTTTGTATAATTTTCTAAGTGACTTTTCCTAAGAAAATTTTAGATTCAAAATGCACAACTTTCTTGAGCTGTCAACTTATTTTAGACCTTCAAAATTTGAAATAAAACCATCATTTGTATTAAAATTACTATGAATCTGTTAAACTAATACTATTTTAGCTGATAACTACTATTTTAAACTCTAACAACTAAAATTTAAACTTTTAAAAGATTCTGTTATTTGTAGGTATCACTTATGCATTATATAAGATAAGATTCTCTGTGTTACAAAAGACTCACAACTTAGAATTTATATAAAACATTTACTTAACTATCCTACATACATTTTGTTACATAAAATGTCTTTGTTAGTGTTTTTACACTAAGTTTTTCAATATTTATTTCACTATGCACTATTAAAGTGTTCTATCAAAAACTTATGTGATTATGTCCAACATTATTGATATGGGAATTAGTTTACTGTATTTCACCACACCTGCTACATGTTTTTAATTGTTCTTATGTCTTTTTAAGGTACTCATGAGTTATTGGAATATTTGTTTGTACAATATCGAAGACTATAATTTGTCTTTTTATAATTTTGTAAGTACTTCCTTTTTATAATATTAATTTAAATACTTTACTAACTAAAATTACATGTTGATTTCTTAAACATGTGAAAACCATTAATACTTTTTATTTTTATTTTCTTTTTATTGTTTAAGATTAAACTTAGAATTTTAAAAGAGAACTAGGACAAAAAAAAATTGTTATGTAAAAGTGTACTCATTATGGATTGGAAATATTTAATTGTTATAAAATAGCAAAATATGGATTCTATTCAATATAAAATGCTCATTACATTCTTTGTTTATACTAAATGTATGTCTTGTGAAAATGATGAACTTGGAAACTTTAGATGTACAAAAGAAAAAAGTAAATGCTGATTCTATAAAACTTAATAATATATCCTTTTATTGTAAATTATAAGGTAAGTTCTACTTATTAAATTTTTAACTATTAGATATCTATCTCAATATGTTAAACCACATAACCGAAAGGGTACAATTGAATCAAAGAAAAAAAAAACTATAACCCAATTATTACAAAACTGACGGCATTCAACTTAAAGGAAAATAACGACAAATAAAAACGAAGTGAGTACGGCCTTTTAATAATGTAGAAATTTTGGATGATCACTGATTTATAAAGAATTACTTGCTAAGGATTATATTTTTTCCTACATTGCCAATTCCTTCCACGAAAACTTATTTAACTTGGATATAGAACGATTTCTACGAAAAGAAGCCGAAAGTTTGAACTTTTCCTAAAGCGCAAGGTTATACACCAACTTTCCCCCGTTTGTTAAACCGCACATAGTCGATGTGGAATCTCCAAATGAGAAGATGATCCTATTTAAGTAACGGATAACGTTTTGGAGACAACTTTATAAACCCGAGTTCGTTAACTATTTGCAAAGTGTAATTAACTTTATTCAATAGATTTATTTGTTAGATTGAAATGGATTATCGGATTATTAAAATTACTTATAAAGAATATGAATTTCCAGACTTTTTAGCACGTGGTACCTACACATTGTAAAATAGGCATTTTTTCTCTTTCTATTTGCAAAGACTGGAATCTTAAAGTTGGGTTATAATGGAGGGGATGTTTATAAGTTTCAGGAAATTGCGAACAGAAATAATATTTTAAATATACGTTCAGTAAAAACTGTTTACTGCAAATTGTTTTTATCGTTTTTTTTCTTTTTACACGCTGTTATCTCTAACCAGAATTGTAGGAATTCGATTTCAAATTACTAACATTTTAGTCACGTAGAAGTTACAGTTTTTAGTAATATCCACTTCAATTGTTGAGCAGTGTATTTTGATTGTAAATTTGACAATAAACCTGTACCCATTCCGATCGTTATGAAAATATGTCCTTTTAATCAAATATTTAATCAAATATGTATAGTATTATTTAGTTATAAAGTTAAATAAACTAGATAAATGTTCGTTAATAAAATGGAACATAAATTTTAGCTAAAATTAAATTTCTCTATCGAGCACAATGGACAACGTTCTACCTCAATACGTTTTATACAATCTCTGGTTAATAACTTATTGCCAAAATCTATTAAACTGGATATAAGTTTAAGAAGTGGAACTTTTTAGCAATAAAATAACCAAATTTTGCTCTTTCAACCTTTATTTTCCATTTTCTCCTTTCTTTCTTTTTCTTTTTTGTTTTTCAATGTCCAAAACTAAAATTTTTTGACTCCCATTACATTTTAACTTCATCTACAGCCATTTAACAGGTCGGCTGAAAAGTCCCCGGTCTACCATAGTAAAACACAATATATTGACAAAATTCATTTTTTTTTATTCAACATAGTTGCCTTCAAGGGCGATACAAGGATTATAGCGACCTTCCAACTTTTCTATACCATTTTTGTAGTTCTCCTTCGGTTTGTCCTCAAAATAGGCTTCAGTTTCGGCGATTACCTCAGTATCAGAGCCAAATTTTTTTTCCGCGAGCATTCTCTTCAGGTCAGAGAAAAATAAAAAGTCGCTGGGGGTTAGATCTGGAGAATACGGTGGGTGAGGAAGCAATTCGAAGTCCCATTCATGCAATTTTGCCATCGTTTTTATTGATTTGTGACACGGTGATGAAACAACACTTTTTTCTTCTTCATATGGGGCCGTTTTTTCGCGATTTCAGTCTTCAATCGCTCCAATAATGCACAGTAATAGTCGCTGTTGATTGTTTTTCCCTTTTCCAAATAGTCGATAAACAATATACCGTGTGTATCCCAAAAAACTGAGGCCATAACTTTGCCAGCTGACTGTTGAGTCTTTCCACGCTTTGGTGGCGGTTCACTGGCCGCAGTCCACTGAGCTGACTGTCGATTGGACTCAGGCGTGTAGTGATGGAGCCAAGTTTCATGCATAGTCACATATCGACGCAAAATATCGGGTTTATTACGACTTAACAGCTGCAAACACTGCTCAGAATCATCAATTCGTTGCTGTTTTTGGTCGATTGTGAGCACGCGCGGCACCCATTTCGCACAGAGCTTCCGCATACCCAAATATTCGTGAACGATATGTCTAACACGTTCCTTAGATATCTTTAGAGTGTCAGCTATCTCGATCATATTCACTTTACGGTCACTCAAAATCATTTTGTGGATTTTTTTGATATTTTCGTCGGTAACCACCTCTTTAGGGCGTCCACTGCGTTCACCGTCTTCGGTGCTCATTTCACCACGCTTGAATTTTGCGTACCAGTCAATGATTGTTGATTTTCCTGGCGCAGAGTCCGGAAACTCATTATCAAGCCAAGCTTTTGCTTTAACTGTATGTTTTCCTTTCAAATAACAATATTTAATAAGCACACGAAATTCTTTTTTTTCCATCTTTTTGAAAATAACAAAAGTTGCTTCACTAAAAATGCAATATCTCACAAACTAATAGTCCGACAGCTGTCAAATTTTTACACGAATCTATTGAAAGTTGATACTATCTAAAAATAAAATGGATTTAATTCTAGTGTCGTCATCTATAGGTCAGACCGGGGACTTTTCAGCCGACCTGTTAACTTGGGTTTGATCATCGGTGGTCACCATATTTTGCATAAGTGCTTTTAAACCAAACAAAGTTGACATTAAACTTAATTTCATATTTTCAAACCTTCAACTGCAATGCTTGCAATCTTTTTGGAATTTTTCTTTAACAATATATATATTGTATTTGACTTTAATAGCCTGATGATGGCCGTATTGTAGGCCGAAACTAGTCGCCTTTTTTACAACAATTCATATAACAATAAATAAATATTTGTGACATTGACATTGGTGTTTCCTTTCTTCAATAACATAACTGATTGTGAAAGCAGTATTAATGCAGCGTTTGCTCGAAACAGTCAATGCTTCAATGAAATTGATTGTGTTAACCTTTACTTTGTGGAAATTCATCTTACTAAGAACAATAAATAACTGAACGGTTAAATTGAACTAACACTATTTATTCGATGCTAGTTATTAGCGAAACAGCTGTAATTGAATTTTAAAACGTATTTTTCAACAGTAAATACACAAGAGCTTTTTTTTTACCGGAAAATTTTTCGATTCATCGAAAGATTTTGCCAATTAGATAAAATCGCTCGACCTTCGGTCTCGCGATTTTATCATTTCAGTTTTTTGAGTAATATTACTGATGGAAAAATCTTGAGATGAAGAGAAAAATTTATCCATTAAAAAAAAGATCGCGTGTATTTTGCTAAGATAAATTAACGACTAATTATATAAAGAAACAATAAAATTTATTCATTCTAAAACAATTAAACTAGTTAAAAGAACAGTTGTTAAAAATACAATTATTAAATATTGGTTGGGGAGTACTGATTTTAATGTTTTCTTCTCTTGTTTCTACGTATGTTGAATATTCTGTTTCCGAGGGTCTCAAATTATTTATAAGTTGTTCATGGTGTTCGGGGTCAATTTGGGGGTATGGTTTAATCGATTGTGATGACGAGTGTCCTGTTATCTTAATAAGCTGTTTGATCGCTAACTCCTGCTTTGGCTAATTGGGAAACTGCGCTGGCACGATTTGAATGGTTAGTAACTTTATTATTGATTATGTCCAATCCAATTTTTGCAGCAGAATTTTTTGTCCAAACAGATATGGTATTAATACCTAAAGGAACATTTTTGTACCAACCTTTAGAATTTTTATTTTTCCAAAAAGGATTTGGAGTTAAAAATAATCGGTCAGAAGTAATATGTTCATTTCTTTTTTCTACTAGCAAATGGAATAGTTTTACAGGGCAAATACTTTCGTCACTTTCATTTCTAGTCAACCATTTGCTGTCTGTTAACTTTTTCGAGCCGCCTTGTGCTGTTTTCGAAAATATGGTGTTATATTCAATCCTACCCGTAGGAAGACCATTTTGGTTCTTTTCTACTTTAAAATAATAAATTTTGCAATTAACAGCTTCTTCTCCTCTCCAAGCCAATTCGTAAGAAGCTATATGAAAGAATCTTTTTTGCAGCCCTTCAGGTTCATTTATATTCCATAGTGTTGCCATTTTTATTATATTTTCTTTGTCTATTGCTGAAGAACACGTCTTTTTTTTTGTTGGAATCAATTGAAGTTGTTTTCTTTTGGCATTTCTAGCATCCCGAGCTTCTTTAAAGGTTATGTCTGTAAAAGGATCAAATTTCAAACCATATTCGTTAAAATATTTCTGTTGTAACATTTTAGCAGTCGTGTTCCATATTGTTTTGACCGCAAATCGATAAAAAAGGATGCACCTTTTTTATCGATGTCAAAATGACAAAATAGTTTGTAGGTATATGACATTTTAACATTGGAGTTAATTTATCGAATAAATAGTGGAAGTTTAGTTTAACCGCTCAGTTATTTATTGTTCTTAGTCAATGTTTCGTCATATTTTTTGATATCAGTGCTATTGACACTTCTATTTATATCTACATTCTTATTAACCATTATTAAAACTTAAAATAAAACACAAAAATTGCCCATGACAAAAATGTTTATGAAGATAAGTTTACATCTTTTTTAGGGATGACATTCTCAAAGTCAAAAGACAAAAGAATTTTTTTGAGCCTTCATATGAGGCTAAAACAAAAACTTTCTTACCCTACGTGTCAAAACTGTGTTTCCAATAATTTCCTCAAACTGTTTCTAAATAGGAGAGTCCCAATTTTGTCTACATATATAGTATCGGTCAAAGTTAATTTTTCCTATTGGCATTATATCTATATATATTTGAGCAAAAAATTTTATGGCCCAACAAAGGAAACCGGCATGCCGTCGGCGCCCGTTCTGCAAAAGGACAGTTGCCAAACTGCAGAAGAAATCACGCGTTACATTTTTATTAGTAAAGCGAGTGCGAACTTTTAAAAGAACTTTATTACCACAAGGCAGAAATATTTGATGCTCGGCACAGGTGCTTTTCGTATTCCGCTGGCTCGAAATGGTTGCAGATTTGACGTTTCTTATTGGCTTATTAACTCATTTTTGGTTTGATATTGGTTCTTATCGCAATTTTAATAAAAATTTTGTTAGTACACGTTGACTGTTTTGACGAATTGTAACGCTGTGTGTTGAATGTTGCCCAATAGTATTCGTTCTTTTAGCAAGTGTATTTGTATCAATCGAGTCCACGTTGACTATTTCTTGTTTGTTTCTCTATTCCAGTGTTGTATTTAGTTTTTTTTATTTTAAATCATGGCTCTTTGGAGGCCTTTTCAAAGAGATGGAGACTCTGTGGGTCCAGAAGGTATGTAATAAAATTATATTTCCGATTGTTTGCTTTTTACTTTCCTTCAATTATAATAGAAGGCAAGTATTGTTATGGCGAAAAATTTTCGTTAACGATTTTTAACGGCTTAAGGGATTTTGACCAAATTTTCACCAAAAATCGAGCATCGGAAAATATGGATCTGATTAGTTTTGGGGGATTTAAGAGGTTTGAAATTTATTAAACTGATGATATACAGGGTGTCAATTTTAAAACTTTGGATGCGGCTTATTTTGTACTACAATCAAAATATTAAAAATTGCCACGACACGTCGATTTTAGTTTCGAGCAGTGGAGTGAACAATCCCTGATATTTAGATAGGGAAAGTACCAAGTGTGGCACATTTTTAAAAAGGTAATTGTATGGGGAATTCAGCAATACTAATATTGTTATGTCAAATTCCGATTTTAGCACTCTCTTGAGAAATGAGCAGTAATTAAAATGATTTTAATTAATGTATCCCTGCTAATCTACGACCATTGAAGGAAAGTACCATATGTGACAACACACAACTAGTTTTTAAATAAATTCATTCTTCTATGTAGATCCAATTACAGTTGAGGTTTCTTCTGATAGTGAAGAAGAATTGGAGGAGAATGAGAATAATCACCAAAAATTTGGTATGTGGATGTCACCCTCCACTCAAAAAGTTATTAAAAACATGTACCACCAACTTAAAATAGAAAATAACGGATCTAATTACGGTGTGCTGGAGAGGATACACATTTTGACAAAAGTTTCAAAACCATCCATTAGAAAAGTAGTGAAGATCAAGGAAACTCTCTCAAGAAAAAAGCGGAATCAAAGGTCTCTGGTCAATCTAGAACACAGCATGATGGAGAATATTAGAAGAAGGGTATATCATTTTTATTTTCGAAATATCGTGCCTTCTTTTGATATGAAGTTGGTTCCGGGTTTCCCTTACAAGTCTAATAATACGATCAGAAAAGTCCTACATTCTTTAGGTTTTAGATATTGAATGTTAAATAGAAGACAGACTATAATGGAATCACAAAGAATCCTTATTTTAAGAAATGAGTATCTAAATAAAATAGATGAACCTCGTCGACAAAACAGATTCATCGTTTATCTTGATGAGACTTGGTACGACACCCACGACATTGTGAAGAAAGGCTGGAGTGACCAATCAGCTAAATGTTCCGTGAATGCTCCTCCAAATAGAGGAAAACGTATTATAATATTACATGCTGGTAATGAAAACGGTTTTGTGCCAAATTGTTTGCTATTATCGGCAAAAAATATTTTAAGTTGTTCAGCTGATTATCACCAAGATATGGCATCTGCCTTGTTCGAGAAATGGTTTAGAGAACAACTAATTCCTAATTTGCCACCAAATTCTGTTATAGTAATGGATAATGCCCCTTACCATTCTCGTCAAACTGGTGTAATTCCAAAAGCGAAAGATCGAAAAGAGATCATTTCGGCGTTTTTAAATCAAATAGGTGTATCCTATCCACCCACAGCTTTAAAAAAAGATTTGATTGCCATATTGAAAGACTTAAATCTTAAACCAAGCTATGTTGTAGATGAGATGGCTACGGCATTTGGTCATACCGTAATACGTTTACCACCTTACTATTGTAAGTTTAACCCAATTGAATTAATTTGGAGCGATATCAAGAGGGATATCCGAAAAAAAAAATGTTACTCCTACATTGTCTGCAAGCGTTTTAGATGTTATCAGAGCAGTTGCTGGAAGTGTTTCTCAGGAATTATGGTCTAATTGCGTTCTCCATCTGAAAAAAATTGAAAATACCTATCGAACATTTCCGGCTCATTCTTGTATTATCAACCTGAATGACACGTCTAGTGAAGATGACAGTTCTAATGAGACTTAATTTAACCTTTAAATTCTCAATTCCTACATTTTTATATATTTTAAACTTAGCTACAGTTATTTTGGGAAGGAACATGCTATTATTGTTATTATTGTTTCCTTCTCTGTAACCTTGAGTGTTTTTATTATTTTATAAATTAAAATCAGACTATTACGTCCCAAATTTTCTTTATTTCTTACAATAATAGGATGCAAACAAACAACTTAAGATTATGCTGTTTATAACATCCTCGTAACATCCTGCTTTGATTTTTAATTTTAATTTTTAATTTTCAATATAATGTTTAGGTTATATAACACGTTAAAATTTCTTGACATATTTCCAAACATTTGCAATAATAAATCGTAACATCCAATTAGAGTCCGATCCTGAACCGGTATCCTTTATAGTGCCGAAGTCGATAAAAACAAAAAAAAGGGAAAAGTTATTTCTGATTTGAACTTATACGAATCAAAAGTACTAAGAATAATAAATATAGGTTTTTTTTAATTGTTGATAAGAAAATGGAAATATTCTATAAAATAAAAATAATGATATCAAAGAATCGGTTTTTATTGTAAATGATTTTAAATATTTAACATAGTTGGTATTTGTCATCATTGGCATTTAAACCGCAAGATGTTTTTCTAAAATTAAACTTTCTATAAAACCACGAAAAAAGTTAATTTGACGAAAATAAGAAGAAAGAAAGAAAGACATTTATTTGATCTACAAAATGTACACAAATTTAACAAAAAAGAATGTAATAAAACTTATCGGACTAGTCACAATTAGGTATACACCTCACAAATGGCAAATTCAAATTAACGTAATACAAATTCAACACCAACATATTTATATAAAAAATCATTAAAAAAATTTATTACAAAAGTAATCCAATCAGAAACATCTAAGTCATTACAAAATATAGAATGTATTATCCATCAAAAATGTACAGACAGTTTTGCCTGACGGGTGAGAAGTAGGCTCCTAGCTCCAATACGGTAAAATTGATTTGGCAACTCCGCTCCGCTGTATATTCCGACCAACAGTTACGAGTTAATATTAAAAATATATTATAACTTTATGCTAATAAGTCTTAGTAGATGAAGATGTCCATGAATGAAATTTTGGCCACTCGGAACGTTTGTAAGTAACTTTTGAATATGCTAGATAAAAGAGAATTGTTTTTTCTACCTCTGTGCAAAATTTCATTCATGGACATCTTCATCTACCCCAAAATTTCCCTTAAAATCCATTTTTTGGCCACTCGGAACGTTTTTTGTAAGTAATTTTTGAATATGCCAGATGAAAGAGAATTGTTTTTTCTACCTCTGTGCAAAATTTCATTCATGGACATCTTTATCTACCCCCCAGCTCCAAAGGATATATCCGAATTTGCGTGAAAAATTCCGTTAAAATCCATTTTTTGGCCACTCGGAACGTTTGTAAGTAATTTTTGAATATGCCAGATGAAAGAGAATTGTTTTTTCTACCTCTGTGCAAAATTTCATTCATGGACATCTTTATCTACCCCCCAGCTCCAAAGGATATATCCGAATTTGCGTGAAAAATTCCCTTAAAATCCATTTTTTGGCCTCTTGGAACGTTTGTAAGTAATTTTTGAATATGCCAGATGAAAGAGAATTATTTTTTCTACCTCTGTGCAAAATTTCATTTATGGACATCTTCATCTACTAAGACTTATTAGTATAAAGTTATAATATATTTGTAATATTACGATAACTCCCTCGTAACTGGCGGACGGAATATGCAGCGGAGCGGAGTTGCCAAATCAATTTTACCGTATTGGAGGTAGGAGCCTACTTCTCATCCGTTTTTGCCTGAACATCTACTAAGAAGATTATTTATCGAGATTGTGGTTAAAATTTTATTTATTAACATTTTATCTCAATAAAAGCATGCGTATGTTAAGATACTTCTAATCTAGAGAAGGGTTGTTGGAGATTTGATTTACCTCTATTATTGTGTAAGTGTATGTCCCCATTTCTGTCAAACCAGTGCTTATTATCCTCAATATACAATATATTAATATATTCTTCAACAATTCAGGAGATTTTTATGTAGAACGTATACATTTTATTGATTAGATCCTGTTAAATAAAAGAATTTTTGTATTAAACCTTAACGAACATTTTTTGTTTCAGTTTTCCGTCAAGGCGATACTGGAAAATGCTGGTACGCTGTTATGTCTGGTACGTTAGAAGTTCAGGTGAATCAACCTGAAAGTGACGCAAAGGTATGTAAATTTTTTAATTCTACATCGACGACCTTTATAAATAACTATCTCGATATTGAACACAAATAGTCCCTTCAACGAAATTTGAATTGCAAATGACACTTTTCTGAGAATATTAATTAGGTTTATTTTAAATTAGTTCGGAACTTTCACAAAACCGGAGATCGAACAAAAATAGGGGTAACATTATAGATGGTGGTATTTTTTTTTATTCTATTTATTTAATGATCATATACAATGTGATATTTTAACAGAAATAGTATTTTTTAAATGTTACATTTTTTTATGAAATTTTAACTTTCGTGTGTGATTGTGGTTTCACAATTCCAGTTTAAATTACTTGATGTTGATTGATTGATTGATTGATTGATTTCGATAAAAGGAAAGCTGGCAAATATAGAAGGGCACTTAGGAAAACGCTTTATATTTATATTGTAACCATAATTGGTCCCAGAAAGGCAGGAATAATCTTCCAAAGAGGCAGGGCGCCAATTTGTAGCTATATATGTCCCAAAAAGGCAGGAAGCCAATTTGTAACACTAATTACTCCCTCGAGAGCTGTCCCGGCTTATGAGACCTTTTAACTCAGGAGTGGGTACGCTCCAGCTTAGCGACACTCTGTATATAGGATATGATTGATGGGTGAGGGCGCCACTGCTTTAAATTCGACAAAATTTAATAACTAGGTGTAAAGCAGAACACCTTATTTAATTTAAAGTTTAACTAGAAAGAAAAAATGAATATTAAAAATATTTTGACTACTTTAACGCAACAATAAAAAACTAAAATACTGATACCGATAGGCAACCACACACAGCAAATCTGTGGGTTTAAAACAAACACTCAAGTAAGAAATTCAAATTTATTTTGCCACAAAAGGTTAGGTACTTAGCTTAGGGTTTCGGATTTCTCCCACAGCGGTATGTGTACGGCTTCGGTTGGTTACAGATGTTGACGACTTCTACAGGAAGGCAGACTTGGGGGACTTCTCCGGAGAGTTCGAACTTCAGGTGTAGTCAGCTGGATCGGTGCTTTATCGGTAACTTGCTAATAATTTGCGATATTTTCAACGGTAACTTGGAGTTAATAAAATTTATGGTACTAACCCTTACTGTGTGAAAGTTCATCTTATTCAGAACAATAAACAACTAAAAGGTTAATTCAACCTTTTAGTTGTTTATTGTTCTGAATTGGAGTTAATAATTTGCGGTATTTTCAACGGTAACTTGGAGTTAATAATTTGCGGTATTTTCAACGGTAACTTGGGAGGTATTTTTAAGGTAACCTGGAGTTACATTGGACGGTAACTTGGGGCCGTATAAATCTGTGAGAGAATAGTGTATCAGGAAAAGGAGTATCAAGAAATTATGGAATATGAAAATTGTTGGAGAACGGACGGCAATTGAATTTGATTCCTTACTATCATTTTATTTGCCGGGCACTCAACAATGTTCATATTTTTATTATTTAACAAATGATATGAAATAAAATAAAATATGTGTGATAATGGTTAAACTAGAAAATTTAGGAATGATTAATAGTGAGTCGTTACTAATCAAAACTTGGTTCGGTTTATGATAATCTATGTTCTGAAACGTGTGTTCTTGGTTTCTAATTAAAAAGTCTTATTTTTAATAAAAATATTATAAATTATACATGTCAAAAGTTACGTTATTGATTGTTAATTTGTTTGAAAGTATTAAATACTATCGATCACTGAATATATTGAAAATACATGCATTTCGGCATGCCGGCACGTGGCTGAATAGCAAAAAGGTTAAATTAATGAAAAGTATTATAAAATATATATATTAAACGTTAAGTTATTAATTATTAGTTCATTTAAAAATATTAAATAATGTCGATTACTAATTATATTAAAAATGCATGCATATTAACATGAATTGCCACGTGGCTAAATAAAAAAGGTTCAATTATGGCTTTGGTTATCTATAAAAATATCTAGAAATTATTATTTTGAAATGCTATTAATATCTGTGTTCAACTGAGTAATAAAGATAAATTGATAAATGAATTAAAATGTCTAATAATAAAAATTTTGTACTTACAACGGCTAAGGTAAGAATTCGTTAATACGCAAAATGATGTTCATTCTTTGAAGGCAGAATGCTAAAGGGAAGAGTTCTCTCTGCGTTACAATTATATTAACGGTTCATTTTCGTTAGGGGAGGAATTCGAGCGTTCTGATTGGTTAGTTTTTAACGGGTTCTCAACGTTCAAAAACGGTTGTGTCTATTGGTCGTCCGAAAGGTATTTTTTTAATGGTTTGAAGTCGTGAGATAGTGAAAAATGTTTATCATTTATGATTAAGTGCAGGATTTAATTATACGTGTGATTAAATTAATTTTACGCTCGGAACATGTCAATGAACATGTTACAATATATAGTATTTTATTTTTTAATTGTTGTGCTGTTATTTATCACTGACTAATGACGAAATTGAAATCTATGACATGCAACGCTTTTTGTTTTAATTTGAATATATTCTTGTTGTTAATTTTATGGGAATTAAACCACAATCCATTTTATACATTTTTATTTCGACGTTTCTGTAGCGTTCCAGCTACCGTTGCCAAGAACTTTAGTTTGTCGTGTAGGTAAATATTAGAATTGGAAACCAATATAACTTTAGGATTTTTGAAATGTCTATATTGGCATTACTCTCTTTGTATATCACAACTAGGATATATTGCCCAGAAGGCATAAAATAAGATGTTTGATTATGGAACCTAAACGAGTATTATTCAGTCAAGTATTATTTGAAACTACTCGGAACTTGTTTAACTACAAATATCCACACTATTACTTGCTTTCTAATTGGTGGGAAGTAAATTCTCGGTCACCCTGCAAAGTTTATAAAATTGAGTTAGTTACTAATTTATCTGTAGTGTGCTAAATTTACGAGGGCTTTGATAAACAGCTAAAACATGAATATGGAATGTCTTGTAATGGAAAGCAAATAACGGAGCATCCGGAAATTCATAGATTGTCTAGGGAGTTAGTAGGTATGTTCGACTAGTAGAATATTACACAATTTAATATTACGTAAGCCTATTATACTTTTTCTACGACTGAAAGTAGAAAAAAAATGGTAGGTACAACATATTTGGTTTAAATTATGGCTGTGGATAATAAAATCAGTTAGAACTCCAGATTTACCAAAAGGGAGTTATGTCTTCGTTTATTTTACTGTCCAACTAATTCTAAATTATATTCGTATTTTTCTATTAATTGCACAGTTATGCTGATCCTAGAGAGAAATACATCCAGGATAATCCCTTAGGGCTTATAACATCTAGGCTTTAATATTGTTATGTCTTATTACTTCCTTACTTGGTCTAGCCTTAATACTACCCAATAAACATCAGGTACCTAACTAAAAACAAACAAAATGTAACTTAAATGTCAATCTGACGATGCTTATTTTAGCGAAACAGCTATCATTGAATTTAAAAACTTTCGTTTAAAAGTTTAGTTATTTAATGTTCTTAACTAGTACTAGTACTTTTGATTAATCGAAATAAAATTCTATAAAAGGTGGAAACAGGTTCGAGAAAGTCTCGAATCAAAATAGTAACAATGGTTGCTACAAATTTAATATTAATTTTCGTTTATTGGTTGTAGTGCTTTGATTTTCGCCATGTATATATAGATTTATTAAGCAAATCTCCGATTTTAAATCGTAATTCTTTGAATTCTTCCGTGGTCTCTTCCATTTCTCGGTCAATTTTGTCGTCAAGTATGTCATTATCAAGCGTCAAATCCACAATATTTTTATAAATTTCATTCAAAACATTTTTTATTGCATTATTTGTAAATTTCTTTGTAATACAAAAATCTTTATATTATCTGTTGCTAGTAGTATTTCAGTTTTATCAAATACACGTTAAAATTCAGGTTTTTATTAGCTTCTTCATATTTAATTAGAGAATGACGTCGAAATCATAAAATATAAATAACCATAGCATGCGCTCTTTGATTAGCTGTTTTAAGATGCTGTTAATGTACCCCTGTCACGGTAGAGGCAGTAGCATCGTTGAGGTCACGTGAAAAAACGCCATATTTGACACAAAGTGACACTTTGCATTGAAGATTTTTATAATATGAATTTTCTTGTTTATCAGTAATTATACTGCTAAATAGACACATTAAGGAATATTTCGGAGTCGTATTTAAAGTTTTATTTTCTTTTATGTGAAAAAATTTGCTTTGAAGATTAAGTAATATTATTTTAATTTTTCTTACCTTAGAACAAAATAAAACTTCTTTAAATATAGCTCAAACTATTCCCTAACGATAATAATGTATTTATAGCACTATAATGTCAAAAACTCTACAAAAAAACAAGAAAATGTACAAAACAAAAAACTTCGATGTAAACTAACTAAGGCCACAGTTTGTTTGGATAAAAAGCTACGACTTATGTCAAGCAATAGTGACAGTAACGTCACAATAACATGACGTATTCTATGTAAATAACAAGCAATGTCACCTCAAAACTGGCATCCCTTTGAAATCAAACAATATTAGGTGTGAAAAACCATTTGCCCTTTCACAGTTCTTGCTGGTTTTCGATCACAACAACACAAAGCACTTTTTGAAAGGCACTTTCTACGGGAAACAAAGTTGAAAATATTGCTCAGGTGCAAAATAATATGCAATGAAGGATAAGCAACAAGCTTAGGGCCAGGAATAAACAGATGGAATGTGGATGGAACTAGTATCTATGATTGAGCAGCTCAAGGTCAATTGGAGTGTTGGGACTAGCAGTACACCAATGAGAGCAACTTAAACAAATGGCGCATAAAAGTGGATGTTTAAAATGAAAACATTGTAATTCATTACGTTACTCATTACTATGGAGCAATTAAAAATATAAAATTATATTATATTGCAGTTTTTAGGCATAAAGATCACGATTATGTGATTTCCAAGAATAGTCCCTCCCCATTGAATAATTAAACATTTATTTAAATTGGTATTTACTTGACAAAATGGAGCAACAACATTTATTACATTTTTTTAAATATATTTAAAAGTTATGTAATTTCTTTGTTTCCAGAAATAAACATTTCTGCGAATTATTTAAATTAATTTTTAAAATATATTTTAAAAATGCACGTTACTGAAATATATTGCAATGTTTAGTATAAACATTCACCTGAAAACTGCATTTAACTCTGCTTATCTCAACAAAAAGAATTTTTTTTAAAGGATAATTACGACAACATTAAAGGCGTAGAATACTTTTCTGATTTAAATAGTGATCCTTAGACACCCTAACATTAGTAATTTGAGAAACATCTATTTAGTTTTTGAATTATAAACGATTTTTAAGCAACTTTTTAAAATCACCTTCCAAATTCTTGAATAATTCATAATAACGAGATGGAAAATTTTCTCTTTTGTCGGTCTTCCGTTCTTTCAACTCAAAATAAGAACCTGTGAATTGATGTCGAAATTCTCTTTTATAAAATCCTCTTCGGCATTAGAGTTTATTATTTCGAATTGAATTCAGCCAAGTATTATGTCTAAGTGAAAGCGCTGTATAAAAAATTAATACTGAATAATTCAAATATTCCAAGTGGATGTAACTTATCTAATTAAATGCATCATCTTTAAAAACGTTTTTTTTTAATTCCGTAAAATAAAAAACTTTAATAAAACAACTATCAAAATCCCTTTTTAAACTTTGCTTTTTAAACTTAAAATGTTAGGAACAAAACATGACAGAACTACATAATTTATATTTTAGATTTTTGTTATGTAATTTGCACGTTCTTTTGACATCTTCAATCATTGTTTACGTGACTATTCAATATATTCACGTAATCACGTAATATATAGGTATATTTTTAATATGACTTGCACAAAGTAAGAATTAGAAAAGAAAATTATAGGTATATATTTTTTAAACGTAAATTATTATTTTATTCTTATTGTTATATTAACAAAGCAATATAAGAATAACATAAATATCTAAAAAACTAAAAACATAATAAACGAACACTCATAATTTAATATTTCGGGGTGCTGCGTCGTCTTATACTCATAATAAATAATTTATACCTCTCAGTTTTCTGCACTGCATCACGAAAGTCACTCACTATATAAGAACAGGACGAAAATCCTTTGCTGAATTATTGAAACCTTTTTATGTCTCATTTTTTACTTCTTTCCTTTTTTTTCTTTGACTCTATTTCATGAGGCCATCTGTTGTGTTCGACGGTGCAAGCATAATCCCAAAATAATGTGGAAAAAATCCAATGTAAGCAAACTCCAGATATTTTTCACAGAGTGCTTAATCACTAATTTAATGAGGGTGATTTATTGTAGCAGATAAATAATATATTATTAAATTTGGTCCCGAACATCTTCATATATTTCTTTAATGACGGAGATATTTAGCTTTTCTTATTTTTTGTAAAAGCAGGGGTATATGAAAAATGTTGCTTACTGTGTATTTCTTAAATGCATCAGGGTTTTCAAAATGTATTTGTTTTTCAATGGCATCAACAACTAAGGATATGATTTGGCTTAGAGATAGCTACATGCTAGTTTTGTTCTGAAAAATGTTTACATAGTACACAAACACTAAAATACAGCTTTAAAATTAAAAACTTTTCTCTTTTCCTCTAACTGTACTATCAACTTTTGCGTACTAACTTGACATAATTTTCCATTGTTTTTCGCGAACGTCATAGAATGTTATCGTAAACCATAGAACGTTTTAGTAAATTCTAGACGATAGAGACCACATACAGTGTGTAAAAGCCAAATGGAATAAATTCATTATTTCGGTTACTGTACATATTTATAAAAAATCCCGAAACACGTCAAATTTAAATTATAACTTGACATTCTTTAACGTGAAAATGCAACCCCTACCTTCAACCCCCTTAGAATGAAAGGTACAACCCCCAATTTTTTAAATGGGAAGTATAGGCTTGTGATATATCATTTGAAAGGTCTCTTCATTCTCTATTCAAAAATGTTATTGTTTTTAAATTTAATGAAAAAATTAACATAAAAAAAATTAATATCATGTTGTTACCGAAATTCGATACAATACAATCAAAAACTAAAATTTAATGCAAAACGTAATAAAATGTAGAACACGAAAAAGAACTATGAATGTTAATGAAGTAGATGTTCAAAATGTTCTCCGCGAACGTCTTGGCAACATTCTAATCTCAAATAAAACTGTCTTCTAACATTATTTAACATATCAGGCGTGATCGACCTAATCGCAAGCGTTATTCGTTCTTTTAAGTCATTTAAATCAGAAGGTTTAGTTTTGTACACATGGCTCTTCACATATCCCCATAAAAAGAAATCTAATAATGTAAGATCAGGTGATCGCGCTGGCCATTCAATCGATCCTCGCCTCCCTATCCATTGATTGGGAAATATTGTATCGAGGTACTGCCGGACATTAATTTGGTAATGTGGTGATGCTCCATCCTGCTGAAACCATATCGTATTCGCTGGAACTTGAGGGTTATAGGATATAAATTTGCCAACGTTGGAATGACATCATTTTGAAGTAGTGCCAAATAATTGTTGCCATTCAAGTTGCCCTCAATAAAAAAGGGACCAATGATATTGTTCCCTACAATCCCTGCCCAAACATTAACCTTTTGAGGGTATTGAGTGTGTTCTTCTCGCATCCAGTGAGGATTTTCCGTGGACCAGTAGCGGCAATTTTGCCGATTAGCATGACCGTTAAGTAAAAAAGTACACTCATCAAAAAACATAACGTCTTCTAATTGGATAATATTGGTATCCAATATGTCCATCATTTGATCACAAAAAAAAGTTCTCCTATCAAAATCGTCTTCCATGAGCTCCTGAGTAGGTATCATCTTATACGGATGCAATTTATTTTCTTTTAATATGTTTGCTATCGATGTATGGCTAGCATTGAATGTAGTGGATGCCTGTCTACTCGAAGTATGTGGGTTTTCCTGAAACTCAAGCAACACATCTAATTTGAGTTCATCACTCAGTGCATTGGCAGCTGCTTTTTTTATCTGCCTTACATGACCAAACTCGCGAAACTGCTTTTCTATTTTACTTATTGTTCCTTGGGATATAGGCGGTAAATTATGAAATTTCTCATGAAATAGGCGAGTTACTTCCTGTTGTGTTCGGATGTTATCTCCGTAACCAATCATTTGTAAAACTGTTATTTTATGCATTTCCGTTAATCTAACCATTTTTCAGAATTGAATTGAACAAACTTTATACTAAAATTACAACAATGACAACTTAAATAAAACAATTTACTACTGCTTGTTAAAATAGCGTTGCCACGGAAATTCTTTAAAGTTTTTTAATGGTTACCATCTAAAAACCACATTGCTATTGTTTTTGTTCACTTTCTCATTATCAAGACCTAAACGGGAAATAAGTTTTAAGTATATTGTAATAAGTTTCGAGTATATTTTAGCGAATTTCGGTAACAACATGATTTTTTTTTTAAATTGTGGGTTGTACCTGTCATCCTAAGGGGGTTGAAGGTAGGGGTTGCATTTTCACGTTAAAAAATGTCAAGTTATAATTTAAATTTGACGTGTTTCGGGATTTTTTATAAGTATTTTCTAAACATAAATGCGTAATGTTTTAATAAAATAATTGTTATTATAAAACTAAGTAATTATATAGCTAATTTAAATAAATAAAGTTCCCATGAATTTAAAACAATACTCTCATTATTTAAAGAGCTTACTTCGTTCTACAGAGTGGCTGCAAGGAAATTCTTTAAATCTTTTCATGGGTTAACGACTGCATGTTAATATTTCTCCTAAATATCCTTTCAGATTATACCGTTTCACTCTACTAATTTTGTTTTTACTGCACATATTAACGTTTGTTTTTAATAGATAAAATTGATAAGTATCTATCATATATTTTATTTACGTTGTGCCACGATATATTATAATAAACCGTAAAAGATGATGATTTGATAATAAAGTAGGTGCCTATTCGAAAAGATGAGTAGTATCGGAAATGAATTTTGCATACGTGTGTTATATTTTAATCGTCGCAGATAAAAACAGTTAAAATAAAAACATTTTCAGTTTATTTAAACATCGGTTACAAGTAAAAAACTCTTATTGATCCAGAAATAGGTATGTATACAATGTTGCCTGTATTCTACACTTGTTTAATAACAAATAACGTAAGTTAAACAGAGACGATGTTTGTGTTAGTGTTGTACTAGTGTACAAAATTTGTGTGTCCACTACAAATGAATTAGGGCAAAACGGTTTTATTCTATTTCTTTATACGCTCAATTAATTTGATTTTTAATATTATGCTCACCTTGTACGACTACGGAAGAATAACATTATTTACTTTGCGTTTAGGTTATTTTAATTTCTAAATCAGTCTGTGCTCGGAGCGTCGGATGGGTTGCCGGACGCGTAAACCTTTTTCGTTGTTTCGTACACGTTGTTAAAACGAATGCAACATAATATTTAGGGTTAATGTTTATTTTTAAGTAAATACTGGTAAATTCCCAGTATTGTGTCAAATGTTTTAGTATAATCTTTATGAGTATGTTCATTGAACACGTGTTAGTGAAAACAATAATATAAAAACCTCCTGGCAAGTTGTATTGTGTTGTATTTTCTTCACATTAGTATAACCAATGTGTATTCATTTTTTAGAAATGCGAATTATTAATAACTAAATAAAATATCAAGGTTATTGTCACAGAAATTCATTATCTGCCTCAATAGATCATAATATAATAATACTATAGTTTATTTCAAAAGAGTATAGAGTAATAAGTCATTAAGTGCCATAAAATTTGCCTGAATTTCGGTGTCGTCCATGGGCGTAGGCAAATCTTAGGATTATTAAAGATAATAATTAAAGTAAATTTAAAATAACAGACATAGATAATAATAAAAGGCCATTTTTGGGATGTAATTTGGTCTAAAATTAAGTACTTACATGTATTTAAGTAAAATTTCTTAAAAAAAGATTAAGATTAATTTTAGTGGTTTTTGTAAACTTTTTAATGTTTAAGAAAAAGAGTTTAAATATATTGTAATGATAAAAGGTGTCTTAAACATTCTAGTTTTTAATTGTTAGGTACCACACCAATTTTCAGTGATATTGTGATATAGAAATATTGAAAAAATTTAAAAATAACGACATTTACTCCAAAGAAAAGAAGTGTAAAAAATTCTCCGCTATCTGTTGGTGAAAAAATTATAATTTTAAATGTATATGATTGCATAAAACACGATCACCCTAGTTTGTCTGTTCAAGAAAGTGTTGAGCGATGTGCCCGAATGACTGGAATTGGACAGTCCACGATTTTCAAATTATTGCGAGAAAGAAAGATATCAGGCCAGGTAAGTCCATGCAAAAAAAAAATCAGGAAGACCAACAAAAATCTTAGATGAAGACACCAAATGTGACATTCGAAGAAAAGTTCATTCGTTTTATTTTAAAAAGGAAATACCCACCCTAGACAAAATATTGATGGAGATAGGCCAAGATGACGGTATTCCTTTGATATCCAAAAAACTTTTATGGAAAACTTTAAAAAGCATGAATTTTACCTGGGAAAAGCACAATCGAAAGGCACTATTACTGGAAAGTGATGAAATTGTTTGCTGGAGACGAAAATATTTGAGAACTATAAAGCAGTACCGCAGAGAGCAAAAGAAAATTTTTTATCTTGATGAGACGTGGATAAACGAAGGTTATATAGTCCAAAAAATGTGGCAAGGTAAAAATATAACAAGTGCACGCCAAGCTTTCATAGAAGGCTTAAAGTGTATTAAGGGTATTAAAGTGCCTTCGGGAAAAGGGAAGAGGCTTATAATTGCTCACATTGGAAGCGATGAAGGATTTTTAAAAGAAGGTTTGTTAAGCTTTGAGTCGTGTCGGACGGGAGATTATCATGAGGACATGAATTCGGATGTCTTCGAAGACTACTTCGGGGAAATGTTGAAATTTCTTCCAGATGATTCGGTCGTGGTTATGGATAATGCAAGCTATGCAAGACGCATATAGAATGTACCAACTTCAGCTTGGAGAAAGCAAGAAATTATTAACTGGCTCTCGAATAAAGGTATTCAGTTTGAGACGAATTCAATAAAGAAGGAACTACTAGCCATAGTAAAACAACATAAATCTCGCTTCATGAAATATGCCGTTGAAGATATAGCAGAAAAGAATAAAGTAACTGTGCTGCGCTTATCTCCATATCATTGCGAATTACATCCTATAGAACTTATATGGGCACAAGTTAAAGGATATGTTGCAAGGCACAATACCACATTTAAAATGAAAGATGTCAAGGTATTGTTTGATAAAGCCATTATGGAAATCACATTAGAAAACTGGCAAAAAGCAATCCAGCATGTTTTAAAAGAGGAAGATAAAATGTGGGAACTGGACAACTTGGTCGATCGGGTGGTTGACCCTATAATTATAACACCAGGGGATGATGACAGTTCTTCGGATGAAGACTATAGTTATATTGAATAATTTAATTGAAGTGTAAATATACGTAAAGTTCTTTCGTGTGTGTTTGTTCTGCTGTATTAAATTTGTATTTCTCTTAATATAATTTTTATGAATGCATATATTCTTTAGTCAATTATCCCACTAGCGCGCCTCTGGCGCAGTGTTTATCCGTCGATAACAATGGACTAATCCCTAAAAACAGGGTGATCCCTACCTGCTCTTTATGAAACGATAGAATTTTGCAATGTGGACTAGGGAAGTGACAGAATTTATTGACGGATCACCCTCTAGCCCTTTTGAATACTTCTACTAGGTTTTATTACTCTATGCTCTTTTGAAATAAACTATAAATGTATTTAATTTTCGTTTTTTTATGTCATAAACATTTAGAATATTTTTATTACCGAGATACTTTTAAAAAATACTTACGAAGGTGTTTCAAGATACAATCGTAACGTATATAGTATTTCCAATATTAATTGCTAAAATCCATTTAAAAAGTGTTATACAGAGTGAGTTAGTTTACTAGGCTTCAAAGTAGAAAGAATGGCATGAAAACGAAATATTTCTCCCGTTAAACATCCACTCTGTATCGTCGGAACTCAGCTCTCTCTAGACTGGTAGTTGTACAGCGCGAAAACAAGTGGGGTATGGTCCGCTGTATTCTGTTGCGTGCAGGGGTCTCGGGGTGGTTTATTAACTGTAGGTACATCTTCGGTAAATCATTTTTAATAATTGCTTTACACACATGTTCAGTATGGCTAGGTAGATCAGTCTCAAAAGTGTAGTGTAAATGTGCCATATTCGAGAAAAAAGCATATAATAATTCTTCACGACGGAAGTGAAAACGGTTTTGTACCAAATGCTTTACTACTGTCTGTGAAAAATATTAAGCAATGTTCAGCCGACTATCATGAGGATATGACTACAGATTTATTCGAAAAATGGTTTCAAGAGCAGCTTCTTCCTAACATTTCTCCAAATTCAGTAGTCGTTATGGACAATGCTTCCTATCATTCAACGAAAATGTGTCTCACTACACATTCCAAACCGACATATTAGAAATATCTTTTGTAGATTAGAGCATGCGTATGACAGTATGCGCATACGTTATTATTCACTCAATTAGCGGTTATAGTTTTGAAATAGATGTTTCTTATGCTTCAACAAGTAAATTAACTGAAGTACCATTAATATTTTATAGCTGTATTGTTACTATAAACAATAATTATAATAACTAATATAAAGTAATTTAATATTAATCATCAAAAATATCTATTGTTGCTGTTGTCCAAGTAATATTAATAACATTATTCATACAAGTACAAGTAGATCGTAGGTAAAGTATAGTACGTAACTAATGATGTTTCTTAATCGTATCTCGGGATTTTAGAGAATTTTTTCATAACATTTTTCACACAGTTAAAATTTTTACCTAGCTTTAATTATTGTGTCTAAGAGCGACTTTATTCGGACCTTATCTTTTGCCGCAATTTCTATTGTAAGTGCAATTTTTGTTAAAAATTTTATAATTTTTTGTGATGCCAACCTACTTAAGTGTTACTAGCTGCTAGTTTGTGTTCTATGCTGCTGGTCCTTTGTTCATAACATAACCTTTAATATTAGTGTTCTTTTAATCTTAAAGGTTGTCAATACCGATTTTATGTCAGCATAATATTGAAAGAAATAAATTCATTGTCTTGTGTAAAGTAGGATGCAAATTTTATTGCCGGCAATAAAAATTGCGGCAATAAATTACGTGCAATATAAATTGCGAAGTGTAAAGTCGCTCTAAGGACAGTAACTCGGTAAATAAAATTTTGTTAATAACTATCATCCTACAATCGTCTTGATTTCGTAATATCATTATCATAACATCCCATTTGGGAGTGAAATTTTCTAGCCGAACTGTTTGTAGTTCACGAATTTGTTAAAAAAATATGTCTGGTAATAAATCATAGATCAATATATTGCAAATGAAATAGAATAGACAAAAACAAATGTTAACTTTTAAAGAAAATTTATATTAAAAATAAATCAACAAATTCTATTAGCAATTCAAATAATTTTTATTGATCGTTTACATTGCAGATTAGATTCCTAAATTGCAACTTAATAGTGTGTAGATAAGATAAGATTAGATAATAGACAGGTAGTGTTGAGGATATTATTCGCATTTCCTGTAAAAACATTCGTATTTGGTTCGAGTCTATATTTTAAGGTTTTCAACCGACATTCTTCTTGAAATATAAAGATTTTTCTGTTAAATTTTACCAGTTCAATACAATGACTTGTTTAATATTTATTTAATAGTTTAAGAATACATTTTTATAGACATCTAACTGCTAACCCATGATCCATAACATTATTTGTATACTACCAACATTTGTATACCTACTGCACACAAGAAATTTTAAAATGTAAATAATACAAAAAGGATTTATCAAAATTTATTCATGTTTTGTTTTTCAACAAAAAGGCGATGTTTTGGGCTTTTATACCTAAATAGTCCAGGAGGAATCGGCGCATGAGTAACGAAAACTATTCTGTCTCAATTTTTTTATGTGATCCTCTTCAAATTGTCCTCCTAATGATATAAATGCATGTTGCCATGGCGCAACCCGGTGCCATATTGTTTAAACCGAAATTGTTTAAACAATTACAAGGAATTGTTATTTTTCAAACGGACAAATTTTTTTATATTCTTTATTAAAATGCCAATAAAAAAGGTCCTATGACTTTTCACGATAAAGTTAATATTTTTAAAGCTATGAATTTTTTAAAATTCGAAAAATCTCAAATTTGGGTACTTTCGACCCATGAAAAATATATTTTGAAAAAAAGATAATGTGAAAGGAAACATTTTTTTTTAATTCTCTATACAATAGTTAATAATATTGTTAATAGAGATTTAAAAAAATTTCATTGTTTATATCTTTTTTTTAATTGTTAATTTGTATGCATCGCTTACCTTTAAGAATCGCTGTCTCTTTCTGACTCATGCGTTGCGTCTTGAATCATTATTTATCATTTATCTTAAAAACTATCAACTTTACCAAAATTTTTAAAGAAAACAATGTTATTAGATAATAATTAAATTGTCTACAATTTGTTTTTAATAAATTTTTTTCTGAAATCAATTTTTCAAAAGTTAAGCATATGTCATTAAAATTACTTTTATCAGTTTATATTACTTTTTTGTTATTATCATAGTAATTTTTGCATTTATATCAACAATAATGAGATATAATGGTATTTTAACATTTTTTGAAACCACAATTATTTATAAATAATAAAAATATATTGGGTATTTAGAAAAACCATTCAAATAAATTGAATAAAAATAATTTTATGCATATGTATCATAGTGTGTGTATGAGTGTGTCTGAGTAAGAAAAAAATTCTTTCTTTTATTTTTTATTCTTTCAAGGTTACTCTTTGTAAAAATAACGTTTAATAGCAAAAAGTAATATAATCTGATAAAAAAGTAATTTTAATGACATGTTCCGATTTATGCTTAAAGAACTTTTGAAAAATTGATTTCAGAAAAATATTTATTAAAAACAAATTGTAGGCAATTTAATTATTATCTAATAACATTGCTTTCTTTAACAATTTTGATAAAGTTGATAGTTTTTAAGATAAATGATAATGATTCAAGACACAGGGAGGCCGACGCAACGCATGAGTCAGAAAGAGACAGCGATTCTTAAAGGTAAGCGATGCATACAAATTAACAATTAAAAAAAAGATATAAACAATGAAATTTTTTTAAATCTCTATTAACAATATTATTAACTATTGTATAGAGAATTAAAAACATTTATTACTTTCACATTATCTGTTTTTTTAATATATTTTTCATAGGTCGAAAGTACCCAAATTTGAGATTTTTCGAACCTTAAAAAATTCATATCTTTAAAAATATTAACTTTATCGTGAAAAGTCATAGGACCTTTTTTATTGGCATTTCAATAAAGAATATAAAAAAAATTTGTCCGGTTAAAAAATAACAATTCCTTGTAATTGTTTAAACAATTTCGGTTTAAACAATATGGCACCGGGTTGCGCCATGGCAACATGCATTTATATCATTAGGAGGGCAATTTGAAAAGGATCACATAAAAAAATTCACTTGGAATAGTTTTCGTTACTCATGCGTCGATTCCTCCTGGACTAAAAGGATACCATACATTTATACTCGTATTAAAATATTCTGTGATATTTTATTTTACACCATAATTCAATTTTTTTTTAAATTATGCAATACTTTTTGCGATGAGTGTACTTTCGGGTAATTGAAACCTTCTATTTATATACAAAAAATAATGAAATTCACTTTTATCTTTAATTTATTATTTAAACCTACCGTGATGAATAAATACATGTTGCATGACTCTAAAGGCATCAGTGTGATAATTTATTTATTTTAACAGTAAATCCTATTCCAAAAATATCATACCTGGTGAAAATACCCTTCGATTGCTTTGTATATTGTTAAACGGATTCTATTTCCAAATACATAAATGATTAGTTTCAGTCTAGCTCTTATCTGTTTAAATAATGCGTTGGAAATAAATTTCAGTTTGGTGAAAGAGTAATTTTATATCCATATTTAGATATAGAAGCTGAAAATGTTATGAAAACACCGATAAGTGGGCTCTCGAGTTCTGCCCTCTGGATAAGATCTCTACCCACTGGAGCCATTAGGTATTTATCGGATTATGCAACAGCGGTTTTTAAATGTATTTCGTATTTTGATTTCTATTGAGAGATTAGAGAAGTTCAATTAGGCACGGTGCAACTTTTTAACAAGGATTGATACATAAAATGATAATTAACATTGACCCAAATTGATTAATAAGTATGTAGTATGAAATTCGGTATTCAGAATACCTATCTGTAATTATTCACTTATAACACACGCATAATAAATTATTTTAATAAAACATACAATAAGATTACAAATAAATAAACCTATGAACTTAAATTTACTTTAAAAATTGAGTTTATTGTTTATAAATGCCGTTAATAAATTCATCTAAATATTATTATTGTTACGAATGAGTTAGTGTTTTATGAATTATTGTTAAGCATACTGTATTTAATTTAATTTGCATATTGATTATGTTACTCAAAATCTCCCATTGTTTACGAGGGGTGAATCACTCCGCGAAATACTGTCACAAATTCGGTCGCAATCCCGCGAAATCGCACGCAATCCCGCGAAATCACACGCAATCCCGCGAAATCGCACGCAATTCCGCGAAATCGCACGGAATCCCGCGAAATCGCACGGAATTTATCGAAATTCCGAGGAATCTTGAAACATTTAACGCCGTTTTACCACTCAAAACCCTTAATGAACTGTCACGTGATGTTTGAACCTGTTTTTGCGTGAGCACGGCGTGGCCATTTTTTCTGTTCTGGCTATTATATAAATAGTGTTTTCACTTTTACTAGTGCATCTTGTTTTTTTAAGTTAGCTACAGGTAAATATTGTTTTTGCTTATTTTTTTTAATGTTTATTGTTATAAAGTTTTGGGAAATGTTTCTGAAGCGTTTTCACTTGTTTCAATTTTAATGTTAAGTAACTGAGTGTAATAAAGTATTTAAATAAACCAGGGTTGGGCTGAAAAGTCAAGTGATTATAATCACGACTAAAACCATGATTTAAATCGCTTTATTTTTACAATTAAAATAATTACTTGAATCAATTTTTTTCTATTTTGATCAGAACCAGATAACAACATAATATAACAGTTTTTTCAAAAACAGCAAAAAATAAGTACATAATTCCAAATTTAATGGTCTTAGGTGTTTACCTGTAAAAAAAATTTAGCAGAACGTTTTGTATTTGCCAGAGAAAGAAACAAGAAGCAAACACGGAAACATATGTTCCAATATTCGAAGAATTACATAACGTCATAAAAAAAGCCCGAGGTAATGCTATTAAAGATTGCAAATCACTAGGAATCAATTTGCCAGAAAACCAGTGGGAAACAGCTTTAATGGTAGTCTATGTTTCAAAACTTGATACCTTTGACATAACCCCAAGGAAAACAAATACTTTTAGGATAGTGTGGCAGTCTCATCTGCAATACAAAAGGAGAAAGAAGATGTATTAGAAGCTGAATTAGGGGCTAATGAAGAGAACTTACAAGATTTTGACAAGAATGGAGAGATTGTACTTAAATACCTTAAAAATATTAGACATTAAAGATTTAAGCGGATGTAAAACAGCGGCATCGGACACATCATTACTTACTGTCAATATTAATATCAAAGAAATGGTGGTTAAAAAATCTACTTTGTGTTGGTTGTTTTTCAAAAAAAAGGACGTTTATCAAGCAACAGATTAATTCGGTGCAGAGCTAGAAGCAGTTCAGCAACTACTGCAAAGAGAAAAACAACTACTGTAACTAAGAAAATTCAAAAAAAAAGACAAAATGTGAGGGATAAAAATAAGGAAAATCTTAAAAGCAAACCACAAAAGAAAAGTAACATTTCCGATTCTGAAACGTCATTCAGTGATTCGTATTCCGTCTACAGTGTATGAGAATGAAGGCTCTTCAGAACTAGACAACATATTATGTATAAAAAAGGAAGAATACTATGCAGTTTGTTATGAAAGCTGGTATATTGGAAGAAAAATGAACGTTATGGATAGCGAAAACAAAATTTTTAAAATTAGAGCTTGATAAGTACGCCTGGCCAAGAGAAGAAGACAAACAAATTGTCGATAATAAGTTTATTTTTTTAAACTCCCAATTCAAATAATTGGTAATGGTCTATTTCAGCTACTGAGTAGCGAAAAAATAAAACAAATGTTTAAGGGTATTAAAAAGAAATTAAAAGATTATATGTACAATATTATGATTTTACCGAAACCGTTTACACTACCACTACACCAACAGGTTAGTTTGTAGACATAGCTTTAGTTTACCTTTGGTCTCTGAAGAAGATAACTTGGTTATCAAAACGCACGTCAGGCAGTTAAAAAAGTGTGTGTTGGTGTAGTGGTAGTGTAAACGGTTTCGGTATCAGTCTCGCCAACGGTTCCAGATTCAACATTTTAATTATGATTTTAGTTCTTATACATAAAGTATATTTTTAATAAATGTCAAAATTACATGCAATGTCAGCACTTTTGATAAATAAATAATTTTTTATGATTGCATAAAAGTAATTTTTTATACTTACTAAGAAAATACCCTGTATAAAATGTTTGTATTTGCGTTAAATTGTTTTTACTTAGTAAGGAAATACTTTTTTGTTTGTTGTTTTTCTTTGTTTAAATTAAACTTAGTCGTAGATAAAACTGATTTATTACTCTGTGCAATCTTGCGAAATCACTCGCAATCCCGCGAAATCACGCGCAATCCCGCGAAATCACGCGCAATCCTGCGAAATCACGCGCAATCCTGCGAAATCACGCGCAATCCAGCGAAATCGCTAAATATTACGCGAAATCCCAAGTTTTCCGCAATACTGTCACATTTTCCCCTGAGTGATTTACCCCTCGATTGTTTACTATTTGAAAGACTATGTCTTAAGACAAAACAAATCAAAAACTGTCCCAAAAATTGAAGGCTGTAATAAATATGTCCGTCAATTGCTGATCTACTAAAAAGAAATTTCCAACAAGCTCAAATTTTATTCATCACACGTAATAGCTGATTCACAAATTTACAAGGTCTACAATATGGGTCCATCAGTTGCTGGACGAACCAAAACTGACCTGTCCTGTTTTAATTGTGTCAATGTACAAGATGATGCTGATATAACTGGTGATGATAACTGGAAATATCCTCCTAGTGTAGCAGCTACTAAAAGGTCCCAACCAAGAGGTCCTAAATCCAAAAAATCTTGTGCTGTAAGTTCCAAGAAAAGGTCCTCAATAATCAAAAGCGAAACAAAAATGAAGCTTCAACTTCAACTAGAATTATAGAAGAAGATGAGGATACAGATGGTAGCCAAGAAATCGATGAAGAAGAAATAAGTAAAACTAACCCTTTGGCCAATAAATTGCTTTCTTTAAAAATAGATCAACCTTTTATCGACAATGCTAATCCTTTAACCTCTCTAAGCAACTTTCTATGCCTAAGCTGCAAAGTGTAGATTAGCTTGGACTATATTTGCATTGTTTTCAAACCAAATTGAACCAAAATACACCTAATATATTTGCGAATGTAGTTCTGATTACATACAGACAAGAACTTTTTGATGCAGTAAAAGAATATTTTTCAGTTCAAAGTCTTGGAGTTCAAAATATAAATCCGTCTGTTTCCAAAGAATTGGAAAGAACTAGCAGGATACAAGAAGATACCTTAATTCAAATTGGTAACCAATTTACTCTGGAAATATGGAAAACCCCTGACAGTAAATTAATGGCTATGCAAAGACTGGAGTGTACAGAGAGAAAAATTAAGAGAAATCCATGATTTCCATGAATTCATGATTTTCTTGAAAAGGACTATATTAGAAAATTATCAGAGCAAGAATTCTTAGAACATAAAGAAAAATCGTGGTACCTTCCTATATTTCCTGTTTTTAATGCCAACAAACTTAACAAATTCAGATTAGTATGGGATGCAGCAGCAACCATCCAATGAATGTCTTTAAATACCATATTATTGAAAGGAGATGATCAACTTGCTTCTTTATTAGGTGTTCCCCTATGCTTTCGTTAAAGAAAGATTGGCTTGGGTTTGTTAAAAACTTCAACGCAAAGAAATTCAGTGCAGGACTGTTGAATCCATACTGCATAATCACTAAGTCGATGATCTCTTAAACTTAATGGACACTGAGGATCAAGCCATCAAATTAGCTAAAGAAGTAGCCTTAATTCACGCAAGTGGGAATTTTGAAATAAGAAATTGGAGATCAAACTCTGAAAAATTAACAGGAACCATGAAAACCGCCCATAACGAGGAAGTCAACTTAGATCTAGGAAACAATAAGAGCATGGAGAATGTTCAAGAAATGTGGTGGGATTTAAAGGCAGACAATTTTATTTTTAATTTGCAATTTAATGATGGGAACAAAGATATTTTAAGCGCGTTAAGAAAACCAACAAAAAAAGAAATTTTACAAATTTTAATGTATGTATCTCTAGAGCTTCTAGTAAATTTTTTATTGTATGTGATCATCCTTTTGCAGGAAATATGGAGGAGTCACATTTCTTGGGATCAACCAATATCAAAAATGAAATTGATTGTGTTAACCTCTACTTTTTGGAAGTTCATCTTACTAAGAACAATAAATAACTGCACAGTTAAACTAAACTTCCACTATTTATTCGAAAAATTCGCTTTAAAATTCAATTACAGCTGTTTCGCTATAACTAGCATCGTCAGATTGACATTTGAAATTACATGTTGTTTGTTTGTAACTAGGTACTTGATGTTGATAAGGAGTTAAGGCTAGACCAAGTAAGGAAGTAATAAGACATAATAGATGTTATTAGCCCTAAGGGATTATCCTGGATGTATTTCCCTCTAAGATCAGTATAACTGTGCAATGATATAGAAAAACCAGGAAAAAACTATATCATGCTGATCTTTACAATAACTTAATATATTTGTGTTTTACAATTATGTCTTATCTATGTATAAAATGTAAACTCAATCAAAGTAAACAGTTTAATAGTGGAGAACTTCCAAGATTTATTTGTTCATTAACTACTTTAAACTGTTGATCTGCTAGATGTCTTTTAATTTCAAGTTCTTCTAGAAAATCTAAATTTTGTTTTTTATCACAAATGTGTAGTATATTGTAACGTTTATTTATTTTTACTAGTCTTTTTTAATTTATATTTATACTAATTAAATCACTAACACTGTTTAATTTATATAACACAATTTATTTACAATACTTTGATTTATGTAAGACAATATTTCTATTCGCATTTATCTAACAACATACTACTAACTAACTAAAATATTCAAATCGGTCCTTAATATATAGGTAAGTATTGTTCCAGCATACTCCGGTCTATTCTCGATCGTATCGAGTCTAGATGCTTCGCTCGTCGGGCGCCGTATATTCTCGAAGACTCTCGCATCATCTGTTTCCTTCGCGTCTGGTCATAGCGCCAGGGGCGTACTCGCACAACAATATGAATGTCATTGGTGTGTATAAGTGAGTTTGGATGTTCCAGTAGGTGTTTTGCATAGTTCGACTTATCTGGTTGTTGTAATCTTATTACTTCCTTACTTGGTCTAGCCTTAACTCCTTATCAACATCAAGTACCTAGTTACAAACAAACAACATGTAATTTCAAATGTCAATCTGACGATGCTAGTTATAGCGAAACAGCTGTAATTGAATTTTAAAGCGAATTTTTCGAATAAATAGTGGAAGTTTAGTTTAACTGTGCAGTTATTTATTGTTCTTAATATCAAAAATACCTTATGTATTTACAACACCTTCCACAAATAGAAAAATATCTATTGTTGCTGTTGTTTAAGTATTATTAATAACATTATTAATACAAGTACAAGTAGGTGGATCTTACCACACACTTTACGTAATATACTATTGTTACAAGCTACTATGCTGTAATGAAATTTGATCTTGACAGAGTTCTATATATTAACAACTAATAAAAAATCACTTAGGTTTTACACGTATGAATATACGTTTGAACAGCAAAACAATAATAGAGCTTACTTATTGTCTATATTAATATTAATGATATTTTCGTTTCCAGAAATGAATTCATGAACCATTTCATAAAAATCATATGATGACATTCACTGACACTATCATGTTACATATTAAAAAACAATAATATTATGTTTCTATGGTTACCACCTACATGTCAGCTGTCAACAGAAGAATAGTTTATTTCATAGGCTAAAAGACCCAAATTCTACTTTATAGGAGGAGTTAGCTATGAGAGAAAGATCTTTCTGAAACCTATTTCTGGAAGAGATAGCATGCACAGCAGAACAAAAATTTAGAAACGTCTTCCTATGACCTTATTCGCAGCATTTAAAGCATCTTGAGTCTGTAGTCAGCATCGTAAACATCCTTCTCTATTCCATAATGTGTTCCAGTGTTTACCATAAAATAAAATATTTTTAATAATTGTGAATAAATAGTTATTAAAGAATATCATACCAATTCTATAAAGTAAATGCTTTTTAAACAAAAAATTGAAAGTTCACAAACTATTCTATGGGTATTCTTGTGCTTCAGTTACTTGGGAAAAATTATAACCAATTTTAAAAATAGGGCAACTACTTGACCGTTAAACATTTTTTAATCAATATTTAAAGTTTTAAACAACAATTGCCAGAGTTTTTAATCCAGTTATTGCATTAAATATTTAACGCAATTATGTTTGGTAAAGTTAATTGAGAATATGGAAATTGAGTGGATTATTAAAAATGGACATATTGATGGTATTTTATCAATAAAACAATAGATAGCAGTAAAACAGTGATCAATTTGATGAAAAGTGTCAGTGAACTTCATTCGAGTGAGTTTGCCAAATATGTTTCGGCCAAAAGAATGAAATGGAATGTTTTAATATTTGGTGTCAAAAAGGACTCTATAAGCTTAAACCACACACTAAGGTAAGATTTTTGTTGTAAACTTCTTTATTAGGTTATGGTTATTATATTTTTAGATAGAGCGAGTTTATACTGAATAAATAAAATGTCAGTGGTTTTGATACATGTTTTAGAAGTTTTATCTTGACCTACAATAAGAGTTTGAAACTATTTAGAAAAAAGTAAAACCTTTTGGTTTTGCAGAAGTTAGTTTTGAAAGGAAAATAACTGAATCGATCTTCTCAAATTCACAAACTTTTGAAAAAAATTTATCTTTGTGTCAAAAACAAATAATTTCAATATTTTTTATCTAAAATGTGTATCAGCAAAAAAGTGTATAGTAAACAAAATTAGGTAGTTTGTTAATTCCTAAAAAATATATCAGGCCAAAATTTTCCACTTCTATTTCGATGTTACCCCAGGAATTTCGAAGGATAATGCCGATAGAATATGTTGGGTGAATGGCTATAATAACGATTTTGCTTTGTTTTCATTGCTGTACGTACAGGCCTTCGCAAAGCCTGGCAGAGGCACGCTAACCAATTTTATACGCAAGAGAAACGAATAGATTTAAAACTTCTTATTTACCTTCACAAATAAACTTTGTAATAAAATTTAGTGTGCCAACCTTCACATAGTGAAATTTCATCATTTTGAAAACATAAAAAAACTACAGTTTGGAAAAGGTCCACTATTTAATTAGGAAAATTAATTTTTTCTAATAAATCTGACATCTTATAAAGTGACGGTTTTCAAAACTCGTTGACATTATGAATCGTCCTATTTTTTAAACCAGTTAAAAAAAGTAAAATATTTCCTAACTGGTGATGAAATAGTATATTACATAACGAGTGTGGAAAGGGAAGTATTACGCACGAGTGAAGTTTAGCACGAGCCGCGTAGTGGCGAGCGCGGAAACGTAACGAGTACAAGAAATATACTTTTCAACGCGTTGTGTACACGATTTTTCCTACGACCCCAATATTTCTTATATTAATAAATATTTTAAATTTATTTATAAAATTTATTTTAATTGTTGGTCATGTTAAAAATGGGGTCCTGAACACTTTTTTTAGTGTAAATATAGAAAGTAAAGGTGGAAAGAAGAAAAAATAATAAGTTTTTGCGTCTTAAATATGATCCAAATTTGAATTATTTAATTTTAAGAATTTTACAGCGCCATCTAATGATGACTCATACCGTGTGAAGATCAGTAAAGATTAGGTAAATTTGTATTTGAACGTTATCAACGCTTAACCGTTTAGTATTGGTATTGACAGATGGTTGACATGTATTCAAATTTAATTATTGTCAATATTGACGAACAAGAATGTTAATCAGCGAATTGAGGTCAATAAAGATTAAGAAATGTACATGTTTTTAGTATGTCACAAAAGCATTGCATAGTCACAGTGACAGTCATGTCATACCAACATTATGTCACCAAAAATTTAGTTATCTTTCAAAATGCAAATACCCAAAAAATAAATTAAAATAAAAAATAATTTCACTTCAGGAAAGAATAAAATGATTATTATTTCTCAAATTTCAATCTTTATTTTAATTTGAATTAAAATTAAATTTGATTTTGGTGTCCACCATATGAGTCATCTCTTAACGCCATATTATTTTGTTTAAATTGTACTTACATTTTAAAATATGATATTTTTATTATTATTGACTCCAAAATTATAATTATATTTGATTACAGTCTAATATTCACATAACTATTAACAAATTATATTTAAATTGCTTTTTTTTAGTGAGTGTTCAGTACCCCATTATGATTTAAACGAGTTTAGATATTGCATGGAAATATAATTAATCAAAATCAAACAACCACCTTTCTCAGGAATTCACATCAAAATTTTTTATTAGCTAAAAGACATTTTAATTTTTTTTTGGGCTCTATAAAAATTAAAAGTAAAATGGTTAGTTGGTGAAATTAATTGGAACTTGAGAAATGTAATGTGTTAGTAAATTACTTATTTTGAAAATATTCATTTACGTTTAACTCCAGTTGTATACGTCAATCACTCCAATGTACAACTCCTAGTGTAAACAATTCAATTCACTGTGCAATAGATTCTCGTAGCATTATTAGTATGTACCTAATAGTATACAAAAATTCAGAATAAATTCAGCACATGTACACAGGGTTCTATTATCCAATTCTTCACTCGTAATTCTCCATTTTTTGTTGTTTCTGTTTACCCATAGACCAAAAAACTTTAGTATGGAAACTTTTGTATGGAAATACACTTTTTAAATATGGATGAGATGAATGTGAAATGATGGTCCAGCTTGAGAACGATTTAAACATTAAGCTGCAAGGAGTCAACTTACAATAAAACCTGGAATTGGTTATCTTCTTGCAGCAGACTCACCATTAAGCTGATATCCACAGTTGAAAACCACTCAGATCTTCTACCTCTTCCAATCGCGCTACAAGATTGCAGAGGTGTCACCCACATCAAGGTGACCTTGCCTGTTTCTTAAGGGATTGTTTACATTCCCAGACCAGGTTTGACTCATAAGTAAAATAACCCAGAGCCTTTAAAGCTACCTGACTGTCTGTAAGAATATAGAAGTTTGCTCTTCGATTACCTCTACGGAGACACTATTGGGCACTAACATCTAGAGCGTATATCTCTGACTGAAAAAATAGTTGGGGCGTTACAAAGGGATTTGGGCAACCCAAAACTTTGGTCCCATTACTCCCACCTCCAACCCTCTTATCTATCTTGGACCCATCTGTGTACCACACCAGTGAGCCCTGTTGTTATATATAGTAAAATAATAATATCGGGTCCATAAAAGTAATAAATTTACATATTGCTTATTAATTGTCTAATCAAAAAATTATTCTCCATAATAATAATGACATTACTTTTCAAAATATTATTTACATCCGTTCAAAATGTATTGGTCCAAGTTGCTTAGTTTTTCTGTAAATTGTTTTATACATTGTCCTATTGTTCTACTGGAAGTTTGGATACCTTGCAATATTATTTGCCTCACATTGTTACTTTGATCGTCAATAATATTTCTAACAGTCCCGAAACATTCTTTCAAGTTATCACTTGAAATAGTTTTACAGTCGTCTGGAATTTTATTGCTTACAAGTGATAACGCGTTGACATATTGTCTCAATTCTTGAAGTTTTTCGTCATCAACACAACTTGGTATACTGCTGGGATTATACTTTTGGATTTGCTCTATAAGTTTATTTGAGCAGTTGTCCAGATAATCGTCTCCCATACCACTCTAAAATTTAAAAGAAAAAGTTTTTTCAAAGGTAATACCACGAGTCCTTAAAATTTTATTGATAAATTTTTACTTTCGACGCAAACTTTTTTATTTGGCAAAACTACTCAAACAAACTGAAGTTTTTTTTTTCAGTTTGTTTGAGTAGTTTTGCCCTCGGTTTTGCCTAAAATAAAATAGTTTGAGTCTAGAAAATAAAAATGTATCTATAGAGCGGGTCACAGTTATTATGCAGCATTGCGTTTATGGAAGACGGCATTACCATATCGACATGTTCTTCGAATTTGGTTCCAACTGGCGCGGGAATATAACTTGCCATTGTGTTACTATTATGATTTAAATGTTGACTAAATTATTCATTTGAAAATCGTTAAGTGAGTAATTAAGAATATTTATATATATAAGGAAAATATTGTAAATCCGCTAAAATATTCAAATTTTATACGTTTAATGATCACGTATAAAGAAATAAATAAATACAGCGGCCTTACAAAAGACCTTAGTCAAATTATGAAATAATAATATAATAATATAATTAATAATAAAAATATGTCATTAATAATAATATATACATAAATTACAAGGGGGGGTTAAAGGAGAACGATTAACAGAGAAAAGCTAATGAAATCTTGCCGACGTTTCGATTATTTTTCCGAGGATTTTTCTTCTTCTGGCGGGTTTTTGTAACAAACAAAATATAGAATAAGTAAATGAATTAATAATTACGTATTTTAACTTGAATTAAAATTAAACTTTAAAAATGACAATGATTAGCAGGTAATAACTAAAATAAATGATAATTGAATGGAACATTTGAGGGTTAAGAAATATATTACTGATCTTCATCGTCATCCAAGTCTTCATCTTCATCGTCTTCATTTAGATTTATTATTATTGGCTCAATGTCTTCCATTAAATGATCTGTTTGCCACATCTTTTCCTCTGTCTTCTCTACCTTTTTTTCATAATTAGACCACTGCATTGGGGTTACTTGCGAATACGCTGTTTTTATAAGTTTTTCCACATCCTCTTTTTTAAAAGTACTATTATTAAGAGCCACATATCCTTTCACTTGGCTCCACACCATTTCAATAGGATTTAATTCGCAATGATAAGGTGGTAATCGTAGGACTGTTATATTATGTTCCGTAGCAATGTCGTCTATTTTTCTTAGGTCGTACTGCTCTCTAAACGCGTTTGCAGTAGCCAATAATTCTGTTTTTAAATAATCATCCTCGAAGTAAATCTTCGCCGAATGGTATGACGCATTGTCCAACACTACAACATTCTTAGATCCGTTTTTCGGCAAATTAGGGATCAATTGATCTTTAAACCAGGCCTCAAAGCCTTCTGCGTCCATTTCGTCGTAGTAATCGTCTGCACCTTTCTTTGCCAGAAAAGTTTTTTCTGCACCCTCAAGAAACCCGTCTTTCCAGCCTGTATGAAGAAGAACAAATCTCGGTCCTCTTTGACTTGGAGCCTTCAGTCCTGTTGTCAGTCCTTTGACAAATGCATCTGGGGCATTTTTTATGGTAATTTCTTTCCATTCAAAATTTACACTGTGGCCCACATTAATCCATGACTCGTCCAGATATATTACGTTATATCTTTCTTCGCGGAACAACTTCTTCGCTAATCTTAAATATTTGTGCCTCCAGGCGATTATATCAGCTCTTTCTATTAGAATCGAGTCTCTTCCTCTCTTTCCATAAACAAACCCCATATCGTTAAGCAAGCGTCTTAGCGTACTTTTAGAAAAATTTGGTACATTTTCGTCTGAATTTATTTTAGCAAGAACTTTTGCCAGTGTTGGTGGAATATTTTCGGAGTAGAATTCATGCACAGCTTTTCGTATTTGCGATTGGATACCTTCATCGTAGGTGATCAGTCTTGAATTCGACTGGCTGCTGTTCCGTCTTCGTTTTTTTGGCGATGTCAAAGGTCCAGTAGCGGCTTCGCTTTTCAGATTATACACTGTTCTCACACTAAGGCCAGTCATTTCAGAAATCAGTTCTATTTTCGCTGTCACACTTTTGTCATCTTTTGTATTCAACGTATACGTTAAAATATTCAATAAAAGCCTCTTGGTTTGACGATGAAGATTTTCACCTTGTTTAAATTTTTCAAACGGTGCTGCTAACGGCATGGCTGTTGTTTCAATAATGCCCTTTCGTTTATCAGCAGAAACAGATAGGTACCTCTATGTTATTACTTACCTGTACATTTACTTACCTCTACATTCCAGGAATATTACATAACGGTTTAGGAGGATCAAGGGATGATACAGGTAAAAATAATTAGCATCTTTGTAATTAAATAATATTTTCACTGGCAATAGGATTAGGATTTTTCTGAAAGATTTAGTAGAGACCTAAATAATCCATCAAGTGATTAGGTATATACTGATTACAATCTACATAAATAGATTTGAATTCCATTTTTTAATAATATTTATTATATAGAATACATCTGTTTTGCAAAATTCATAATAAAACGTTTCTACGAAAATAAATTGGCTGAGTTAATTGTGGTTCAAGCCGTAACCAAAGCGGCAACAGTGTTGAATATTCGCCCATAAGATTTACATTGACCTATGCCGGCCACGCTGCATAATAACTGACCCGCTCTATAGTAATTGTTCAATAATGTTATTGAATTTTTGACAGTTACATGATTTTATCAATACTGGTAAAACGACTAGTGGTTTTATCACTATAAAACGGAATGATTGGCTAGCATTTGGCACAGAACATTAATTGAAAATTAAGCGTTTTCATTGGACGAAATCACAAAAGTGTGATATTTTGACAGGTGAAAAAAATAATCTTTTTAATAAAATATATTTAAAAGAAAATCAGTAATAAAAGAAAACACCGGTAGCTTAAATGTTGTACAAAAATTATATTAACACTTGTTTTCTGAGCTAAAATATTTTAAGATCGTTTAAATACAAAATACCACGTAAGCTTTAATTATTCCTGGAAATTTTTTTTCGCGAACAAATATTTTAAAAAAATTATTTTTAAAATATTCGTACTCTCAAAAAAATTTCCGGAAATAATTTAAGCTCTTGTGATAGTGAAAATAATTTCATTTTTTTTAGATTAATTCTCGTCGATCAATTTCAAATGTTGGTTTTTCTTGGTAGAAATTTAAAAATTCTGATCTGGGGATAATTTTAATTGTGTTAGCAAAAATAAGCTGTCGAATTTACTTAAACACAATAAACCAATATTTAGAAAAGCTAAATTATTTGTTTTTTAATTTATTGTTGGAGTTAAAGTATTGTTATAATATTTTGTTACAAGTTAAATCTTTAGTCTAAGCTATGAATTAGTAAAAAGTATTGTTTAAAAACTTTAAGAATCTTTCACTACATTTTTTAAATTAGTTAAATATATTGTTTTACCTGAATAAAAAATATCAGTAAAAAACTGGCAAGAATTACACCTTTCATTTTACTAAGTACTATGACTAGTCACTTGAATACGAATATGAAATGTTTTAACCAAATGCAATCTATAAAAATGAAATTTAAAAGCTTAGGTTATATTTTAAACCGTTTTTTCGAACTAAACGATACGGCAATATCTGTATGACAAAATTAATTAGTGCAAATTAGAGTTAGTCGACTAATTTGTTTACGTAAATTGATATGCCAATTATTCATACTTATTTTAAACTTATTACTTTTAACTCTAAAGGGTAAAATTGAACTGGTGACTAACAAGTTTTGTTTGTAATCAGCTAATTTTGCGTAGGCAAGGGCAGAAATGACGAAGTGTTTGTACTAGATACTAAGTTAGGCCAAGAATGTAAACATAAAATAAATTTATAGTTCTACTCTGTCCGCAGGTTGATTTTTGATATACATAGTATGTTAACAGGTCGGCTGAAAAGTCCCCGGTCTACCATAGTAAAACACTTTATTTTGACAAAATTAATTTTTTTTTATTCAACATAGTTGTCTTCAGGGGCGATACAGCGATTACAGCGACCTTCCAACTTTTCGATACCATTTTTGTAGTACTCCTTCGGTTTGTCCTCAAAATAGGCTTCAGTTTCGGCGATTACCTCAGTACCAGAGCCAAATTTTTTTCCCGCGAGCATTCTCTTCAGGTCAGAGAAAAGGAAAAAGTCGCTGGGGGCTAGATCTGGAGAATACGGTGGGTGAGGAAGCAATTCAAAGCCCAATTCATGCAATTTTGCCATCGTTTTCGATGATTTGTGACACGGTGCATTGTCTTGATGAAACAACACTTTTTTCTTCTTTATATGGGGCCGTTTTTTCGCGATTTCGGTCTTCAATTGCTCCAATAATACACAGTAATAGTCGCTGTTGATTGTTTTTCCCTTTTCCAAATAGTCGATGAACAATATACCGTGTGTATCCCAAAAAACTGAGGCCATAACTTTGCCAGCTGACTGTTCAGTCTTTCCACGCTTTGGTGACGGTTCACCGGCCGCAGTCCACTCAGCTGACTGTCGATTGGACTCAGGCGTGTAGTGATGGAGCCAAGTTTCATCCATAGTCACATATCGACGCAAAATATCGGGTTTATTACGACTTAACAGCTGCAAACACTGCCCAGAATCATCAATTCGTTGCTGTTTTTGGTCGATTGTGAGCACGCGCGGCACCCATTTCGTACAGAGCTTCTGCATACCCAAATATTCGTGAACGATATGTCCAACACGTTCCTTAGATATCTTTAGAGTGTCAGCTATCTCTATCATATTCACTTTACGGTCATTCAAAATCATTTTGTGGATTTTTTTTGATATTTTCGTCGGTAACCACCTCTTTTGGGCGTCCACTGCGTTCACCGTCTTCGGTGCTCATTTCACCACGCTTGAATTTTGCGTACCAGTCCGGAACACATCATTTTCTTAAATTTTAAAATTAAATCTCCGGATTTTTAAATGACATCATTTTTCACTGGTATTAATTATCCTATCACAAAATAGTATATTAAACAACGCATTTCATATGGAATTCTGTTATGACACGAGTTCAAGTTTAAAAAACGAATCGCGAAGCGATGAGTTTTTAAAGAACGAGTGTCACAACAGCCATATGAAATAAGTTGTTTATAATATTTTTTATATTTTGCCATTTTATCATTTTTTAAATTAATTTATTATTTTTATGTAATTACAAAAAATTTTTATTTTAAAAAGTATGTCGGTAGCACTGTGTAATTTATAACATTTGACAGTTTTGACATTTAAATTATGAAATGTTAATGTTTTAAAATATTTTAAAATTATTAATACACCAATAATAATATATTATATTAGTAAAAGATGATATTCTAATTCACAAATACTTTCTTAAAGAACAATATAAAATTAATAAATTGCTATTAGCCACAAATGTCATTGTCAATAGTCTTGTCATTAGATACTTCACTCATGTCGCCAACCATTTAAAACAAAAATTTGCGTGCGTAAAAGTTACATTACGATACGCAAATGCGTTTTATAATGAAGATTTTTATAATTGCAAAATATAAAAAATATTTTATTGGTCATTCAACATTTTGAACCGAGCTACTATCATTACCATATCTCCACGATTCTAATAATAATTAGTAGTTTTTGTTCTTCTTTTTTCAACGCAGTTCTATAAGGAAGGAGGAAGGAAGGAAGGAAGGAAGGAAGGAAGGAAGGAAGGAAGGAAGGAAGGAAGGAAGGAAGGAAGGAAGGAAGGAAGGAAGGAAGGAAGGAAGGAAGGAAGGAAGGAAGGAAGGAAGGAAGGAAGGAAGGAAGGAAGGAAGAAAGGAATGCAGAAATGAAGGAAGGAAGAAAGGAACGAGGGAAGGAAGGAAGCAAGGAAGCAAGGAAGAAAGAAAGAAAGAAAGAAAGGAAGGAAGGAAGGAAGGAAGGAAGGAAGGAAGGAAGGAAGGAAGGAAGGAAGGAAGGAAGGAAGGAAGGGAGGAAGGAAGGAAGGAAGGAAGGAAGGAAGGAAGGAAGGAAGGAAGGAAGGAAGGAAGGAAGGAAGGAAGGAAGGAAGGAGGAAGGAAGCTTATAATGTTCCAGACATCTTTTGATACCAGCATTGCTTGTACAATTGTCTTTGATGGAACTTTCCAATCGAGGACACTTTCAATGGTCACACTAAGGATTAAAACGAAGATACATAAAGAAAATGTGCATTGCACGATGGCAACTTCAGTAGGATGCTGTAGAGAAAGGAAGATAGAAGTACGTTCTTCAACTTTTGACTGAAACGGACTTATGGAGAAGTCAACTACAATCTTAAGCAGGTTTTGTCAGACACAACTGCATTCGGGAGTATCAGCATCGTTTCAAACAGGATTATTCTTCGGAGTATCCATCCTGTCCAGAGGCTTAGGAGATGCAGAGCATATTTTATGTATAAAATACAATAGTAATAATTTTCCTTTAGTAAATAGGCAACATTATATTTTTCTGTTTATATTTATTTATTTTATATTTCCTTTTTCAAGAAAACTTTTACAGCACTTGACTAAATAAACCATTAAACGTAATAGAAAAAGTTAAATTCGATCTTCCGCAAAATCGTTCAATTCAAAGAAAACGTACACCTTAATTAAAAATTACATGCATCACGGAGAGAGTCCTCTGAGGATTTTGAATGGAGATAAACCAGCCTGACCATTGTTATATTCGTTATAATTTACGGGTCCCTTGTTCGTAGTCAATTAGATCAAAGGAAATTGTACTTAGTAAGCAATTTCTGATGTAAATTTAACTTTGTTCACCGTATCCGACTATAAGGTTCCTTTTCTGTATCATAACTCAAATTAAATAAATAAATACCTTAAGAATACTAAACAAATGCCTTGTGAATAAAACTTCCAAGGTTAATATAAAAAATTAAATTTTATTTAATTCGCAGCTGTTTCAAGTCATTCAAATCATCTTACTATTGAACATTTTGTTTACATGTTATTTGTGGCGGCAAAAAGAAAGTCTTTTACATTTTTCAATATTTTTTTATTTATTAAAAATTGAATTAAAAAAATTGTTCTACCTAATTCTTTAATATCTAGATTATACAAATTTTCAAAGATCCATAAGATCTATTATTAGTTTCCGTAATACTCCTGTTTCATGATTGGCTTCTTTTCATAATAAAACTTAGAATTTATTAACTATAAAACCATATAAAAATTCAAGTCATACACATAATAAAATAAGTTTGATTTATGTATTTGTATGTAAATTTTAACATAAAAATAATTTTTATTGTGTAATTTTACCAATATTATTTATTTTGTACTTAAACAATATATAAACATACTAGAAATTTATAGAAATTTGTTTTGTAATATGAAAAAAGAATACAGATATATTTGTATTGAATTTGTTCTAGAAAGTTCCACAGTGGGCAGCGTTAGTATGTCTAGTTATATATAGGGAAGACAGAGAGATGCAGATAGTATTCTAGAACACTATCTAACCTAACCTAACCTAACCTAACCTAACCTAACCTAACCTAACCTAACCTAACCTAACCTAACCTAACCTAACCTAACCTAACCTAACCTAACTTAAACTTACCTAACCCAACCTAACCTAACCTAACCTAACCTAACCTAACCTAACCTAACCTAACCTAACCTAACCTAACCTAACTGAGAACATGATTAGCTCTGTAGAACCTCCAGGAAAATTCTGGAAGCTTTAAAAGGTATAAAAAGACTTGAAAAGAAGTCAATGATAGTCAGTATATCATTGGAGGTCAATCAATCATCGGAAATTAGTCTAACAAGATCAGTCAATCATAAGCAGTCAGTAATAGTCCATTAGGTATAAGAAAAAGTGAATGGGTTCAAATTTTCAGTTTGTGATATAAAAACCAATATTCAAAAAAATAATTCCTAGTAAATAAAAAGAAATTACATTATAAAAATTATAAGTGATCTAAGTGCATTTAAGGACATGTTTGGATTGTATATAAAACATTAAGTGCTATAACTCGCCAGTAATAATTAAATTTGAACAATAATAACCTCCAAACAATGAACCGTATCCTTAATCGGTAAAAAGGCCTTTCATGAAACTGAAAATAAATTATGTCAACTAAATGATTGTTAATTATACAATGACAAATAATAGGTTGCTATCAAAATTTATTAATTATTGAAAATCAAATAAATTCTCTGTTTTCAATTTTTTAACTTTAACTAATACAAAAACTTAACTTATAGAATTGATGCCACAATGTAGTTGATCTATAATTATTTTACTTTAGTTTTGCCAAGGTCGTTCTTAATAAATGTTACAAAAATCCCCTGGTTTTGTAATAGTTTTTTATTCAATAGCTGCCAGAATATAACTAGAAATATAAATGTAAATAAATAAAAATTGTAAAGTGGGTACTCAGATGTCAGACTTTCAGTGGTAGAAAAAGTATCGTACAAAACTCGTGTTGTAATATACTATTTCTTACTTTTCCTACAGATTATTCTTTTTATTAGTGATAAGCAAATTACTGTTTTGTCTTTTATAATAAATTTGTGGTTTTAATTAATCGATTTATCATTTAAATACCTAACAATCCAACCAAAAACTTGCAGAACATAAACCCCTGAGAAATAGATCATTTTATATTAGCAACATTTAAATAATATCGATATCAAATTTCTATAAATACCTAAATTAATTAAACTATAAATGATTATTATAATCATAATTTTCGTTATATATATACTACATTTTATTATGAAATCTGTTTAAATTTTATTAATAGATATTATTTCTGACAATATGCAAATCAAGTACTGTATATCAATGTGGATAAATAGGTATTTAAAAGACCTATTAAGTATTGTACTATATCCACATTTCTATTTAAATTGTTTAGCAATAACGTCATTACACTCAAATGACGTCAAAAAAAATTGTATCCTTACTAATAACCTGTTTAAAAATGAAAACGAAAAAACAAATTTATTCCTTTCATTTGCATTATACCTTACTATAATAATATAATGCTTAGAACAGAATAATACAAATATATATTTTAAAAATTAAACCATTTATGTTATATTGTTTTCTTTTCCGCAACAAAATACCTTGTGACATGTACTGCACGTGACAGCTTTTACCGAAGCACCGACAGCTGGTTAGCCAAATCCAGCTCGTGGCTTTACCCCCGGTGGTATTGCATTTCTATATTAGATTTTACTGTAAAGTTTTCAATATAGTGCTGTAAATATTTAAATGTCACCTGTTTTAACATGTAAAACGGCCCATACACGATGCAATTTGTTGTACAACAAATCGTACGATATATGTCTGTCAAACCGTTTGAAAGAAAATTGGTACGTGTGTGGGGTAGTCTTTCGACAAATGGTAAGACGCGGTCGAATCGTTTGGTAGTTCAGCTTGCTTAAAAATCTGTTGTACAACTCAGTTGGATATGCGACGGATTTGAGCGTGTGTGGGTATTCGCCGATTTGTCGTACAATTTTAATTCAAAAGTATTTGTACTTCAAGAGAAAAATGGATAATGATCAAGAATTTTTAAAGGACTTTATCGAAATATACAAAAATCAAAACTGTTTATGGATTGTAAAATCCAATGATTATTCCAACAAACATAAAAGAAATGCAATCATAATATTTTGTTTAGTAATTTTTGGTCGTACCAACTCTAACAACATTTTAAACGCATCATCATCCATTCGAAGATAATTTTTATAATCATCAGGTTCTTTAGTACGTAGCTCATTTAATAAATTAATTTGCGAATTTTTATATCTTTGCAGTAACCAATTTTTGCACCAAACTTTTTTCTTCTTTTTATTAATTTTTTATTATTTTCATCAGAAAATAATGAAACAATTGCACCAACTATTGCTTTTTTTATCCACTGACATGTTCAAGAACTTGGAATACACTAACTTGTTGTACAACAAATTGCTTGAAATGTTCTAACGTCTGTGGGCAAAATTCTTTACGATCTGTCTATACGATTTTCAATGCCATCTGTTGTACAACCGTTCGTACAACAAATTGCATCGTGTATGGGCTGCTGTTTAAGTGAGATAGATTGGGCAGCATCGATACCTATAAAAAAATATTAATAAAATCAGATGTTTACACAATTGTATCAAAATTAAACTTTTGGATTTCAAACATATCTTAAACAACACCAATAGACTGGGAATCCCTTGGTAGACTTCTTCTTTTTAATTTAAATCAACATTCAGCTCCTAAAATAAGATGCAATTAGAATTAGTTTAATTTATAGTAACTTATTAAGTTAGATAATTGATAGTTAAATATTAGAATTCTTTTATATTGATTAATTAGTCATTCTTACATTGCCTTTAGTTTGTCTTTAGTTTTTAAATAATTTGGTATAAAATGAGAAATGCTTAAATAATGATACAGTATGAGAAAATGAAAATAATAACTCCTTATAATGGAATTGGTTGGTTTTTTCAAAAAAAGCTTGAACAGGTCAATTTTTCCCAATGCCGTCTTTTACAAGTTGAGAATAGTCTAAAAAAATTATATTTATTGTACTAACCCTTACTTTTTGGAAGTCCATCTTATTAAGAATAATAAAAAACTCTTCGTTTCAACGTAACTTCCAAGTTTATTTAAAAAAATTATGTTTTAAATTATAGTATGTACAAAAAGTAGGAGGAGTAATAAACCCTAATTAAGTATGCAAAACCTTTACAGGGAGCACCATGAAATGTTTGATAAATCTCTTACTTTAAATTACATTTCTTCCGTGAATCTAAAAACCAGGTAGATCGACCCCGTATTTGTTTCAGTTGTAGCAAAATTTAGGGTTTCTTCATTGTTAAAGGATTAGCAGTTAAGCAATAACGCAATGCAGTGGTGTGTATTTTGGGAAAAAAATACGTTTTAAATTATAATATAATAAAAAAATGAAAAGTAATAATTATTGGAATACATTTATTACTTACATTTTATTCTATATCCGACTCGGAAGAGGAAGAATCGTTGTTGACATTAATAATAATAGGGTCGATTAAACCATCACAAATATTGTCAATTTTCCACATATTTGCCTCTACTTTGATAACATGCTCGATACAGTTTGTCCAATTTCCCTTACTAACATGACTTACAGCACTCTCAAACAATTTCACAACATCGTTTATTTTAAAAGTAGTATTTTTTTTCCAACTTTCCCCTTTACCTGAGCCCATATTAATTATATGGGATTAATTAAATTGATTGTACTAACCCTTACTTTTTGGAAGTCCATCTTATTAAGAATAATTAAAAACTCTTCGTTTTAACAAAACTTCCAATATTTATTTAAAAAATTGCTTTTTTAACTATAATGACAGCCGTTTCGCTAGACTTAGCATCGTCAGATTGACATATTGAAGTTACATTTTGTTTGTTTGTAGCTAGGTACCTGATGTTTATTAGGTAGTTATAAGGCTAGACCAAGTATGGAAGTAATAAGACATAACAATATTAAAGCCTAGATGTTATGAGCTCTAAGGGATTATCTTGGATAATCGCCTTAGTCTTTGTTTTAATGACTCATCGATCTCAATTGGTTTTCGGTCTGAAGGAGTTTTAGGGGGTTGAAGAGTTCCATTCTTGCTTTCTTTTAGTAATCTATAAATTTTTGATTTAGCAACACACAACATAGCAGCCGTTAATTCCACAATATCATCAACACTTGCACTTGGATCCTTGTTTGTCATTTCATTTAAAGATAATGGACCTGTTTTTGGTAGTTTAGATGGTCCTTGGCTTATCGACATTGTTTGGTACTTACACAATTAACATTCAACAAATGTTTTAAATATATTCTGTTTACTGTTTACAATATTATGAAAACCATACAACTTCATACAACTTTACTCAAAGAATTAATACTAAGTACTGATTTAATGTACCTACTTTCTTTTAAAATAATATTCCCGATAATGTTTAAAAAAAAGAAAACTGGGTTGTTTGGAAAATCCCCTTCAATAATCGAATAATCTGTAAATAGGTGTAATCGTATTAAGCCGATTACAGTAGGCCACTTGCCATTTAAAATTTCTGAGAAAAATTCCCCAAACACTACATATAAATACAAATAAAAAATATTAATTTTGCTTCTTTGAATTTAACAAAAATTGTAACGATATCTTGCTATCTTGACTTTAATTAATTTTTAAAAAATATATTTCATTGTAATTTATTTGTGACAATATTCAATCTTCTTACAAAAAGAACAAAAATATATAAAATAATTATTGTTACAGATTGGTTTGTTTTCTATTATGAATAAACTGTGTTGCCTTTCTTTATCAAACTTACTAAAATTTATGTACCTTTATCACTTTTTTTATTAAAATTAGTACATCCCGTTACCTCTGACAAATCGTAAATTCTTTAGCATAGCTGCAACTCACTCATTTAATACAAAATGTACCTTACGGTTTACCCTCTTAAAATATATTTTGATACGTCTATGAAATCTACTTAAATGAATGATTCATTAATCCTTGTCCTTTCTATATAGACTATACAATGACGGCCGTTACGCTAAGAAGCATCGTCAGATTGCAATTTAAAACCTAATTTTTTCAAATAAACTTGGAAGTTACATTCAAACGAAGAGTTTTTTATTATTCTTAAAAAAATTATTTTTAAAATTCTAGTTCACCGATAGATATTTTAAAAGGACAAATTTTGCAAAACGTTTTTAACTAAGAGATATTGAAAATTCAATTATTTTTATAAACTGTCCGCAAAAGTTTATTCAAAATATTTGGTTATGAAATTTTATCGCTTATTGGCTTAGTAAATTTACGTCGTTTGACTAAATTAAAACGAACAGTCCATTCGTCCATTTCACGGGAATTTAGAATTTCCCTTCAAACGGTGTAATTCATTTCAAATATTTGCTAACCTACAATATTCTCAGTAATAAACAGAGTGGGATTTAATAAAGGAGAATTACGAATTCTTTCTGCTGCTAGCAATTAACTGGGGATCAAATATTAAACGTAGTTTTTTTCCTATCAAACAAATATAAGGTTTTGCGGTCTAATAATAGTTTTTTTTAATTAATTTCATACATACAAAAAATACTACATAAATAAATAAAAAATTCCCGCATCAAAAGAATCATATAAATTCGCAATATTTAAATACGCTCTCAACAAAATCATGTTCGGTATTTTTTAAAAATTTTAATAATTTTAATACGAGTCGCACTGAATTTGAGTACAATGGTATTCCCGGTAGGCCTGAATATCTTGAATGACTTTCTAAGGTCTACGTTATATGAAAAGTAGAGAATATTCTGAAATACTTTTTTCTGTAATATGATAATCCTAAAGTATTCAAATAGTCAAGTTAAAACGTTGGTATTTAAGATATAAAATAAACAACCGGTTTTGCAAAATTTGTCCTTTTAAAATATCTATCGGTGAACTAGAATTTTAAAAATAATTTTTTTAGACTATTCTCAACTTTGTTTACTACTCAACTTTACACTACTTTTGGAAATTTTAACAAATTCTAGTAATTTGAATCGTAAGTTCGAATAATTTTTATTTTTGCGCAGATGACAGTGATGACACTTATGGTATTGTTTATTTGGTTATCGATTCAAAATATCTTCCCAATCTTCAAAAAGCTCTGCTGTCGTATCTTCGTGATAATCAACACAAGAGTCCTTAATATTTTTGGCAGAAAGCAACATAGCGTTTGGGATCCAACCATTTTCTGATCCTGCGTGTAACATTGTGATTATCTGCCCTTTATTTGATGCTACTTTTGTTTTACACTTATCAGAGGAATCAGACCATCCTTTGGAAGGGGTGTCATGCGTGTCAAACCACGTCTCGTCGAGGTAGAGTATTGGACGATTTTCAGACCGGTTTTTTCTTATTGACGTTATATATTCAGAACGCCAGTTTATTAAACGTGTGGATTCCATTATTACTTGTCTCTTGTCAATTTTGCGATATTTAAAGCCCATTGCAGACTGAGCTCGCCAAAAAGTATAGTGAGGCCACAGTTGACGTGAGTTTCGTCATTGATGAGTCGCTGTTTCAGAATTTTGATTGTAGGGACACGCTGCTTATCGTACATAGTGTAGATTTTTCGCCTTATCAAATCTTTTTCCCAGTAGTCTAGACTTTTTGTGACACCGGAATCTTTACGCTTTTTTCTTGATTCCATGGAATTTTCAACAATTCGTCTAACTGAAGTAAGAGGCACCTTCGTCAAATTACTGGTTACTCTTGCTGCATCACCCGCGTTATATCCTTGCTGAAGAGGGGAACTATACACATTTTTTATAATGATTCTTCTTTAACGAACCACTGGACGAAGCACTATTATTTTTTATCCACGAACGCCACATACTGCCTATTCTGTACGTTGGGGTATAAAATATTTGCAATTAATGTCTGTAATAACAAATAAATGTTATAAAAGTATTGCACGCCGTAACACAAGTGAACACTTCCAATGAAATACAAAGACTAAAATGAACAAGAAGTGTAAGTTGTAATTCTCTACAATCCCTCTCTGAGAAACAAAATTACCTGAATCAGGTCCTTTTACATTTATAATGTGCATCTCGTATTTTACAACTTAAGGGTCTAGTTGGTTTTATTATTATCCTTCAGTCAATACCATTTATTGTGAAAACTATTATAACTACGACAATACAACTACATCCACATGGACACGCCCACTCAGGGTATGTTTGCTTCTGTTAACTGTATATATTTCCAAAATTTTTACTCTTTGTTTAACTATAACTGTTTATTTATAAATAAAATCATTTAACTTGTCTACTGAGGTATTCAATAAAAAATTCAATATATCTGTGGCTTCCGAGATTAATAAAAATAACGACTAAAACTTTTATCCAATATCAAATTTTGGGAAACTAGAGATTGTTCGTGATATTTTCTAATGAAACCCTAATTTAAGTTTTTTTGCTAAAATTAAAACGTAATTTTGAGGTAATTAGTTTGGAAATCGCCGTCTCTATTATTCCTAGGCACTACTCCATCTAGGTACTATCGGCTTCAGAATAGCATATACATTTTCAAACTCAAATCGTTTACAATGAATTAATTTTAAGGACGGCCTATTTATTGTGTATAACCAATCACGGTTTAAATAATAATAAATTTGAAATCAGTTAAGCAGTTGTCCACGCCCACATCTTTAATGTTTGCAGCATAAGGTATTTTATTGACAAATTGCTGTCCCTCTGTCCCTTGTAAATAAACTTAATCCCCAAAAACCATATAATGTAGGCGTTTAAAGGGCGTTTTTTTAACTTGGGTAGGTAAACGAAATTCACATTTAACATGTATATGCTATTCTAAAGCCGACTGTAAATCAAAGACTAGGTAAATAAAGAAATAAGAGTCTCCGGGTTTTGAGTGATGAAAAGAAGTGTTGTTTGTACATTTTTGTTGGAACTGGTGGTTTTTTAAGTGTTGTCTCTTTCCTATGCCAACTTGTCACTTTTCCGCTCTCTAAATAGTAATTTTGACATTCATGAGACCCTCAGGATGAAAAAATAAAACAGACGTTCCTGACAGTGATTGAAGCGTTTGATTCGAACCGGGAATTTATTGACATACTATTGACTCAAATGGAACTGCCTGGACTCAGGCAATCCAAATTATTCATAACAGGTCCATTCAGGGAGAAAACTACAGAACTACTCAGCCTAAGTAGAACCCAATTGAGAAAGGCAGTTGGACTGCTTACAGGACACTGCCATCTCCGAAAACACATGAACACAATAGGACTCGCTGAGGACCCATTGTGCAGAAAATGTGGTGAGGAAGACGAAACTCCTCTTCACGTAATATGTCACTGTCCGAGCCTTAAGTGGCTTAGACAGAGACACTTTGGCATTCAGTTTCCTGAGCCAGAGGAAATCGTGAAAGCGAATATCAGGGACATTCTAGAATACATGAAGGAAACGAACCTGGTATGATTACTTCAGGGGGGTACAATGAGCCTAGAGCTCCAGTACATGCATGAAACGCACCCCAGAAGAATAGAATAGAATTGGCTCAAATAAACGAGCCAATGAGATTCTGAAAACAAAACATCAAATATTGATATGGAAAAGTACAGCCATATAGCAATAATTAACGTCACATTTTTTTCCTAAGAAATACATTTTTCATAGATACCTACGTAAATTGTTTGTGGCAAATGCAAGAAAATAATATTTGTTTTTCTTCTTTAAATGTATAAATTGTGTTGGGATAAAGAAACATATTTGAATGATTTTATACTTTAAAACCACATAACCAGTAAATAAAAGAAAAACATTTCATGATAATGGTGACGTTTCTACAGAACCATGCTAAAGCCATTTTTCTTGTCATATTTAATTTAAAGAAAAGTGACATTATATCAACGCAATAACACACATTTGGGTTGCACAAGACGTGCGAGATGAAGTTCCATCTCATTGAGCATTGAAATGAGAGAGAACTTGTAGGTATTCGTACTAAGCGAATGTTGCGTGCAGAGATATTTTATGGGATAGATGAGGGACCTCTCAAATTCACTCGACGGAAGAACAGCCTTAATAAAAACAATTGTTTTGATTGTATTTGCCAATTTCTTTTTTAGCGATAAAACTCGTTTTATACTATTAACATAATCTCTTAACGGCAAAGTAAGCCAAGATTATATCGCCTCGAGATAGGATCTAGTTCGTACGCCACCCCGTTTTAACCTTGATTAACTTCAACTGAAACAACTGTAATTTAATTCGCGATAACCTTATTTCATGATGGATAAACAGTCCATGTTATTTTCTACGTTTATTTAGCAGCAGATGAAGTGTAGTTGTTTAGATAGTTAAAATATCAGGGACCCTATTCTCAAACAGTGACATATTTTGTCGCATGCGAGAAATCCTCTTTGTCGAAGAAAATCTGAATAACCTTATTCTCAAAAGTCACCTTTGCAAATTTTTGATAGACAATTGTAGAATGGTCAAAGGCAGCCGACAATTTATGTCGAATGCGAGAATTTCATTACTTGCGAAATTTGTAACTTATATGTTAATTTTTGTTAATTTATATGGGAAATGAAACCACAATCCTTTTGTAGGTATGTTTTTATTTCAACGTTAAAAAAACATAAAATGAATACGCCATAAGGAATATACAGAAGCTATCAATAGTTTTGTTTGGTACTTTTTCAGATATTTTTGTAGAGAGAAAATGGCAGTTTTATTAATTGCTATTGAAAATTTAGAAAATCAAGAAATGTATTAACGGCCTCGAGAGAGACGGGGAATATGTAGAAAAGTTTTTACACTATTTTCATCTCATAGAAAGTTTATTAAAACGTTCAAATTAACTAAAGAATTAGGTAGAGACTAATAAATAATCTAAAACCCTTAATAGAACAAGGGAATCGTGAAAGTGCATTACATCTCTTGAAGAAAGGTATTTTTCCTATTGTACCATAATAGGCATATAGATATTATTAATCTAACCAATATAATACTAAACTAAGTGTAATTGTAAGTATAAGTGGAAACACTAATTTAAAAGTTATGAGTATTGTTAGTCATATGCCAAGCTTTTACTACTAATTCTAAGTTCTAATTGTAATTGTAATTTGCTGGTTTTGAATGAAGCTTTTTAATTTTTGCTTGCATGAATCCACCTTAAACACGAGCCTCAAACAAAAAACCAAACTCACATCCTACACTGGCATAGAACATATTTGAGAATCGTTAAATCGGTGTTGCCAGCTCCTGATATTCGACAAAATATGTCTCATGCGAATTGGGAGACGAATCCAACTGTCGAATGCGACATATTTTGTTCGACATTCGAAAATAGACCCCCTGTGGTGACAAATAGCCAAATTAGCCACATTAATATCGCAAGACCCTATCTAATGGTATACTGAAGGGTCAACAACAGAAAGAAGCACAGGAATAGGGGTTTATAGACCTACATCAAGATTCAAGTCTTAAATCTACTTTAATACTAATTCTTCTTCTAGTTTTAAAGCAATGGACTAGTTTAGTGATTTTTTTTATATTTGCATCTTATAAAATAGGTTTTTAGTGGTTCAACTGTACAAATAAAATTTTTATAAAATTAATCCTCTAGCCATAATCGGCTTTTGAAATTTAAATTTAATGGTTACATACGTCATAAGTGGTAAGTGACGTATTTCAATAAGATTGGTAGAAAATTTGCGATGTTGTCGATATGCTTTAATATTAACCGAGAAACTTATCTCTCTCTCTTATTTGTTGTCATTAAAAAGAGATAAACATATCGATATTTTTGTTCTCTGATTGACACTTTATCAAATAAGGAGTAAAACACTAAACAAAATATTCTGTAATTTTCGTTAGTTTAATTTGTTGTTTGGTTGTGTTTGGTTTATGAAAGAAATTACTTCTATACTATTTTGGTTCGAAAATACAAATCCCTAACACCTTGTCTTGGTGTTATAGCGGTTCCTTCAAAAATAACCAATGGAAGTAATTGTTCTCTTGGGGAGCAACCCTTCTATCGGTACAGAGAGAGAACGAATTTCAAGAATTACGTTTTGGCATTTTCAATAGAACCACGCCCACTTTCTATTGGCTGTTCTATTCTATCACCGTCAAGAATAGGGGTCTTGTTTGTTTATAACAGGTAAACACGATTTTCTCTCCTGTCATATATCTTGTCAGATGGTACAATCAGTTAGTCACAGAACACGGTGTTTTGTGCCGCCAGTTCTTTGAGAATACTTGAAACGAACGTAGCTAAAATGTGACAACGTTCACTTTTAAACATACTTCATTATTGGTTATTAGTTGGCGCTACGTTTAAAACTTACTAATTATTTATTGCTAAATTTTACGAAATGAGAAAAATTAATTGCAAAATGAATACCAATATAAGTAAGTAGGTTTCTTATCTTAAATATATATTGCTATCATTTTGATTAATATGATCCTACTAAACTAGTCCATTGTTGCAATTATTATGGATTGTTATTTTAAATTTCCTTCTCGATCCTTGACGAATATTTGTTATATTTTGTAAAAGTGTCTAATTTATTTCAGATTTGGAATTTAAAAGTTATAAAAGATTTTCTCAACCGTAACCGTAATTCAGAGATAAATATTCGTGCAAATACAATAATAAACTTCTAAAGTCTTCCAGTTGTTAATAAAATATAAATTTGAATCTATGCCTTTAATAATGTCAATGGGCAGTAATAATAAATCAAAAAGAGTAGCAGTTTAATAAAGTTCTTAAAGAAATTATGTTTTATCTCGAATCGAAAGATTTTCTTATGAATAACTGTATTTCTTGAAAAATGATGTCGTTAAGAAACTGGGAAGCTTATTGACGTAATAAATAAACCAAATGGAACAAAAGAAATGTTTAAAACAGAATTTGAATTCGAAAGAGGCAGACAGTCAACTCCGAAATTGTCATTTCTACAAATTTTTCGGGTTATTAGTTTGTGATGTATATTTCTGAATTGGCTTGTTAAATTGTGAAGATTTTTGTGAAAAATTCTGTAGGATTATAGCTGATTTTTTAAATTTTATTTATAAATAAAAAATGGATATTTGTTCTTCTTTTAAAAATCATTGTAATTTAAAAATTGAAATTCGTTAGCCTCAAAAATCTCGAGAACGTCTGGACCGGTTTAGCTCAATTTTTTTCTCAATTATTTGTGGAAGTTCTTGGAAGGTTTTTATTCTGTTTATTTTTGAAATCCACTAACAATCCAAAAATTAATTTTGAAGCCATCCAAATTCTTTCAACATAATGATGTCACATTGTTACCTTGACCACCAAGATTTTCCGATTTATCCTCAATTGAGCACGTTTGGGATGTGATGGGTAGGAGATTGCTCAATTTGCAACGTCCTCCTCAGACTCTAGAAGAACTTCGAGAGGAGTTGGTGGTTGCCTGGAATGAGATACCACAGGAGGACATTGACCACCTGATCAGAAGCATGCCTAGGCGCGTTGGAAAATGCGTAACACATCGGGGTGTATCCACACATTATTAAAGGTAAAGGGGCTTTAAAGAAATGCTATCATTTTGAAATTTACTTATTGTGTTTCAGTAAGTACTTATACAAAATTTTATAAAAATAAAATCATTTAAATATACAGATAACAATGGTTACTAGCATTATAATAAAACACAACAACAAAAATACACTATTTATAATTGTTCTCATAGCAACATTCAAATAATAAAACTGTATACAACTTAAATAGCTATAATAGTTCAATTAATGTTTTTTAAGACTTTAGAGGTAACATGGACAGGGGTTTTCCATAATACTGACCTCCAAACTATTGAATCATATCATAAACAAACCCTTCATTTATAAAACATCATGGCAGAAAGTCTTCAAAGCGCTGACTGTAAATATATTCCATTTTCATAACACACTCTGATCAAATTAAACTGAAAAAGGTTGGTCAACATAGTCGGAAGGTACTGAGGTCCCATACAGGAGGCTAACCAGCTATAGTTGTAGGGGCGAAGAAAATCTACACCTTTTTATTTTTTTCTTTTTTTTATAGTATCAGATTTCTCTCCTCAAACATAGAAAATGTTAAATATACATCACAGCCCTCATAAACTCATTATTATGGCTCGTTTGACATTATTGGCAATAATTTTACCGTAACCTGTATATATAAACTTCAAAACCCTGTGGAAATACCTCCTAAATGACAAGGTATGTTATAATAAATGTAAATTAATCATTTTTAATGCATTAAAAAAAAACTATTAAACCTTAAAAAAGACACGTGGGTTTATTAAAACATATTAAAATCAAATTTCTTGTTGAACTTTACCATATTTAATTAATATAAATGTCAATTATAATGGATGCTATAAATATTGTGGCTACATTTTTCATGTTTCAAATAAGTCAAAGTTTTTTTAATAATTAATTTTTTTTAATCGAGATCTTAGACATTTTTAAATTAAGCAGATTCTCTGGAATAGCTGCTCCTGGGGTATTAGATTATCAGGTCCTCTGAAATAGCTTCTAATTTTACACTGTCGGATGCTCCGGAATATTAAGGATAATTAAATTTAAGTTCTTTGTTCTGAGGATCAAAACATTTTTAAAATATTATGGTGCTATGAAAAATTTTAAACTCTGTATCAGGGCCGGTCAACTAGCATAGAGAAAAATGGAACACTGTTTTGAGAACCATTTATTGTTTGCAGATTTTAACTATATAAAAAATATGTTCTATTAAAAAAGGTTTTCTGTAATAGTAAATTTTTTTAGATATTGATATCATCCATTTTTCTTTGTGTAACTTAGTGGTAACCAGAAGGAATACCAACCCCAAGCGATTGCTATTTTAAATAACCTTATAGTACCTTCTCAAATAAAAAAAAACTTATCTCCATAAATACTGCCTCTGATTTGCATTGAAGTTTGACCTTGAGCATCTATTAATGTTCCAAGATGTCTTTGTACTAATCTAGGAATTATAATTCAAAACTGCAAACAATAGATGGTGCTACAGGTTATAGATAGTTGCCATGTTTTAGTTGGTAATTATTTGTCTAGGCGCTGCATTTTATCTTCCAAGAAACGTTTATTCATATTTTATTTTTTGTTTATCTGAATCTTTTATTTAGTCTACCGTTTCTATTTTATAGCTTGATGATGGTAAAATTGCCGAAACTAGTAGCTCACTGAATTACATTGGTCCATCTTTGGTTTTTATTCTAATTATATTTGTCATAGAATAATATTTGTTTTGTAAAAGGAGGGCAGAATGATAAAAAACCAATTTTTTTAAATTTGCTATAAAATATGCTTTATTAAATTTCAAAGACAACTTTACAGTGTAATTGATTGTAGTAACCTTTACTTTGTGGAAGTCTATCTTAATAAGAATATTAAAAATAGAACTTTTTAAACAAAACTTTCCTTTCTTAAAAAACTAGCTGACCCTGTGAACTTCGTATCACCGGAAAAATTTTTTTTACAACTTTTGATTCGTGATTATCAACCAATCCTATCATAGGATGACAGAAATGGAAACTTTGACAACGAAGTACAATGGCACACCCTTTCCATCAAACGATTTAATGTAATTTTTACTGTCAAATGTCATTTTAGCTCTCAACTGTCATTTTTCCGCTACCAACTGTAATTTTTCAGCTGTCAACTGTCATTTTTGACATTCGAATATCATTTATAACTGTCTTATGTCAATTTTTGCTCTTAAATGTGTTTTTTAACTGTCTTTTGTAATTTTTTACTCTCAAAAGTCATTTTTAGTTGCCAACTGTCATTTTTAGCTGTCAACTGTCATTTTTAATTTTAAAGATCATTTTCCAGCTATCAATTGTTAAAAGTCATATTTAACTGTCAAATCTCATTGTCAGCAATTAATGGTAGATGTAATGAAATTTAAAAATGGTATACTTTGTATGTATTTTGTTTCTGCGAACCTCGCTGCGCTCGGCACGCAGTGATGGGTTTTTAAAATATAGTCTTTAGTTGATAAAACTATGTAAGATACTGTAAATTTAGTGAAAAAATAATAGTGTATCATTCATTTTTAAAAATTTGTGAATTTTAAATACTTTTAACCTTTAACTATTTAAAAAAAATGTATTTAAAAATAAATTTGGAAAATGTGACTATTAAATACCATTTCTATTGATGAGATGGGTAATTAGATAGTAAAGATTATTCTTAATTTACATAATATTTATAATATACTTAATTATGGACTATGATCATAATACTATATAAATAATTATAAAAAACTCACTCACACTTTAACACAAATTTTGACAATGCCACACCCTTTCCTTCAAAGGATCTAATGATGTTTATCAATTGTTTTGTTCATTTGTTATTGGATCGGCCAATGAAAATACCATGCGCATAAAACATTTTTTAACGATTTAACCAATCATATCATAGAATGACAGAAATGAAAACTTTGACAAGGAAGTACAATGACACACCCTTTCCTTCAAACGATATAATGTAATTTTTAATGTCAAATGTCATTTTAGATGGCAACTGTCATTTTTCCGCTACCAGCTGTAATTTTTCAGCTGTCAACTGTCATTTTTGACATTCGAATATCATTTATAACTGTCTTATGTCATTTTTTACTCTTAAATATAAACAATTAGTTTTTTTAGCTGAATTTTTGGGTTTTCCAAAAAAATTTTTTTTCTAAACCATCCCTAAACTATAGCAAAAAAAAAATTTGAAAATCGGTCTTGCCGTTTTTGAGTTTTTGCGGGACTAACGCACAGCAATTCATTTATATATATATGGATAGATTGTTTTTTTAAACTCAATAAGGAATAAAACAAATTTGCCTGGTTAAAATATAAACAATTCCTTGCAATTGCTTAAACAATTTAGATTTAAACAACATGACACTGTTTTATTGCCTCTAGCAACATTTACTTATATAGCAGTAGGGCAATTTAAACAGGATTGCAAAATTTAGGTGGAATAATCTTCGGTTCTCTGATTTGCTTCTAAACAAGAAGGGCGAAAACTGTTTCTCTCCACAGATTCCTTAGATTCCAAATCAAATTCGACATTCAACTTGAAAATTAATGTTTTTTACTAGTTGTTACCAATGGACTAGTTTAGTAGGATCATATTAATCAAAATGATAGCAATATATATTTAGGATAAGATACCTACTTACTTATATTGGTATTCATTTTGCAAGTAATTTTTCTCATTTCGTAAAATTTAGCAATAAATAATTAGTAAGTTTTAAACGTAGCGCCAACTAATAACCAATAATGAAGTGTGTTTAAAAGTCAACGTTGTCACAGTTTAGCTACGTTCGTTTCAAGTATTCTCAAAGAACTGGCGACACAAAACACCGTGTTCTGTGACTAACTGATTGTACCAGTTGACAAGATATATGACAGGAGAGAAAATCGTGTTTATCTGTAATAAACAAACAAGACCCCTATTCTTGACGGTGATAGAATAGAACAGCCAATAGAAAGTGGGCGTGGTTCTATTGAAAATGCCAAAACCGTATTCTTGAAATACGTTCTCTTACTGTACCGATAGAAGGGTTGCTCCCCGAGAGAACAATTACTTCTATTGGTTATTTTTGAAGGAACCGCTATAACACCAAGAGAAGGTGTTAGGGATTTTTATTTTCCAACCAAAAATAGTATAGAAGTAATTTCTTTCATAAACCAAACACAACCAAACAACAAATTAAACTAACGAAAATGACAGAATATTTTGTTTAGTGTTTTACTCCTTATTTGATAAAGTGTCAATCAGAGAACAAAAATATCGATATGTTTATCTCTTTTTAATGACAACAAATAAGAGAGAGAGAGATAAGTTTCTCGGTTAATATTAAAGCATATCGACAACATCGCAAATTTTCTACCAATCTTATTGAAACACGTCACTTACCACTTATGACGTATGTAACCATTAAATTTAAATTTCAAAAGCCGATTATGGCTAAAGGATTAATTTTATAAAAATTTTATTTGTACAGTTGAATCACTAAAAACCTATTTTATAAGATGCAAATATAAAAAAAAATCACTAAACTAGTCCATTCACCTACCTGATGGAGTACCATATAACACCCCCCAAAATAAAACTTAAAATTCCAATGTCATAAAACTTTATAGTAAATTCATTTTTAGAATAATTCAATTTATTTATTTTATTAAGAACAATAAATAACTAAACGGTTAAACTAAACTTCCACTATTTATTCAAAAAATACGTTTTAAAGTGCAATTATACTAGCATCGTCAGATGTAATTGCAATTAAGAAAGTTGTAACTAATTTTCTACTAAAATAGAAACTGAAATAAATCACCAAGATATACTATATATTAAGAAATAAATACAATATTTTTAAAGTTACAAAATATTACTTAACTGTAAGATGTCAAAAACTTGCTAACTTGGTGCCTAAAAAACTAAATTTTTGTATGCACCAGTAAGAAATAGAAAATGTCATAAAGTAATTCAGAATAGTAACAATTTTGGACATAGAATTGTTACCAACACGATAGAGTCAAATAACAAAATAATAAAATACAAAATTAAAACAGTGCTGCAAACTTTGCATAGTTTGCAGTAATGTATGTTCTACATTTATAGTTGAATGTCTTTGGGTTAGTTATCAATCGCACTTATCCAGGTAAAATGTTATATATTTTGGCACCAAGATAGTCAATTGATTTGAGATTTAAATTGGTAAAACTGTTAGGGATTTGAAAATTGTTATTAACATTGTTCCTGGTAAAGTAGGAATGATTTACATGTACACTAAATGAATTTTTCATATGCATGTATGAACAAACACTCAAAATATATAAAGATCTGACTGAAAGAATTTTTTCATTATAAAGTTGACTAGTAGGATATCTTTTTTTCCTTTTAAAAATTATTTTTGAGATATAGTTTTTGAATTGTTATAAAATAATGGATCTTGTTAAAATGTGAAATGTGAAATGTCTGTTCTTAAAAAAATCTGATTTACTAACTTCGTAAGATTTAATACTTACTTTTTCCTTTCAGAATCCGATAGCTCTGTGCACATTAGGAATCGGTGCAACATTTGGGGAATCAATCCTTCAAGATTTACCGAGAGACAGCACAGTCGTTACTCAAACAACCTGCGAGCTTCTAAGAGTCGAACAGCACGATTTTCGACTCATTTGGGAGGTAAGTTTAGGAGCTACCGCCGATGCATTTTAATAACTAAAAAATACGTTTCGTATTGCAATTCGTACTTTACATTGAGAATATCGTTTGATGTACAATTTAATAATTATAAAACTTGGGCTTATTTCAACCATGATCAAGTCTTTTACTTTTGATTTGTTTTTCTTGTCGGAAGACGTTCTAGAAAATCTGGCAGTCTAAGCTTTCGACCGAGATCTTAGAGATTCAACCAGCTGTGCCTACGGCATTGAATACTAAATTCGAATTGCCGTAGTTAATAAAAATAAATAATTATTATTCAAACAACATGGTGTTCAACCTTTTATTGCTTTATGATAGACAATATTTCTAGTTTTATTTTCGTGTGGGTACGTGAATAGTTTTGTTGGTATTCCGACATGCGACTTACAATTGAATAATGCAAATGCTATACCTGCATTGGAAACTGCATCCATTTGATGTTTAATTTCATATCATTTGGAATTAACATGACTTCGCCTTTATACCTCCCCTTCAAAGTTGTGGCTTTGATGACGTTGTTTATTAATGGCTTTATCACAAGTCGTGTGCCGTTACAAAGACGTATCTGGTTTATAGTCCGCAACATTCCCCAAATTTTATTCTCATATTTCTTTAAGCTATAGAAAATTCACTTGCTATTTTATTTTACATTTGAAATTTCATTTCATTCACAATAACGTATTTTGCAGTTAATATAACTCAATCGCTCAATCACACGTGATTTTTATAATTTTGATCAATGTTTGGAAAAACCTGATCGATAAGGTCTTCGCCAATTGCTTAAGAAAAACTTCTACTAAAAGATTATTCTGCAATTTCGAATGGATGATTTTTGGTATAATAATACATAAATATACAGTATGATGCAAATGTATGGAATAAATTCATTATTTCAGAAACAGACGACTTTAAAAAAGAATCTTGAAATACGTCAGCTCATTTGAAAGGTCTCCTTATTGCCTTTGCAACAATGTAATCGTTTGAATATTTATTTCTACAAACCAAAACTGTTGGTTTATTAATACAATTAATAAATAAATGTTTACTTAAATACAATTAAATTACAACAAATGTTCAAATTGTCGACCTTCAGCAGTGATACAATGAGAAAGGCAGTAAATTCTTTCCTAACGTTTTCAAAGACTTCAAGTGTTATTTGTGCAATTTCCGTTCGGATTCGCTCCTTCAACTGTTCTAAATTATTCGGTCAATTTTGATATACTCTGCTCTATAAATATCCCTACAAGAAAAAGTCTAATGGAGTCAAATCTGGAGGCGTTGGTGGCTATTCAATAGGCCCCCTTCCTGGGAAAATGTTATTAAGGTAATTTCGTACCTTAACGCCATAGTGTGGGGGAGCCCCATCCTGTTGGTACCATAAATCATTTCTATTCGGAAATAGCTGATTCAGCTGTGGCAACAGATAATTTTAAAAAACTGCTAGCAGCAGTTAGGTTTTCTTTAAAGAAATATGGCCCTGATTGTTTATAATGCCGGCCCAAACTTTCACCTTCTCAGGATATTGTATCCTATACTCTTCCATTCAATGTGGATTTTCACTTGCCCAATATCGACATGTCTGGCGATTTACGTGACCGTTCAGCATAAAAGACCCTTCATCTGAAAAAAGTACCTTTTGTATGAAACCCATAACGATTTCACAGAATTCGATTCTTCTATCAAAGTCATCTTCTAATAGCTCCTGGACAAGATATATTGTTACGGTTGCATTAGGAGTGGGATACAAATGAGCATGTTTATTTATAAATATTACAAAAGAGATACTGAATTGGTGTACAACACTCGGGGGGAAACAATGATTAAAAATCATTATAAATCTTTGTTCGATATTTTTATGAAAATAAACTAATAGATAGAAAGATAATAGAAAAACTACAAGATGAGTTTAATTTATTCCAGATAATTATTCTACAAATTTTATAAATTTCTTAAATTGTACCTTGAAAATAATTGATTAGTTTTAATTTCTAGATGTTAAGGACAAATTTGTGACCACTCCCAAAATCAGGAGGAATAATTTTAGAATTCCAAATCTCACTAAAATAAAATCACCCTGTACAACAAAGTTCCAATAAACATCATTTGAGCTTACCAGTCACCAACATAAAAACTGACTTTTTTTAGTAATGCTTTCACTGCCAACATAAATTTATTTATTTTTGTTCAAAAAGGAAAGCTGGGAAAATAAAAGAATTATTGGTAACCAGGGTTTTGTTGAATCTTGAATCTCTCTCTTGTTTTTTGTTCCTGAAAGCGAAAGGAGGGTAAGAAATTTATCCCGATAAAAATTTAAATTTTGCATGTGAAATTAAACAATTAACGCATAATCATATAAGATAAATGCTTAAATCGATAAAGTGTGTGTGTAGAAGTGTATTTTCATAAAAATTCAACTTACCTGACAAGAAATTTGGGGCCAAAGTGTATTGGCATCCAATACTAGCAGTTCCAGGAGGACAGGCAAGTTATTTAAGCCTTAAGGAACATATTCCTGTCCATTAGAAGGTGACAACATTTGTAAGGATTCTACATCTGAGGTATTTGGGGCCATTTTGCTCCAAGACATATTTAGCAAGAATTAAGTACCAGGACTCTACAAAATACATGCATGGACCAAATTCTGAACATTTTTAAGGTGATATCAATTATTATCGTTCTATTTTAATATTTGACATTTTCGATAAACTCTAGAATTTCAACAATTATTATCGCTCTATTTTAATGTTTAACATTTTCGATGAACTCTAGAATTTCACACTGATTTTTTTTGTCGCTAATTCATTTGTACGAGATCCATAATTATTGTCAAATTTATTCGTCTCATAAAGGTTTAATTAAATTAGCACGTGCTACAACTTTGATGTAGTTTGTTCTTGGAAGAGAGAACAGGATATTCAGGAAATTTTCACATTCATACAGTTCAATTGAAGAATACTGTTTTATAACTAAGAACACGCTATATCTTAATTTAAGATACATTCCATAGGAATAAAAAAATTATAAAAAAATTGTACCCACTTGTAACATCAAATCATTTTGGAATCTTTCTAATGCATCTTTTTCAGCGACATTGAATAATAAATGTCTCTTTTGAATTTCTGTTTATTTCAAACATAAATTAATCTGGGAAATTTGTTTAACGAAACAACCACTTCTAAATTTGCTTCCATCAGCTGTGACTTTCAGAACTTTAACCTCACAAAACACAGCATTTGACCGGAGATAATAATCATAGAACTCGAACCTACACACGTAACCTGAGCGGGTGACGTCATACAGAGACCAGAGGAACTACATTAAGTATCTCTTTCGTTATTTGTTTTTCATCATAAAAAAAAATTTTAAGAGTCTCATTGCTTTGAGCAGCCTGGTTTAATTTAACTTCATTGGCGTCATATTTGTTTTTAAGAAAATATTGTGGGAGGTCATATTGTTGTCTTATGCGTACTGCTATAGGCAACACGTTTCACATAAGCCGTAGTTAATTTGAAAATACAAAATACCTTGATAAAATATAATTTTATAGAATTTACAAAATTTAAACCCACAATATATTGTATGGATGCCACTTCTTTTTTAGCACTCTTACAACAGTTGATTGGTGGACATTATTATCTAGTGCGACCTGCCTAGAACTGATATGAGGATTTTCTTGAAATTGGGGTATTTAGCATGAAATAAATTAAGAACTTCTACCTGAGTCCTCACTCTATCTCCATAACCAACCATGGTTAAAATCTCGATTCGTTCTGTTTCTGTTAGTTTCATTTTTGTAAATGCTGTTATTAATGTCGGCAAAAAACTGGAAGAGTAAAAATTTGACGTCTATTATTTGACAGATTCACAGATCATTGACGAATAACGACGAGTCAATGACAATATTGATTTAAATATTTTTGTAAAAATAATTCCGAGTACTTACTACAATAATTAATTTCAAATTAAAATGTAGCATTGTTTTTATCAATGTATTTTTTTTCGGAACCAACAATAATATATGTTATTGAATGTGTATTATCTGGTTTATTCATAAAACTCTGTTTTGTTGCAATGCTTACAAGAGAGAGTCTATGAGTTTGACAAAGAATACCAATCGATTCTCTTTGCTCAGTCCTCGTGCTGTATCATTATTCAGGAATTAGCAGGGGCGTGCTATTTATTAGAATTGGAAATATCTCTGTCGGGTAAAATAATATACTAAAAGTTTCGTGATTCCTTGATTTCTCGATTGGATTAATTTTGAGGAGATGTATAGAATAGTTAAAGGATATGCAGGGTAGGTTATAAAAGGTGAAGTAGTTTTAAACATAACTTTATTAATGTAAGATTTAGCAATCATTCAATTGACAGTCTGCTCTGTCAATTGACTAGGGGAGGCATACCATGTCAAGGGTATTCCGACGACATGGTTATCCTGGCAAAAGGGAAGTATGAAAACGTCCTCTGTGATATTGTTCAAAGAGGATTGAACATTGTGGAACAATGGTGTGACTCGGTGGGACTCAGCATCAACCCCACCAAAACCACACTAGTAGCCTTTACAAGGAAAAAGAAACCTAATCTAAAAATCATAAAAATAGGGGAGAACATCGTCGAGTGGAAAACAGAGGTAAAATATCTAGGGCTAATCCTAGATAGCAGGTTACTCTGGAACAAACACGAAGACGAAGTAATACACCAAGCAAACAAGGCCCTCATGGTGTGTAGGAACATTGCAGGGAAGAACTGGGGATGTAACCCACGTATCCTGCAATGGATGTACACAGCAATAGTGAGACCATTAATCACATATGGGGCAGTGGCTTGGGGCGTAAGGGCTAATCTGAATACGACGAGGAAAAATCTCTCGAAGATTCAGAGACTAGCCTGTTCATGTATCACTGGAGCGATGGGAACTTGCCCCACTGCTGCAATGGAGGTGATTTAAAACTTGACCCCACTGCACATTCTGCTAGAAAGTGTAAGGAAGAAAACAATATATAGAATGATCAAAGAAGGAATTATCAGGGAAAAACCTCGATCACTTCACTTTGATCAAACTTGGGAAATGCCCCAAGATGATATGCCAAAGAAATTCAACTTTGTGAGAAAATTCATCACAAAGTTGAGTAATAAATCTGAATGGGATGAAGACACCATACAGAATTTAAACCAGAATACCATAAAGTGGTATACGGACGGTTTCAAGCTAGACGAGGGAACTGGGATAGGAGTTTTTGGACCGAGAGCCAAATACTCAGAAAGCTTGGGCACATACCCGAGCATCTTTCAAACAGAAGTCCGCGCCATCGAAAGATGTGTGGAATTCAATATTGGAAGAAACTATCGCAGACAAGAGATTGTGATCATGTCGGATAGTCAAGCAGCCATCAAAGCGCTGAGTTCAAATATAATCAGTTCGAAGATGGTTTGGGAATGCCTAGGCAAACTAAATGAACTAGGCCAGAAGAACACTGTCACCCTCCTATGGGTCCCGGGACACATAGGAATAGAGGGGAATGAAACAGCAGATAAGCTGGCAAAAAAGGAGCTGAAACCCCACATTTGGGACCAGAACCATCTTGTGGGATCAGCAGTAGAGTAATCTTAGGAAAACTAAGGGAGGAAATGGAGAAAGAAAAATCCAAGTACTGGAATCAGCTAGAAGGACTGAGGCAATCTAAGATACTACTGGGGAACTATGACCAGAAGAGATCTCTTAGCTGCCTCAACCTCAGTAAAAAAAGGCTCCGTATTCTAACGGGAATATTAACCGGGCATTGCCGGTTAAGAAGCCACATGAAGAAACTAGGGTTAACAGATGAAGCAAAGTGCAGATTCTGTGAGGAAGAGGATGAAACCTCAATACATATACTCTCAGAATGTCCTGCCTTGCAAAATTCTAGGGCTAGATACCTAGGAGCACATGAAATAGAGGAAGGGGATCTACCTGATTTGAAGCCCGACGATGTCCTAAACTTCCTCAGGAAGATAGGACTTGAAGAGCTGCTATAAATCTGAGAAAACATCAGAACATGGCAAGTAAGGGGGGACACAATAGATTCTATGGGTCGCAGTGTAATCATCACCCCTAACTCATTCATACATTCATTCAATCATTCAATTTTTATCAAAAGGGTAATATTGGTAATAATTAGAAAATCCAATGGTATTATTTTTAGTATCACAAGACGAGCTAAATAGGTCAAAGAGAAGGAGTCAGATTAAAGAAGATACACGAGGATTAAAGCTCGTTAAAAATCCCCAATTCAAGGTGTTGCATATTTTATTTACAGGGAGGGTCCCCTAGTTTACAATAATACGGTTTTGCTAGAGGAAAGAACATATTAAAAAGTTGATTTTTAAAATAATCTTATGAGATGATACGCTTTAGGATGTATTATTATATATTACATTGAAATACACCAGACTTTTTATTTAAAATATTTTAAAAATATTTATTATTTTCAAAGACGTGAAGTTGGATATGCTTAATAGGATTGCATTTCCTGTAGAGTGGGTATCTCTATAGGCAATTCAAAATAAGCTAGACGCCCTCTTGCAGATATTCAATTTAACTACTTGAAAGTACATCTGATGTTTGGATTTGCGTTTGCATATACTTTATATATACGTTTTATTCGAAGTTAAGTAAGTCGCCTACAGCAGAATTGTTAATAAACATAAATTCCAATCATTTGAAAATAATTCTTTTTTTATTGCACCATTTTTAGAATTGTGGTAAAGTAAAACTGAATAGATTTCTTTTCTGGTTCAGTTTTTTATAGTCAGAGTTATGATTAATTTAATTTTCCATGACAAATGTCACCTGAAATACAAGTTTTACGGTCCGATAAAACCTTAGTGATTTATGGCGTGTAATTCAGCAACGAAGTAAGAAGCTTTGCTCTATATTTTCGGATTACAGCTTAAAATTTTGTGTAATCTTAAAGTTAACCCGAAGACTAAAAGTTCTAGAGCTTCCATTAAAAACGAAGCCGACAATGGCAAAAGATGGAAGTTTTAATTTGTATGTAGACTTAAGTTTTTTAACGAAAAATTTAATTTATTTTTTAATGTAATACAATATATTGTACTAACCCTTACTTTTTGGAAGTCCATCTTATTAAGAATCATAAAAAACTCTTCGTTTTAACCTAACTTCCAAGTTTATTTGAAAAAATTAAGTTTTAAATTACAATGACGGCCGTTTGGAAGTTACGTTAAAACAAAGAGTTTTTTATTATTCTTTAATAACTTAATACAATTTAACTTTTATTTTGATAAACACTGGTAGATTTTTAATATAACTTTGTATACTGAAACACTATAAAACTTTTTCTCCTTACTTTACGACTTTACAGAGTTTTCATGTATTTCTTCATTTTAAACTAAAACTACGACGAGTATATAATATACGACTTGCTATAAAATGGCGCGTGTAATTAATTGCTATTAAAAAAGAGATTGTATATAAACCCTTTTAAACCCACTTAAATATTTAAAAATCCTTCCTTGGCGGATGCTTACAACATAAAAGCGTTCGTTCATCGTCTACAAGACAAGATTTTGCAAATAAATAATACATTTTTGTAAGAGTTTGAAAATTTTAATAAACGAAAAGTATCACTCTTGATATGAAACCAAATAAAAAATTAAGCTACATTTTTGGAAGATTTTTAGTGTAGTAAATAAAATTTTAAATTCATCTTGCTTCCTCTAATCTTTTCACTTAGTCAAATATTTGTTTCACAAAAGAGAAAGTCATAAAAGAATAAACTCAGTAGCATCTTTGTTTACCTTCCAGTTACTTTGTTGTTTAAATATGTGGCAGAGAAAACTGCGGAAGCGATATGGCAAATCATTCCAGAAAAGATATGAAAAAGAATATGCGCTGATTTGCAACTGGCGTGAACAACACAATTTGAAAAATAGTGCTGATGAAAATGTGATGTTGGCTTACTTTTTGGATGTGAAGTTTAAATTTTCAGTCAAAAACATTCAACCCTTCTTCATTATGGTCCAAATACTCGATGGTAAAGTTGATAGTTTTTTGGAAAAAACCAAATGTAGACCATTAGCCAAACCAGTCGAAGGTGCTGACAAAGGAACAAATTGAAAGCTTCATGAGGGACGCTCCAAATAAAGAATATCTATTACTCAAAGTGATAGCATTACTTGGAGTTGCTGGAGGTTGCCGAAGGGAAGAGATCTATAATTTAGAAGTCAGTGATGTGGAGGAGATTAATCAAACAAAAATGCATTATCGATGAGCTTTCACTGTGATTGACAGCGGTGAGGTTCACTATTTGGATGTGTTTAGAAAATATATGAATTTACGGCAACACGTCTCCCTGAAAGCTCTTTTTGTGGGTTATACACAAGGAAAATGTCTGTCTCAAAGAGCTGGTATACATTGTTGGCGGAGCACCTAAGAAAACAGCTGAGTTCTTAAAACTAGACCAACCAGAGAAGTATACAGGTCATTGCTTCAGGAGGACATCCTCGACGTTGTTGGCCAATGCTGGAGCTGACCTTAAAGTTCTAAACAACACGGTGGATGGAAGAGTTATTATTATTATTATTATTACAATAGAAATAAGGGCTGAGGTAAGAACCTATGAAGCCCATGATCTGAGAACATAAAAGGTGCTTAAACGCCTATAAACATAATCAATAACAAATTAACTATAATTAACAAAATCGTAGTTTTCAAGAATAACCGCAACAATTATACAGCGAAAAAAGATAAATAAAACAAATTCAGATAAATAATAAATGCAACTATGCGCACTATTAACTATTAAATAGAAGTCTATCAATCCTATTCTTAAATGCGTTGACTGATGGTGCGTCTACTACATCATCAGGAAGATTGTTCCAGACATCAAACACTCTGTTTGGTAAAAAGTGCTGCCTTACTCGGGATCTAAAGGACTCCTTCTTAAGTTTAAATGGGTGACCTCTCAGTCTAAGATCGGTGTTGAATAGAAACATAGATTGAAGATCACCAAAGTTGTGCTTAATGATTTTATAACATAATATCAAGTCTCCCCGGAGTCGACGGTCTTGAAACGAGATGAGATTCGCCCCAGTCAGTCGCTCCTCATAGGAAGGCCTTACGCGACCGAATGCAAGTCTAGTAGCCCTTCTTTGCACGTTTTCTAATAAAACTTGGTCGCGAATAAGATCAGGATACCACACAGGACCCGCATATTCTAAAATAGGACGCACGTAACATTTGAATAGTTTACAGTAGGTTTCAAGTGACACTCTAGAGAACGATTTTTGTATCAGATAGAGTCTGGATTTCGCACGGTTGCATACGGACACAACGTGTTCACTCCACGATAAATTTGAGTTCACTAAGATGCCTAGGTCATCATGGCTGGTAACCGTATTTAGTAACTGCCCATTTAAGTTGTATGATAACTTGGGATTGGTCTTGCCAATGTGGAGTACATTACATTTATTAATGTTCAGGGGAAGCAACCAGTCCAAACACCACCGCTGTATAGTGTGTAGGTCGTTTTGGAGGGTGAGATGGTCTCTTAAAGGGTTAGCAAATATTTTTGTGTCATCGGCATAAAAAGAAACTGAGTTTGAGACCAACATTTGAAGATCGCTTGCGTAAACAACAAACAGCAATGGGCCGAGGACGGAACCCTGTGGAACACCACTAGAAACTGGCCGACTCTGACTTTAAAAATCCTGTCCGATAAAAAATTGGAGATCCATAAGTTCAGGCTACCCCGTATGCCAAAGTTCTTTAGTTGCAGAAAAGTATATAGAAGAATCGATTAAAGGCAAAAACAAGATTGCAAGAATGATCAAAAAGGTCGAAACTTTTGTTAAACTGCTACATCACAGCCACACGTCTTCCACCATTAAAGAAAACACTGTAAATCCATCAACAACTCCATTAATACATATTGCTGGCAACAGCAGTTGTACAATTAATGTCAATATTAAAAAACTCATACGAGTTCGGAAAGTGGCACTTTACCGTACAGTATAAAAAAAATTTAACAAAACTAGTGCGGTAAAAGGTTTATCCAAAACTGGGCCCAGAAAATTTCAACAACTGGAGACAAAGCTTTAGACATTTGCATTATGGTAAAAGAAAGTTTAAATGGTAAACACCTAGGGAACTATAAAAAACAAAAAATAAAGGCTGTTACAGTAGATGCTGGATTTGTTGCCGGGTTACTTCAATGCCACTAGCCATTCGATCTTTAACACTTTGCCTGTCCTTTTATTTCTGAATATTGTCGGGTTTTGTTTTATGAACAGTGTTATTTAAGTGGTCCAACAGGAAATAGTCTAGAGGATCCATCTTCTTGGAAACACATTTTTTAGGTATTGCCTTACCTCACGTGTATAATGAGGTGGGGCTCCCAATTTTTCCATCATCATGCCTGCAAACTCTTCACATCTATCATCCAACAACTCTTGAACTAATCTTAATTTGTATGGATGTAATTTTTTATTGTATAAAATTGTCAATACGGTTTTTTGCG